>VUYV01000013.1:1535574-1879586 GCA_008711295.1 Anarhynchus alexandrinus
CAGCCCGCCCCGCCGGCCGAGAGGCCTCAACGCGCCCCGGGCCGTGGCTGCCGCGGCCGGCTCCGCCAACGCCCGCCAGCTCCAGAACGGCGGGCAGCGAGGTGCCGACCCGCAGCCCGGGCGAGTGTCCGCGGAGGAGGCGGGGGAGTGCCGCACCGACACGTACGCGGCCGCTCACGCCCGTTCTCCCCACCCTGTTTTTACGCTTTAATCCCCTTTCAGGGGGCCGAGGGGAGAGGACGGCGCTGTCAGAGCGAGGGGCCAGGCGGGGGCCGCGCCTTCCCTCAGGCCCTCCCGGGGAAGGTGGGCTTTGCAGGGCGTTTGCGGGAGCCGGGCCCGGCCCGTAGCTCCCCCCCACAGCCACCTGTAGGCTTCGGGCGGGCGGGGAAGCGGAGGGGGCCGGTGCCCGGGGAGCGGAGGAGGGGTGAACGAGCCACCCCGGCGGGCAGAGGGCGGCGGGAGGCTGCCGCAGCCCCGTGCGAGTTGGACGCGGTGCGGGCCGCGCTCCGGGCTGCGTGCGGGGGCAGGAGCGGGGCGTCCGCTCCTCTCGCTGAACTTTGCCCGTCTCCGAAGCGCGGCCGGCGAGGCACGGCACGGTGCGGGGCGGCTGGCGGGGATCCCCGCCCCGCTCCGCCGGCATCACATGGTGCTGGGGAGGGAGGCTGGGGAGGGGAGGGGGGGAGCCGCCCCCCAGCTCTCGCTTCTCGTACAGTTTCTTCCAGTCTCAGCCTTCAACTCCGGCGAGGCTGGAGCGCGGCGCGGGGCTGGGCAGGGCGGGCTCCGCGCCTGCTGCCGGGGCGCCTCTCCCCGCACATCTGCGCGGCGCCCCCGCTGCCTCCCTCCTTCTGATGCCCCTTCGCGACTGCACGCCAGCCCGGCGGCCGCGGCTCCGGGAGGATGCGGCTCTTCCTCCTCGCCGCAACTTTCTGGGGATTGTGCCTGGCTCCAGGTAAGGGGCTCCGCGGCGCTCCCCCGGAGGCGCCTCCGCCGAGCCCGGGCTGCGCGGCGCTGCTTCGTCCCCTCGCAACCCCTCGACGGAGCCGGCGCCGGGCGCTTAGCGGGAACGGGGAAGCGGAGCCCTGCCCCGGCGCGGAGAGCTCCCCGCCGCCAGCCCGGTGTCCCCGGCGCTGGCCGCCCGCGGGGCGAGGCGAGGCAGCACCCGGCACCGGGTTCGGAGGATGCCGCCTGCTGACCGCCGGCGCCGCGCACTCCTCCCCCGGGCGGCGGGCTGGCGGTCAACCCCCGCGGAGAGCGGGCTCGGTGCGGCCGCCGCAGCGCTCCCGGCGGAGGGGAGACGCGGGCTGGGGAGTCCCTGCTGGCCCCCGACGGGGCTCCGGGAGCCGCTGCGGTGCGGGGCCCGGCGGAGGGCTGAGAGGAGCGGCTCCTGGCGAGGCGTGCGGAGCACCTCGTTTGCATGATAAAGGAGGGAGGTGAAGGATGCTCCGCAGCTGTAATTGTGCATGGCAAAATAGTAATTAAATCATTTGTAATTAATTAGTAGCTAAGTAAACCCGTCGGCACAGATAAGAGCCGAAGCGTATCTATTAGCCGGGTTGCTCTCTCCGGAGCGCGGATAGTTTTTAGCCCGCTGCGCTGAGGGCAGCCCCGGGGCCGGGCGGGCGAGGGGCAGCGGCTGCCGCGCCGGGGCCGTGCCGGTGCCCCGCCGCCTGCTGGCGGCAGCGTCCCCCGCGCCGCCGCGGGGAGGCAGGGCCGGAGCGGCGGTACCGCCGCCTGTCCGCCCCGGAGCCCCCGCGGAGAGGAGCCCGCTTCCTAACCAGGTGCTGAGCACGTTAGGCATAGCCTCAGCAGAGTGGGCGATACGTTTATTTTACCTTATTTTTGTCAAAGTCGTACTTTTTCTGAGCTGCTGAGCAGTTAGGAACCGCAAAATACGATGAGGGAAAGATAAGGAAGGAAGATTTCTGGCACGTGTTGATTGTGGTGAGGTTTTTTTAATACTATTACTACTATTCTGAGCAAAATTCCATCTGTTCCAGGTTTGGGTTTGCAGATACAGTGCTACCAGTGTGAGGAGTTCCAGCTAAATAATGACTGCTCTGCTCCAGAGTTCATCGTGAATTGTACTGTGAATGTTCAAGATATGTGTCAGAAAGAAGTAATGGAAAAAAGTTTTGGTAAGAATTTAATAATTATACTTCTGTTTATTTGTATTGGGTGGCATTTGTTGCTTGTGGCTCAACCCATTCATAGTCTTCAGCGACAGATGACTCTGGCATTCCTACCTAAGGGGACCAGACTCAATTTCTTAGACTTCTGAGTGACTTTGCGACTCAATAGTTAATCATTTTCCTTTAAAACTGGTGTAAAAACTGAAGGATGCAAGCCAAATGTTGATAAAGCTGTTAATACACAGTCTTATGGGTCTCCGATTTAGTTTCCCTGCACTGGGAAATTAATAACAACAAGTTAGTTTAATCTCATTACAGTTAATTACATGGGCTTTTTCCCCAAGAGAGGGAAGAGCATTAAATTAGTAATTCCCTCCTTTCTTTTATTTACTCTAGCAATTCATATACTCTGAAGGTTCATCTTAAGGGAAGGAAAGTGAAGTCATCTTTGCTTTCATCCATAAAAGAAAACATCAAGCAGAAGGGAGGGATAAAAAGAATATTTTGGGGAGTCTGGGGGGGAAGAGGAGAGCAGAAATGGATATATATGCCATACTCATCTTCTAAGTCTAAGGGGGCTTGTCTAAGGGGGCACTGTAATTAAAATGAAAGTTAGCATATTTGGAGATAAATGTGTTCAAGAGGAAACTAGCTGTGATTCTGTGTCTCGCCTCCATTGTCTTTTGAGCTGTGCTATGAATTACTTTTTTTGTTCAGCACCATGGAGAGCATTTGAGATTTAGAGAGCACCGTCTCGGTTTTTAGACCACCATGTCACCATGTAGCCATCTACATGAGTCGAAGGCTACAGCTTTATTAGGGACTTCAGGGCTGGGCGGGGTGGCAAGGAAGTGTGTTTGTGGGAGCTGGAGTCCATGCAGCATCCTGCTCTTACAGCAGACAGCTGATAAGATGCTGGGCATTAAAAAGGGCAAGCTAGCAGTAACTCGCTGGTGTGCCTCAACATAGATGTGACCTCTGTACCGAGCGGTAGGCTTAGGGAGCAGAGGGCAGGTTGGGACTTCAGAACCATGATTTAAGGGGCAGCTGCTCTTTGGGATTGCACATCTTGCAGCTGAGGACAATGCTTCAGAGCATGGAGTTCGATGACTGTTATGCTGTTAATATAAACCAAGATGTAGTCTGTCCTTTCTCAGTGAGTCCTTCAGTAACAGCAGTATCCTTCTCTACCTAGCAAATGTGTGCAGCCTCTGTCTTGAACAGTAACATTGGTTCTTTGCATTGGGAAACTATTCATTAGTATTTTCAAAGTACGTATCAAATCAGCTAGTTCTGCTTGTGCTGGTAGTTTCAGACCACTACATTAGGAATCATAGAAAAATAATAAGAATTGTTGTTACCTATCAACAGTAGCTGAACTGCTGGCACTTTTGTTTTATCCTGGGTAACACCACCCACAGTGACTGTATTTCTGTAAAATATTAAGAAGGTCTCCAGTGTAGAGAAAGAACCTATGTGTTTAAAGGAAGATTAGTCTCTTTCAAGCTATATATTATTAGAGTATTTTATTTCAAGTTTACTTGGAAGGGGTGTTGGGGATGGGAGATAGTTACAGCTTGCAAGGTACTTTTAAAGTCCAAGTATCTCTGAATGAATGTTTGAAGGCTTTGCTATCTGCACACCACAGCTTCTATAGTAATCTTAATAGGTTTGAATTAATGCTGTGGCGATTCGGAGGGCTGTAAACATAGTATGTAGACATGGACAAAAAAGTCAGTTCTCATTTAATTCTTAACAGTTGTTTGGTGTTTGTTGGTTTGTTTTGCTTTGGTTTGGTTTTTTTTTTAAATATCTTCCCTGGTTCCTTCATGTTTTAATTTCGGTACAACCTCAGACTGTATCAGCCCTCCAGAAACATATCTGTAATCTTCCCTTCAGGTGAATGTTAGAAAAGTGTTTTTAGTCAAGTAAACCCCTCACAGATAAAAGTGCAACTCTTCTGGATAAGTGGGCTCGCACGTGCGCATACACACACCCGCAGATGCAGTAAGAGGCAGCCACTTGTGTGCTGCCTGTGTAGGATGGGGTAGCCAGTCATGCATCTCTTCTCACACCAGCGGGCGAGGTTGCAGTCTGGCCAGTGTGATGGTGGCACATTGAGAATGCAAACTGGAACTGGTTTAATAGCTTTTAGACATACATTGATGCGTAACTTGTCCTTACTCCTATGAAGAAATTGGTTTGCAATATAGTAAATAANGTACCACTGTTCCATTTTATTTAATTTACTTCTATAAATGCAGTTCTTACTCATTTTAAGCTTAGAGATTGTAAATTTCAGCTAGTGAATAAATTTAAATTTTTAACCTAACTATTTCAAATCAAGTGAAATTTACATTGCAAGCTTAGTTTCTCTGTTATCCTCAGTCAATTCTAGAGAGGATTGGTTGTAAAACAGAGATGATTCAGTTCATCATCTTTTTTTTTTTTCTAATTGATATTTAAATGTGTGTAATATAAATGCCTTATTCTCCCAAGTTTTATTTAATAATTCATTCTACTTTTACCAGTGTATTTCATAACTTGATTCTTTTGGTTGTTGCTTACCACTGAAAGCTGAAATGTTTCAAATATTGATTTTAATTTATAATAGACTTGAGTTGGAATTTTTAACCCAGAATATGAAAGATGTGAATTTGCATTTATTTGACAGCACAGTCTCATAATTAAGAGTTTTTCCTCTTGACTAGATACAGTCAAAGGAGTATAATTTAATTTTTATAGACTAACCCATTTTTGTCCTTAATAAAATATAGCTGTGTCAGTGAGCAAAATGTTACAAGTTCGCATAAACCTTATTTAAAAGTTAAATGCAATATTTTGAGATGAAGTTCATGGTCTGAATCAGTAACCTATTGATGTAGTCACCCTTCCTTTGCAGTATGCATTAATCTGTGTGTTTTCCTATCAAGGGGGTCACCGACTTACATTCTGTGGTGTGTCTGCAATATAGTCCCCAGCGTGTAGCCAGTGACTGTTTTTTCTTATGTATATGTTAGTGTTCACTGAGGTGTGCAATGACAGCTCTATGGTTCAGCTTCATTTCTGTATTAAGCTTTCTATAAACAAGGCAGTGGAGAACTACAACTCTGTGCAGTTTTTTTTTTTCATTTATGTTGTAAATAGTTCCTTGTGCCTCATTGTAGTTAAAAAAACCACTCCACTTGCTATAAAATTAGGGTTAATGCTTTAAATGTACTGTGTTCTCTCAGAACATTATCTCTGTTTCTGAAGAACCAATCTTTGGAACTACTTTTCGGCTTCAGGTGAGAAATAACAGCAGCATAGGCACGTTCCTAATCCAGAGCTTAAAAAGTGACTGTTGCTGTGACAGCCTTTGATGTGAGTAGCTAAGAATGCAGGTATTAGTCACTAATATTTTTAATTAGATCAGCAGGCATGTTATCCCAGCTGTTTGTAGTATCAGGTAGAAATTACTCCATTTCACAACTTAAAATGAATTGAGCAGTACGTCAGCATGTATCTGATTAAGTGATTATGTGGAACTAGTATAATTCTGCCTCCCCTGCAAACATGCACTTTGTTGTGGCAGTTGATATTGCAGTTGCACTTTGGGGATCTGTCAGTGAACAGAACTCGAGAGTTTGTCAAGCAAATGACAAAATATTTTTCTCACTTTAAGCAGAGTTGTATTTAAAATTTTTGCAAGAACAAGTTTTATGCAGTTATGTCAACATTCTGTTCCAGTGGGAGATACAGAAGGACAGGACAGTATTTTGCCTGTGATGCAAAATCTTACAAACTAATTTATTAATTTAATCTTAAAAAAAAAAAAAATCTCAGTGCTTTCTTTCTTTAGAGGGAAGAATGGTGAGCATGGGAAGTGGCAATGAAGAATGAATGAAGTAATTTTTGTCCCACAGAAATTAACATAAGGGATACATTTCTAGTAGTGCATAAATTAAATGTTTGACAAAGGATCAAAGTTCTTGCTTATGACAATTTCACTGGCAGATACTTTGAGGAAATGCCCATGGCAGATTCCCCTCTCCCACTTGCCTCTCTCTTTCCCATCCATGAACTTTTAACTTAGAAATGTGAGTGCTTCTTTGTTTTTAGAATACATGTAGGAACAAAGAAATCCCAGAGTATGTGGGGATCAGATGAAACATCTTGATGATACGTAGTTGAGTATATAACGTATATATGATTTTATACATACATCATAGAAAACACTGATAATGAAGCTTACCTTTTACTGAAGGCAAGAGCTATCTGAGCATTAAGGCTGATCTAAAACCTACTTAAGGCAAAATGAAACTTGCAATGTGAATAGATCAGAAAGAAATAAAGCATGAAGGATGAGACAATCAGCCCAGAAAGGCAGCCAGTGTAAATTTCTCAGAACTTTCTGTAAGGAAACCTGCCCGTATGTGTGTTTTGAACAATATACCTTGTGCTCTAAAGTAGTTGTGAATGTACTTTTATAAACTTTTACTTTTGCAAGGAAAAAAAAAAGATCCACAGTAGCAAGACTCATATTTTAATATTTCTGTCTATATAAAACTAAGATTGTTTATGAATTTTCCTTTGGAAGTGAATTGGGAAACAACCTCATTATTATTATTATTATTATCATCATTTTTATTAACCTGCAATAAAAGAATTCTCTTATTTATTTGGTTTGCAATGGTCCTTTTAATGTATTTACATAGGAGATAATCATGCAGTGTAATTAAAGCAATTGCTGTAATTGTGTGCTTAAAAGCAGTGCATGGTAACATCATGAACAAGATCATCATCTCACTATTGAACTATAATTTTTTGTATTTACCTCTTCTCAGTGTTGATTTCCCAGTCATTTGTTTTATCAGGCAGATGAAAACAGTGTCTAAGTTGTGTGATGAGCTGGTCTGTGGTAAATTCTTTAACTGTGATTATTACTTTTTTTATCTTATTGTGTTGCTGCCATGATTAAGTTGCTTCGTGTATGGCTGTTCAGGATTACAGAAGCACATACTTTTTCCTGTTTTCATGTATAGCATCCATTAGTACTAAAACTAATTGCATACTTGTATCAAGGAGAGATTATACTCTGGTGTCCATTTATTGACAAAATTATTAAAACAGCAAACAAAGTTTAATGTCTTCAGAATCACTGTAGACATTAAAGTTTTATAGGTAATAGCTGCATCCCCAGTATCCATTTAGAAACAGTAAGAAACATCCACTGAGCTGGTGGTGGATTTTTTTTTTATTATTATTATTAATAATAATAATAATAATAATAATAATAATAATTTTATTCTACACTGTGTCTTTTGGTCAAAGCCCATCAACAGAACTCAAAAGAACTTTTGATTATTTTTTTTTTAATCAAAGTGTAATATAATAAATCTTTATGGAAAAAAAAAAAAGAAAAACTTGGCATGGGAAAGTTGTTAGCTATTCTATTGTATGTTGTGCTACCTGGTGCCCAATGAAATGAAGACATTGTAACTAACATTGGGAACATGCAGTTCATTTGTGATGCTGAAGAAAAAAGCCTTGCAATATATGTTGTTAATCTGTGCTATATGATGAAAACTTGGAGCTGCAGATACATTACCATTCAGATACACTTTCTCAGATGCCAAAGCTGTTTTCTTACTAGTAAATTCCTTCCAATCTTTGGGTTGCTCAGCAGACTTCAGCCACATACAGGATGAAGTGAACTAAGTGGGTCCGCTAAGGG
Organism: Anarhynchus alexandrinus; assembly: GCA_008711295.1. Lineage (NCBI taxonomy): Eukaryota > Metazoa > Chordata > Aves > Charadriiformes > Charadriidae > Anarhynchus > Anarhynchus alexandrinus. The sequence goes on from VUYV01000013.1 coordinate 1,543,420, forward strand.
GTTATTACAGGCAGTATGTAGTAGATTGCCGTTCTGACTACCTTTAAATAAGGAAAAGCAACAGTGGAGTTAACAGTTCAAGCAGTTTATGACTTGAAAGTCATGACAAAGATCCAAGTGCAGAAGTGATGAAGGGCTGTATTATTTTAAGGAAGTTGTGGTATCTGGTCCAGTGAATTTCGTTTTTCACACGGTATGGACAATAGCTTTTTATGTTATTTTATTTCTCAGACTTGTATGAAAGATATATAAATGAATTTTGTGAGGATACAGTGCCCACAGCCTGGTGGCTCTTAAACCTCTTAAAAGAGTTTCCTATTGCATTTCACACACAACTGAGTCTGTGCTTCCAAAAACTTCTTGTGGCCTGACCCTATCATTTGTCTTAGCTCCCAGTGACCTTATCAAAATATTGGCAAGCATGTTCTAAGTAATCCTAACTGTTTTCATTTCTACTTTTCAGTTGTAGTCTGGATATTTTTTTTTAAAACTGGATACAACCTATTTTGCCACATTACCAATGAGTCTCTTAATGGGGAAAAAGTCATATAAAAACCAGGCAAATCCTACTCTGAAGTTGAACAGGCTGTAAAACTGTAAGCTTGAAAATAGCTAAAGATATAAAAGCTGAATGGATTTCAAAGGTACTGGCATGCAAGTGTAAAAGTGAGCCATTCCACTGAAATTGGTAAGAACATTAATTAGTAGGATGCAACAAGACTATCCATGTGTAAAATTATTTACAGGACTTATTACAAGTGCATGTAGCACTTTAACGTTTGTAAAGGCATAAGGACTGGGGCTTCCCTGTTCGCTTCAGCTGATAAGGATTGTCAAGAAAATACACAGTTCTGAAAATTAAGTCTAAGTTCACCTCTCTTGCTGGAAGATAATGTATGTGTTGATCTTGATATCCCAGACATTTACTTACTTTATTTTAGGAAAGCACAGGTGATGGAAGGCTGTGAGCCAGGTTTATTTGAAAGATTGTATGTTTTAGTGCTTGACTGTAAGTTCGCATTAGTGAGCAGAGAAATTAATAAGGCCAGTAGGAAAAAAAAGAATTAGATGTGCAGGTGAAAGCTGAGCTTTGGCTTCTGGTTTGTAGCCTCCCGTGGCTTTAAAAAATATTTGATAATACCACTATTAGCAGCTGTACTTAACTTTCTCAGCCTATGCATTTTTAAGCAGTTTAATGCCTTGCTTTTGCTTTGTGATACTTCAAGCAATGACAAAGACTACTTTGTGCCGTTATTTACATTATTAATGATGCAGTTTTGATTCATGTTTCCAGTACCAGAATTAGAAGGTATGACTTAGATATATCGTGGTAATCCAAACCCTTGTCCTCTGTTGGTCAACAGTTGTCCAGTTTTCTTCTAAAGTGATTTAATTTCTGCAAGATGCCACGTCATTTAGGCTCAGAAGGAGAGTGAGGAGGCCAGTCTTTCATTGTCAAAAGCCTCTGATTAGTTTCTGCAAAAAAGTGCCAAATGTATGGAGCAGTTGTGATGATATTGAGTAAGTTGTCATAGAAAATTATGATGAAAATATGCTAATTCAACCAGGTAGGGTTTGGTGGGGGGATATTTTATTTTGGCTTTGTNCTCCGCGAGAGTATAATGGCATGAATATGCTTTTATCCTGTCTACTGAATGCATCAAGGGAAGGGGATCAGGATGAAATAGTGCAGTCCTAAAACACAGGACTAAAAATCAGGAAGTGCGTGAGACAGCTTTGCAATGGATTTCAAGTCACTTAATTTCAATGTCTCCATTTTTTCATCTAGAAAACACTGATTATGGTTGCTTACAGTATTTAACTAGCTGTTTATAAGTCAGTTAGTAAACTTCATGATAAAATTTCTGGCAAGACGCAAATTATTTAAACCACTTGTAAGGTCGTGAGAGAACGTTGAGAAGACGAGGATAGGAAGAGTTACTATAAAATGAAACACAGATGACATGGTTAGACATGGTTATACTTTACACTGGCTTAAACTGTTACTTTAACAGTGCATTTACAATCATAGATGAAAGGATTTGTGTTGGGGAAGCTTAATTCATATTTTAAACCTCTGAAAACATTATCTGTTTGGGGAAGCACAATGTCAGAAGAATTATTGCTTTTCAACATTCAGTCACCTTCTAACATATTTAGGACCTTATTAGATAAACCATTTATAATCACTTTCTCTAGAAAACAGAGAGCAAATCGCAATAGGACCTTTTGCAGTCTACCACTGTATGATGTATGTGAACAGGTACTAGCTAAGGAATAGAAAATTATCATACCAAAACCACTGAAGGCATAAAAAGATAGGCATAAAAATTAATATGAAAACTAAAAAGAAGGAAAACTTGCAGATTCACCAAGACCAGAAAATTGAAAGTTTCAAGGAAATAAGATAATTGGAACTGTTCAGGATACTAAAACAATGGAGGAGTATCGTATCAGTTCATACACGTGGTCCTCACACTTGTCTTTATGAACAACATCATTAAGAGAACACCCAAAGCAAATCACATACAAATCATGAAAGCATGCTAACGCAAGACCTTGGACAACTGCTGGGTACTTTACATGCGTTGTGTGTGTCACAATATGAATTGTCCACTGTTTTCTGCTTTTTGCTTGGAGGAGATGGACAAGATTAAGCACCAAATCTAAGAGAGCTGAGTGGAGAAATTCTGCGAAAGTCTTAATGGCACACCTCAAAACTTGCCTTGATCTGCCTGCTAACCTTCTGAGCTATATGATGCTGTAAAACTTTTCTACATGCTTGAAGCTATGGCTCTGTGTATGCCTCCAACTCCTGGTCCAATCTTGAGAAGGCAGTTTTGTGACTGCTCAAGGATGCCTTGTTCCTGGACCCTAGCTGGTCATAGACTCTTTTCTAATGCTCTGAAAGATTTGATGCAGCAGGCATACTCGCAGTATGTGCAGAAGATTTTGCTAAAGCAATATTTGTAGAGTGATTTGGAGAAGACAAATCTGACTTTATGTATGCCTACGAAATTGGGTATGTACAAAACACTGTAGCAAAATCTTTCTTTAAAAATGAGGAGTGTTGGTCATTGCCCATGAGATTAGAGCATTTGGCTTCAAAAAGTTAGTGTTGACGGGAGTCAAACTTAAAGCTAAGAGTTTTGTGACCATGAGGCCATAGACTGTTCTGGAGTGATGTAGAGGGCTGCAGTTCCCTGCTGAGGTGTGCCATTGCAGAAAGCAGTTTCAGCGTAGCTGGGTCACAGAGTGGGAAGGTGACTGTTTTTTTTAGAAATCAGGTCACTGATCTCGGAGGTGGTATTCTAGATGCCTATTTCGGCTTTAGAGACTCTATACGTATTTTGCTAAAGGACAGTCTTGAGAGTACAGGTGCAAACTAAAGCTACTCACTACTAGGATTATGGTTGGCTCTTAAGTTGGAGAGTCATGCTTACACTTGCTGCTTTTTGTCTGTACCTGCTGTAACAGAAGAGTTGGAGGTGCCTAATAAGCTCCTTTTCAAGCAGTAAGAGAAAAAGCTTGGATCTTCTGGTGCCTTCTGCATGCACACAGCCTAAGATGTAGGTGTGATGTCACCTTTTTTGTTGTCCTAGTAACAAGTTAAGCTGTTATTCAGGAGAGCATGTATTGAGCTCTGCAGACAGGGTAGGTGGAAGAACTCTCCCTTTTGGATTGGAATAAACTGTAGCATGAATTGTTTGTCGCTATCAAGACTGAATGCATCTGCATGTGGCCAAAACGGAGTGCCAGGGTGCAGGTGCACAGGAATAGGCTGCAGATAAGCAGGGGGGNAATATTACAAGCAGAAACTATAGAAAAGCCTTGAGATTTACACCATCACTTTATTGCATGGAGTAAGGCAGAAATCCTGCAGAAGTAGTAGTTTGGGCCTTGACACTGTCTAAATGTATGATCACATGTGGCCCAGAGAGAAGTGTAACAATGGGCAAGTTGTTCAGTCTAGGAGTATATTTTCAATGCCCAAATTTAAGCCCAAAGCTTTCTTTAAAAAAAAAAAAAAACAAACCCAAAAAGTTAGTTATAGTAAGTGTACGTGGAAGGAGAGGGTGTGGAATAATACTGCCTTATCACACAGATATTCTAGCCTTTTGTACTCCCCTCTCTTCTTAAAAGTACTTGTACTTGAACTACGTCCTCAGCCAACCCCACAAACCTTGAAGCCAAAATAAAGGAAAATCAACTGGTCAGTAGGTGGTACTTCATAGTAAAACATCATTATAGAACCTACGCATATGCATAACCCATACTGCTGTTGGGGGGGCTGCTGAATCCGTGGAAAAGGGCAAATTATTTGGTACTCATCCATCAAGAGATAAGGCAGTAAATATATTAATTTTATATTAGTAAATATACTAATGAGCACTAATGTAAACTGTTGAGGGTAGGTAGTTGAGAATGACCCCATCCCAGTAAAAGCAGTGTAAAATGTGTAGTCTCCTTGCCTAGCCAGCAACTCAGAACAATCTGAGGTAGAAGAAAAGCTCCCAGAAAGTTTCCAATTATATTTCTAGGTGATGTGTTAATGAATGTATCAAGCTAATTGCTCAAGCAAGAATACCTGGTAATTAGTAGTTACGTCTGTGGTATGAGTCTTACGAGGAAGATAACCACTTTGAAGAACTGTCTGCAGTTCAGCCTTCTGGTGGCGAGTGATTCAGGAAGATCTCAGAAATAGTTTCAGAACTGGCTTAAGAGTACAATAAACCACTGCAGAGGAGCCTGAGGAAAAATCCCTGGAGATAATCCCAAAAGGATGCTGCTGTCCCATCTGAACTCATTGGGTGAACTGCAGTAACTGGGGTACATCAACCTGTTTGCTGGAGCACGGAGAGTAGTGACCCTGGCAACAAACCATGGAAGTCAGTTGTACTAATTTATTTCCTACCACAATTAAGTTGGAACCACAATATGACAGGAAGAAGGTTTAAGAGTATTTTTCCTGCCTTTCATTAATTCATACTGTTTAAAGTATCATTGCTTTTTCATACTCATGGTAAAAAAAAAAGTGGAAGTCACAGCTGAAGTGTTTTAAAAATGCCACTCCTGTAGTGCTAACATTCTCTCTTTTTTCCATCAGTCTTCTATGCCTGTTTTCATTGTGTCTTGATATAAGGATACTCAGAGAAAGAGCACAGCCTTTCTATGCTGATTGAGTTAGTTCATACCTGATGCTTTGTAAAAAGCACAGTTAGCGTATGATAGCAGCTCATTTGCAAGCTCAAAATAATCTATTAGTACTTAAAGAAAACAACCTGGATGTGAGGGCATGTCTTTAGCCAAGTAGCTATTGAAAACTTGATAGAAGTGCTGACTTTTTTAATTATGTAAAGAATCTTATTACAATTCAGATTACTAGAGCTGGGAATGGGAATAATCAATCATTTGGGAGAGGAATTTCCTATTGTAAGGCATATTTACAGAAAAGCCACAGGAGAAGCGTTACCATGAGATTTTACTACTAGTTAGATCATTCTCTCTATTTCAGCATGAACATGGTCCATCTGTGCGTGAAAATCTGAGTTGTGAAATTTTGGTTTGTGCAGGAATACTGTGGTTTGACTTCAAAAGGAGCTCAGGATTATTCTGTGGAATATACTCTGGAGAACAGAACTGTTGTAAATGCATGGAGTTAAGCTGCAGGACTTTAATTATTTTTTTTTTCTTTTGCAAGACAGGTCTCCTAGAGTTGCCCAGTGAAAATCATGCCTCAGAGGGCATTATCTAATTGTTCACAGCACTGAACAATTCTTGTCTCCTAGTCTATGGGAAAATTGCAAAGTATATGATATTTCAGGGACCTAAACTAATAAATCACTTACTAGTTCAAATTGTGAACAGGGCTTTGCAGGAATCCTGTGAAAAGGAAATGGCAGGAAGAGAGTGATCGATAAAACAACAGGAATAGGAAATCTGCCAATGTCAAAAACTCTTTAGAGGCTTGGTCTTTGAGGGAAAAGTCGAGATTCACTGCTGGTCATAGGGGGAAGACTGAGGAACAGCTGAGTTTGGTGGGTGGCTATAGCCGCAGGGAAGGAATCTGTGATGAAGAGATGCGGGGCTGAGAGACGGGAAAACAATCACTGTGCCCAGTTCCATTGAATACAGGATTCCTTTCTCAAGAGGGAAGGGGAAGGAAAAAAGTCAATTGTAGCCATGGGAAGGGTCATGCCTGCCTCAGCTCTTGGAATAGTGCAGGAGGAACATGGACAAAGCACCAGGTCTTTGTGGGAAACATAGCTGAGATTTTAGTATTGTAAGCCAATCAGTGGCAGCACAGTTGATGTTCCTTGACAGCAGTGGTTTGTCAATAGAGACATAGCGCTCTTCTTTTTGCAAACTATGGTAATAAAGATTCTGCCTCTTGATCTGCGTGCCTTTGCTGTTACAGCTAGAACAGCCTGTAGCTCCTCTTCCTTCTTGAGAAAAGGCTCTACCTGCTGTTTAGATTGATTGAAGCTCACTGGAGACAAAGGAGGATTTAATACTGACTTGGGGGCTTCTCTTCATAAGTTTAACTAGACAGATAGCCTTAAAACATGTTTCAGAGTTTAGATTTGCAGAGGGTGAACACAAAACGGGGAAAGCCCTGCATTGTTGGGAAGGCAGCAATGTTGTGACAGTAGAAAAGAATTGCTTTAATTAAAACTCTCTGAAGACAGGAAATCTTTCTTTCTGAGCATAACCCAAACAAACAGTGTGTTGCTGCTATACACGGCACTTAGTAGTGCAGTGGCGGTCGCTACTGCAGGGGTATCTACTGGACTGTGTAGGTGCTGTAGTGCTTATTTCTGAAGTCCCCGGGGACTGAACAAGTTTCTGCAGGTACTGTAAGTTCAGTACCTACACGTCATATTCCTGTTTCATTCCCACCAAAAAAAAGTCTTGATCACTGTGTATTTAAAAACATTCTGGGACCATGCTACAGGATGCAGAGGCACCATTCTCCAAGGGAGTCCTGTTCCCATGCTCTTAAGAAGAAAAAGAAACTTTTGAGAATCCCATATTCAAAATGATGGCGATTTTATTAACCTTAGAAATATTTACCTCTTTTTGTAACTGCAAGGCAATATGAGTAAGCCTCAATTATCTATTTATGTATTATGTCTATGTTTTTCCAACACACAATTTCTACTGTATCACTTGCAGGAAAATTTTAGAGTAATGAGAGGTGGAACTGCCACAACCATTTCCCACTGTGACAGGGGAAAATGCAACTACGTATTTTAAAGCCTTTATAAACCATTTTAAAATAACACTATGTGCATCAGAGTGTACTTTTTTCAGGTAAAAACAATTTGAGAAATTATAACCTTAATTGGATTAGTAATTAAAATTAGATTAGATTAAATTAAATTACATTAAAAAAGGAAGACTTTCAACTCAGAAAAGCCATTTCTGTACAAATGGAAATTTTTGTTGTTGAGGGTATTAAGCTTCAAAGACAGCAAGAACTGAGATTACCTGGAAAAGTACGTCTAGTTTTTCTTCAAAAAAGAATAAAAGGAGGGGGGAGGGGAGATGAAAGTTTTGCTGATAGTCGTTCTCCTTTTACTTTTGGTTACTTGTCTTTGTGTGGCAAATAAGCAAGAAAAGGAAAAAATGCTCAAAAGACAAATTAACAGCATAGAAAATTGTAATTACTTAGACACCTTAAACAACTCAGACATGTTCAGCAACAGAACCAGAAGTCATTTTCGAACTAACTGCATTTCAGTTATAGCTAGTCAAACAGCTTATTCCAAAAGATGAAGAATTCTGGTGATAAAATGAATCATTTGATAAACATTATGTAAATCAAGTTTTTAATGTTTTTGGTTCCAACCAGAATCAAATAAAAGAAAAACCCAAACCAGAGTGACTGTGATTCTCCTGCAGTGCAGAGCTGTTAGCCATGTCACAGCTGAGGTGTCTGGCTTCATCACCAGCATTGCTTTGGAAATGTAAACTGGTTTTACAACAGTTTTCAAGCATGAATTGTGTTGTAAAGGAAAACTGCATTCATTCAAACTAAGTAACCTTTGTTCTGTGTCACAGGAATCATGTATCGCAAATCCTGCGCATCTTCGGCAGCATGTCTGATAGCCTCTGCTGGCTACCAGTCCTTTTGTTCTCCAGGGAAGGTGAACTCTGTTTGTATCAGCTGCTGCAACACTCCACTCTGCAATGGACCCCGGCCGAAGAAGAGAGGGAATTCTGGTGTGGTGCTGAGGGCACATGTGATAACCACCGTTCTGCTCCTTAAATTGGCTCTTTTGGTTTTGTATTGCTAAACTTCAAGCAAGTCTTTTGCCCTGACAAAGTTTGTTCTGTCTCCTCCTTTCTTCAAAGACACTGCAATTATTTTCTGTTTCCAAATCCCTGTCAACAGTGAGGGAAGTTCAGTGGCTGTGGGGAGAGAGGGGCTGATATTTTTGGCAGCTAATGAATTCGGTTAGCAGATTAAATTTCCAGTGCGCACTTAAAAATCCCAGCAGCAGGATACAGAACTCCTGCTCTTTTTGCATAATTGGAAACAAATCCGTCCGTGTTATTCCTTTTAAGATGTAGTCAATCCTCAGTCCTTTTAATTTCCATGTTTTTAAGTTCATTGCTAATCATTAACTTTGCCTTATGAAGTCATACTTGATGTTCACAAAGGCCGTTTTGTGCATTGGGACTGGGCTCTGAGCTCCTCTCTAGTGGCACTACTTCCAAGCTGGGCTCCAGTGGTTCAAGACCCGGTTTCTGTGGACTGCAGTCAGGCTTGGTCTCATTCTGAAAAGTACTCAAGAAAACTTTGTTATTGTCCTTTGTAGAAGAATTGCGCCTAGATGACATGAAAAGCAGGGGGCGTAGAGACCGACTGCTCCTTGCTCTGGAGCTCAGGTTGGCTTTGAGAAACTTCTCCTTGTTGGCATGCTGTATTGTCAGGCGGCAGCGGAGGACCTGCAGAAACACACTGCGGAACTGCTGAGAAGAGATGTTGTACAGGAGGGGGTTCACCACCGAGCTGAGATAGAAGAAGATGTCGGCGATGGGGAGGAGAGTGATGTACGCTCTGAAGTAGGTGACAGTCCAGTCCTGCTTTGGCTTAGCAGCAGCCATGATCCTTCTAACCTGGTTTGGCATCCAGCATATTGCCAGAGTTGCAACAATCAGTCCTGTGAACAGAAAGAGGGAGAATGAAGTGTGCATACATGGGGGGAAAAACATAAAATACTTAGTATCAGTTCTTCACTTACTTGTTAGGAAATAGTACCAATTTTTCAATGTTTTGCTTGACAGCTTTTTCTGCCAGTAGCATTTTTTTTTGTTTGTTGTTTTTAATAACTGTTACAAGGTCACTGCAGCACATGCTCTGACAGAAGACTGCATAGTGCTTGGATAGTGTTTCTTTGTACCAATTGTCATTTGTTAGTTTTCAAAGTGTTCTTTCATTGATACCTGTATCTTTGGAAAGAATGCATTTTTATTTTGGTTTGTGTTCTTACATTTCTTATGTCTTTCCCTTTACTTTGAAAAACAAACAAAATAAATAGAACCTATAGCCATATTAGATCAGGCAATACCCAGAAGAGATCAGATTCTTGTTTGTACTTTACAAAAAAAAAAAATAATGTATGCATAATAATTTATTTCGTGTTATTTTTGGTAAATTTCCTCTTACAGAAGATATTTTTAAGTAAAATATGTATGGATCTTTTTATGGTAATTAAGATATGTTGGGCTTTCTTAAAAATCAAATTCCAGTGGAATTAAATTATGAATGTAAATGAGAAAAACCCAAGCCTAGTCATGAAAGTGTAAGCAGTTTCAGATTATAAATTATGCTTAAAAATGTGGTATCTGACCATTTTGTATTTATATGTAAATATAAATACATGTTGCTGCATCACTAATGGCATTAAAAAGAGGGTGACTTAAGTGCTGGATGTCTGAAAAGTGTGCCTCTGTGGCCCGGCGCTCCCCAGGGTTGCGGCGGTGGTGCCGTCTTCAGAACGGCAGCCCTGAAGAAACGTATGGGTGAACCTGAGCAGGCTCTGTTCCCCAGCAGGAGACGGAGCAGGGGAAGGGCGCTCAAATCCTCGTTGGCAGTCACTGCTTCTGGTGCACGTAAGCACTGGAAATCCAGACATCTTGCATGAAATACCAGGTACACAAAATAATTCCTCTCGGTGCTCCCCCCCATCAAGCATTACTTCTGAAACACAATACAGCCACCAGTTTACTCTTTCCACTTTGTTTTTCTCTTTGCAGGAAGTGTGCCTTGTATGAACGCTTAGAGGGAGCAGAAGCTGCAGGTTGGCTTCCCTGCTGCAGAGGCACAAAATAGAGTATCCTGAAGGTGCACAGTTTTCACTTCCAGTAGACTTTTGTTATATTGTTAATATTCTCCAACGTCTAGCCTCCTTTCTCAACAGAAGAACAGAAATGTGCTTTAATTCTTATCTCTCTAGACTAAGTCAGATTGCCCCCATTGAACAGATCATTGTAGGAACGCAATTCTGAAACAGTGCACACTGATTTTTTCAAGCCAGGAAAATAATACTTCAATAGTGGGAAGACATGAATGGAACGGGAAGGGAGGCAGAACAGAGAAGAAAGATATTTTTTTTCATAACTTTGAAACTGCCAGAATTTAAACAGGGTATGTCCAAGTGCTCTCCACCACCACCCCTAAGCAAAGAAAAGGTATGAAATGTCTTCTTTTTATTTTTTAAGAAATTAATTTTCTTAATGAAAACTGTAATTACTTTAAGAAGTTTATGATCTCACTGAGATACCAAATAAAGTTTGACTTTTTGATCATTTACTTCTGTAATCACTTCACGTCACAATAATTTTGGTAGGATGGGAAAGCAGCATATCCTAAACTTACAGCACTAGATTAAGAGCCCTGTAAGGCTGTTCTTAGTAGGCAAGTGATAAATGCAGTTACCTTTGCTCTTTTCTGTTCTGTAATCACCATAACTCCCCTCAGCCACAGTCTTTTTATTCTCATTCCCATTCCTACACAATTGCATGCCCCTTTGCTTGGCTGCCTGCTCTTCCCCTACCTTGTTGCCTCATTTTTCAGTATCTGCTGTGTATCTGTCATAAGGTGATCTGAATTTTGTATTAGTCCTGCAAGTTTTCTAGCCTACAGTGCTTTTTTTCCCTGCTGTCAGCATAACATACAGGGGCAGCGATCCTGGCACCGACCAACAGAAAATAAGGAGCTCTGAGCAGTGACTTGTGACAGGCCTTATAAAAAGGCAGCAAAAAGACGGTCCTGCTCCATTGTGGCTTTTGCTTCTGTGCAACTTAAACACAAAGCCCACAAACCCTGGCCTGCAGAATTCTCGACAAATTTTAGCGGATAATCTCTTCCAAGAGAAAAGAAAATAAGCTCTATAGTGTATTTTTTTTGTTCTTAGTTAGAAACAGGATACTTCATAGTGCTGATTAATAGTTTCCTAAATTATGAAGGCTGCTGTGAAAAACTGTGAGCAAACAATGTGTGCATTCAGTTTTAAAGCTCAAATGCAGTGCTCTGAGATCTGTGATTTTTTGTTTGTGTCTGAATTCTTTGCCATTGACCTTTGTTTTTAGTGCAAACTGCCAAATTCTTAAGATTCCCCCTTATATTCTTCGGACACTTGTTCTGAGGAATTGAATATTTCGTTGCCTGTACAGCAAGTGAAAAATGAGCTGCTTGTGCCCTTGCACAGTGCAGTGAGGATCAGCTTTTGTGGGATGGAAGAAGATGTCTTTAAAACTCTGTTGTTTTCCAGGGATGAGTAATCGTTCATTTTTACACTTGAAAAATTATGCTTGTTGATTCAAAGGAGATGCACCATGTAAATAAACATGCTGACAAATTCACCATGTTTTTTCCAACTGTTCACACTTGATGTGGAGGTATGAAGTAAACTGAAGTGCATCAGAGGAAAAGCTTTATGTTTAGATCTTACCATATCAAGTATTTTGACTGAATCACTGCTGCCATCAATTTGAACTTGTACACAGGCTGTAGAAGTTTGTGTTGTACTGTAATGTGCAGAAGGTGCTTAAAGCACATTGTATTATAGAATCATAGAATCGTCTACGTTGGAAGGGATCTTTAAGATCATCAAGTCCAACCATCAACCTAACAGTTTGAATGTAAACTAAACTGCATCTTTCACGGCTGCTGATCCATTTTTCGCTACAGCTTGCTGCCTGCTAGGAATTAAACTCCTTCACATTTCATCTCACATCCAACTTTCCCTTCCACTCCTCTTATTACAGTGAAAAAAATTAGTAGGTCCATTTTTTTTCAATTTTCCTGACGACTGCGCTGAAGTGACACACTAGATGAGAGCAGAGATTTATCTTCCATGGAATAATGATGTTTATAAACAAAGTAATGCTGTGGACCAGTGACCTCCATCACTGGCGCTTGAAATTTCCAACACGTGTTTGAATCACTCGGTTTAATCATCAAAAGTGCATTAGACCATGCCAACAGAAGCCAGGAGCCCTGGTGTTATCCAGTTGACTATGTGTAAGTGAATACATCTCAACCTTAAAGTAAGTGTTTGATCTTATAATTCATTTAACATTGATGTAGATATTTCAAGGTAACAAAAATAAAAGACATTAAAAGATCCTCGATTAAAACCATTTTAAAAAGCTAAGCCATAAGCCAGCCACAAAATAGTTTACCCAAAATAGGAATTTCCACATTCAACTACTATTTTAATCCGGAAAAAAAACCCACCCCAAACCTCTTTAAAAAGAAAGCATACAAATTTAACAATTATTTAAATTTGGGAACTGTTATTGTAACTTCCCAAAGTGGATCTTTCAGTATTAATTCTTAATATGTGACAAAGGATCATTTATGTAGTAAAATAAACCTAGCGTTTAACTGCCAATAATATAAATATGCATTGCTGGCACAGAATAAGAGTTTGGCAGTCATCTGTCCCTTAGCAATACTTTTTTATTACTCAGAACATTCCTCTGGGCCATAGGGGACTGAATTAAATTCATTATGAACTTTATTGGGAAGGATTTTAAATATGTGCAAATGTCTGGTAGAGTAGAGAGGGCTTCCTTCTCTAGCCGTCCAGATTTTGCTTGTTTTTCTATTGAATAGATTTTTCTCTTTTTTTCTGCACCTGAGCCCTTAAATCTGTTTCCTTTTATAGTCCAACATGCCCCCTCTATCCTGACCACTGCCAGCCATCCCACAAAACTTGGAATTGTCTACAAAATCGTAATTGTCACCAGGAAATGCCAACAACCGGCTTTATTTGGCTGCCATAGCCCATTAACCGAGGTTGTTTCGGTGACCTTATGTACATGCTCCTTTGCCTGTGCCGCTTAACCCTGACAGCCCTGGTGCATCAAGGTCTGCCAGGCTCTGCTGCTACTCTCATCATAGTTAGCCTAAGCAGCGTTGAACTCAAACTTTGCTTTTCTGTGATTTAATTAATGGCGCAAAGGCGGGTTCCCAACATCTGCTTGTAAACTGACATTTAAATGGCAATTGTCAGTGGCATATAAACATATGGTTACGGAGTTATGAGTCGAGTGCAGGCAGCGATGCAGTTGGTTCAGAGGGAGACATTTTTAGAACTCAGTTCACATTTGCATACTTGGCCCGACTAAAAGGTATAACATGACATTAATGCCCTATGCCTTACTCACAAAGCCTTCCAACCATGCATCAGAGGTATCTGCTCCCAAAAGAGGAAAATACTGAGACCATCTCTCATTATTAAGTTTGCCATCGAAAAGTGAAAGTAATCATGAGGAAAGCCCTTGGTCCCTATTTGATTCTACGATTCTATTTGATTCTATTTGATTCAAATGTCTTTGAAAACACAAGCAAATACACCTTCTCACAAACCAGGTTCTTGCTGGTCATAATACCAGTCACTACTAACTTGGGAGAAGGTAAAAAGCAAAGACTCCAGTGCTAAGTAAGAATCTGACTTTCAGGAGATGGGGTTTTGGCAGGTATTTATGTTATGTTTATTAACCAGGACTCAAAAATCTTGCTTTTCATTAGAAATAGGGACACAAGTCATTAGTTTATTGTCTTTCTTGCTTTTAAGAAAAAAGGCAAGCCACAAAATGCAGCCTTCAATCACTGAGATGACCTTCCCAACTGCAGATCAATGCAGCGCTGTCTTCCAGCATCTGCAGCGGCTCCGTGCCTCCGCCGCTGCAGTTGTCCGCATGTGAGAAGTCAGCTACCATATGCTTATTGTCTACTGACAATTGTCATTTAAATGTCATTACAAACAGCTGTTATTTCATTGCTGCGAGTCTGACTTGTAAGTGCAGCCAAGAAACCAACCAGAATGATACCGAATGGCTCTTGGCACTGCTCGGCAACGCTGTCGGCAGCAGGAGCGATGCAGACTGCACTTCAGCAGCGTTAAACTGAGGAAGACTGGAGCACCTCAAGGAGGGGACTGTCTTCTTGGCTCTACAGCCTCAAGGATTTCCTACCAGTGCTGCTTCTGGCAGGTGAGTTTGGAGCAGTTTCTCTGGTCTACCAGCAGCTGGGTAGAATTTCAGATCCAAACTTTCAACTTTTAACACCTTCTGGTGAATATGTAGTGTTCATCCACCATCCAGCTCAACAGGTGACTCAAACCCCTCTCTCTCTGACCAGCAGCAGCTAGCTCTCGGTGAGCAGAAGGGTGCGTGGGGGTGGGAGAGAGGAACACACCTTTTACTGCTGCGCCCAGTCTGGTTATTGCCTACCCTTCAGCTCCCTTCTGTTTAAGGTCAGCAGGTTTAAAAGCAAGACCCAGAGAGGAACAGCAGCATTTCTTCAGTGGTTGTGTGGAACTTACAATATTTCTGTGTAACTGCCAGAGCTGGTAATCTCCACATAAATTGCTCCCTATAGCATGAATCATGCTAAAAGGCCTTTGTAGATCCCAAACGTGTAGATCCCAAACAAGTCTTATGATATTCAGCGTCACCATGCCTGCATCCTTTTTGTGCAGCCTGCCCTCATCATCTAGCTAGGAAACAGCTGTCTTCTTTTTCTCTGAGATCTAGAATTAGGATAAAAATGCCATGGGACATATTAGAAGGATAATCCTTCAAAGACAGTGAAGTGGCCACACTCTTCTTGCCCACACACACTTGCTCCTTGGAACAAAAGCAAGAGGCCCAAGTACGCCACTCTGTTTGCCATAGTACTAAAGACTGCCCACAAATAAAGTTCCAGCTGGCGTGCATACACAGAGTGCCACACGTAACACAGGCATGAGATAAGCTTACGCCAGGGTTCCTAACAGATCTGCAGGTGTCCCCCTGTTCAGCGTTAACAGCATTGTTTCGTAGGCAGTGACTCACAGCTGGATCTCACAGTCAAAGTCTTGTCAGTTTGTGTCCTGCACTCTGCACTACGCCTCTGTTTCTGTGAGCTGGGAAGTAGCTCGCTCTTAGTTACAGAGTTACTACAGGAAGCGCCCCCAAACAACTAGGCTATGAAACAGAAGCGGTGGTTTTGCTGCCCCTTCCACGAGGGAAAGTTAACTTCCCATTGCCCAAAAATCAATTGCTCAATCCTGTATTCAGCGCATAGAGTGTCACAACCATCAACAAGGGGTTTGCTTGAATGAGGGCTGCAGTGTGCGCCATGTGCAGGATAAAGCACCTGATGAAGTTTAAGATGGGAGAAGAATACTGATCAATATAAACCTCCCTTTTCCCTCTCAACCACATGCATGTCTCTGCTGCTGAAGGACAAACATTATAATAATAATAAGCACATATTGATGTATGTTGAGGTGAATATAAAAATGTATTAACCTGAGAGATAAATATTGATACTGCTTTGTCTGTGTCAATATTTAGTTCAAGGGACAATAAATTTTTATATTCACTGAAACAAGTCAATATGTGCATTGCTACATACATTTTGTATAAGCTCAAATTGTTCAGCAACTCTGTTCCTTTTATCCTCAACTTTCAGAATCACAGATTTGCCTTTCAAAAATGCTTCTCTGGAAGGCAAGGAGGCAATAAGTAAGCTATTCCCACTCAGGCAGTAACCACAGGGAGAAGAGAAGATACGGCCAGTGTGTATCTCCCAGTGATTTCCCCACCAGAGTTTTTCTAACCACCAGAGTTAGCAGGCTCGCTTTGGGATCTGATGCCGGATCTGGGCTGGCTGCTAAGTGTGCAGCCTCCTCAGAGAACAAGAGTTCTCACTGCCTTTGCTGTGGAGCCACCTCGCATGTGGACCACATACACAGGGCTTCCACTGGCAAAGCAAAACTGAGATAAAAATCCAGCCCCTGGTCCTGCCTGTGCTGGTACTGCAGGGATAACAGGGACAAAGGAGGCAGCGAGACAACACTTTTGTCACCAGCACAAGCAGGCAAATCTCCAAGCACTCACACAGAGGCTCTGGCAAACACCCCACAGCCCTTCTCATAATGGGTTTAAACTGAACAGAAGCCAGTAACAAACTAGTTATCTTTATAAATGCTGCTGGAAGGATTAAGCATATGGCCTGGGACAAACAGTTGAAAACCAGCTCCATGTACATCTGATCCTGTCAACAGCTTCCAGCAAAAAACCAATGGACCAGCAATTCCCACAGCCTTCAGAGGGACTCGGGTCCATCTAGTGTTCACTATGCTCCTCCCAGCCTCAAGGGTGCTGTACAACGAGGCTGCGTCTCATTAGCGAGCACAGCTGGGTGACAGGACAGTGCTGTCCCATAAAGTGGTGCAATAAATGAAAAGCACTGAGAAGAACCAAGCTGCCTCTTGGTGCAATAAATGAACCAAACCTGCAAGGTGTTAATAAATATGTTGCTGTTCTGTTGCACATAAAGTCATCTTTCTTCCAACAGAAGACACCATTAATGGTCTCAGTAAATCACAAAGGCTAAAGCATTGCATACAGTCTTCCCATAAACAGCCATTCTTTCCTCAAAACAGCAATGTGTTCAAGTGCGGGGCAGTGACAACATGGGAAATTTTTATTAAAAGGTTTCATAGATAACTGGAATTGTCAGGCGTATTGAGAAGAATTTCACACAAGTGTTTGCCTCCCCTTGGCGTCAGAAAACCACCTGCAGCTGCTTTTGATACTTCATTTCACAGGTGACTTACATACCAATGTAAATCATCACTGAGACTCAGGAGATGTTGGCAGAATCTGAAGTGTACGTCTTTTCACTTGGATCGGACTGCACTCCCCTCCTCAAATACCCTTTAGGGTGCTGCGAGATCATTGAGACCAAATTGGCTTGCCAGAGGTTTTGGCCCAGTGTTGTGTCATTGGGTCAAATCAATGAGACAACAGAACAGCAGCGTGACCACAACGCCTCTCTCCGGTCAAAATCCCCCCATTACCCAACAGTTGGCTTAGTTCAGGTCCTCCCTGCTCTGCTGCACACATTCCTTCTCCTTGACTGGCAACCAAGAGCTGCTCTAGGCTGGACGCTGCACAGCAATACCACGTCAGCTAGTCAGTGGCAAAGGGTGAATTTGTGACACCAGCAACCTGACCTCTAATAGAAACTAATGCTGAAGGAACCTGCCCAGAGGAATACCTGCACTTTCATGCAGAGTGATGATGCCTCAGTCTCCATTGTACTTCAGTCCTCTACAACTGATAAACAGTGTATTGGGTTGAGAAACACGAACGTTCCCGATAAACAAGGAGAAGATTATGAGAGACTTACATGGAGCTGAACCAAAGTTTCAAGTCTGTGTATTGATCCATCCAGCTGGGACTTAAAGGACGCTACAGTAACACCTTTTCTGACTCTGCAGCCTAAAATGTAAGTTTCCAGGGATCCCGTCACACACTTCTCCACAAGCAACATCAACAGAGCTCTTCACCGAACCACAGAATGGTAGGGGTTGGAAGGGACCTTCGGAGATCATCTAGTCCAACCCCCCCAACCTCCTCTTCAGAGGAATAAGCTGTTTCTGCTTTGCGCTGTCAATTAACAGCGCTCAGCCGTTCAGTAGAGTGATACCTGATGCATCAGAAGTTGTCAGGGGAACACAGATATGCAGTATATAATTAGTGAGGACACAAGTGTTAACAGTTTTACTTCTTAGCAATTTAAAGTATGTGACAATTATCTTCAGTTCTTAGCAGGGTCAAGTTTTGCTTCTCAAATATGTTTAAATAATGTCATTTCACAGTGCAAGCACTAGTAAAAAGCTAAAAATACTCAAGGAAGTTTCATGACAGAAGTATTGTTACTGAACACGAGCAGCCTTTTTGCAAAACAGTGATTAAAGTCATGATACGCTTTTAAAAGCCATACATGCTCATACTTTAACAGAGGAAAAAATATTATTTTTAATACTTAAAAATTATTCTGGAGACAGTAACACATTCATAGCCACTATTATGCAGCAACAATAGCACCTTTGAAAATCTTCCCCACACGAGTTTGTATCTTTAATGGTCACTTATTTCTTCTGTACATTATGTTAAAATTTGTACTTCAAATATGAGTTTGTCTTGCTCCTCAGCTTTAACCTTCCGATCGCAAACTTCATCTTAGCACCCTTCATCAGCTATAATTCAGCCTTAAATGTGTACAACTTTACACAGAAGAGATGGTTTAGTCTATGATACTGTAACTGGATAATTCATTTTCGAAGTGAGTGCTGAGCAGCATCCCTGTGGCGTGGTGAGCCCTGTGTGTGGGTTCGCCTTTCAGGTCACTATGCCGCAGTGCTTTTCTGGGGATCCCAACTCCGTGGATGAAGCAAACTGGTCACTGCACAGCCAAAGCTGCTGCAAAACATAACAGCTAACAGGAGAATTTCATATACTCCCTTGTCCTCTTTTTTTTTTTCCTTCACATAGGTGGGTAAACAATCATAAAATCATTATGCCTTACAGCAAATACCAACTTGGCATTTGAAGCAATGGTTGACTGTTTCATTCAGGTGTCCATCTCATGGGGTTTATCAATAAAAGCCACAAAATCCAGCATCTACTTTTGAGTCATTCATTTCCATTCAATACAACACTTCTCCAGTAAATACATAAAAGACATTTCAAATCAGAGCTACTTTGGCGAAAAGAAGATCAAGAATATTGTGGAAATATACATAAACTCAGCACCAGAAGACATACGATGGTAAAAAAAAAAAGGGATGCCATCCAGAGGGACTCGGGCAGGCTTGAGAGGTGGGCCCATGCAAACCTTATGAAGTTCAACAAGGCCAAGTGCAAGGTCCTGCATGTGGGTCAGGGCAATCCCAAGCACAAATACAGGCTGGGCGGAGAATGGATTGAGAGCAGCCCTGAGGAGAAGGACTTGGGGGTGTTGGTGGATGAGAAGCTCAACAGGAGCTGGCAATGTGCACTTGCAGCCCAGAAGGCCAACCATATCCTGGGCTGCATCAAAAGCAGCATGGCCAGCAGGTCCAGGGAGGTGATTCTGCCCCTCTGCTCTGCTCTGGTGAGACCCTACCTGGAATATTGCATCCAGCTCTGGAGCCCTCAGCACAGGAAAGAGCAATTCGGTTGGAGCGATTCCATTGGAGCAATTCCAGAGGAGGCCATGAAGATGATCAGAGGGCTGGAGCACCTCTCGGATGAAGACAGAGAGTTGAGGTTGTTCAGCCTGGAGAAGAGAAGGCTCCAGGGGAGACCTTATAGCACCTTCCAGTACTTAAAGTGGGCCTAGAGGAAAGATGGGGAGGAACTCAGTATTAGGGAGAGGAGTGGTAGGGCAAGGTATGACGGTTTGAAAGTGAAAGATGGTATATTTAGATTAGATATTAGGAAAAAAATCTTTACTCTGAGGGTGGTGAGGCACTGGAACAGGTTGCCCAGGGAAGTTGTGGATGTCCTAGCCCTGGAGATGTTCAAGGCCAAGTTAGATGGGGCTTTAAGCAACCTGGTCTAGTTAGAACTAGATGATCTTTAAGGTCCTTTCCAACCCAAACCTTTCTATGATTCTATGAAAATAAATATATTTTAAGCCACTCATTTTTAGAAATCTTAACATTCCAGCTGTCAGAAAAAACATGCTTATTGGAAATTGTTATTTCTGCACTGAGAAAATATTTTTAAAAAACACTAATATGGACACAAATGTGTAGAAGGGAACAGGTTTCGTTTTTATTTATGCTTCTTCCTTGAAAAATAAATTCTTGTCATGGTTGCTTTGATTTTCTTTTAGAAAGAGTGAAGACTTGTTTTCTTTCTGCATTGGCAAAACAGTGGAAAAAATACATCTTCCACATATATCTCATTTAAATTCTGCGTTCTAACTAGCAAACACAATTTGGAATTGAGAGGTTTTCTGTTTTTACATTACAAAATCAGCCGTTGCAACATTAAACAGCTCATCTACTGCAATTCAGCAGGAGAAATCATTCAACAATCAACTGCAGAATACAAATACAGAAAGACAATATATTAGCTCAGCAGATACATGAGATACTCGTGAGCTTCGCCAGAAAGATAAGCTTGAGCTATATGTTATATGGAGCCGACTGTCATGGGGGAATCGGCAAAGCTCTTCTTAAATGAGAGAGATATTATCAATCTCCAAGTCAGATTCTTGTACCAAAAACTCTCAAATGAAGAAAACTCACTGTTCTGTAGTGAGTGAGATGAAAATGGAATTATTGATGCACAAATGGCAGCAAGATCATGCTTGCCAGATGCTTTAAAAAACAAATGCAATTGGAGTTTATGTTCAGCAGCCTAAGTGAGAAGAGAAACCAAAGCAAATTGCCATAAAAATTACATGCTGTTATCCAAATCCTACATCAAAACCCGCAAGAGGAAGCAGGATCCAGGGAGGGGAAGAGCAGAAAGGCACCGAGGCAGACGTGGCACCAGTGGCATGAAGGCTGACAGCTCGGTGGCTGAGCTTTGGGACTGAAGGTCAGTTTATTGTTCTCCTGGTGAATGTGTCAGTCCAGTAAGAGACTGGTGCCTCAGTTTCCCTTGATGGGAGGAAAAAGAGTTAGAGTGCAGAATTGCTTCTGGAGCGAACCCCCACTGCATATGGCTTGCCTTTGCAACTCCTCTATCATAACATATATACATACAATTTATATATCTATCGATATGGGTGAGGCTGTCTGTCTTGATCAGAAGATATGTTTCTGTTGAAGGAAAGGTGGGCGGACACTGCAGAGCAGGTCCGCAGTGTGGTGTAAGAGGGCAGCAGGGGGACTGTGGTCCACAGCAAACTGTGGGTACAAACATGTCCCACCCCAGACCAGGACACGGGAGTTGCTAGTCCCCAGGAACTAATCCTCAGGTAAAATGGGATGGAGCACCTCTCCTATGAAGAAAGACTGAGAGACTCAGAGTTGTTCAGCCTGGAGAAGAGAAGGCTCCGGGGGAAACTTATTGGGGCCTTTCAGTACTTAAAGGGGGCAGATAAGAAAGACAGGGACAAACTTTTTAGCAGGGCCTGTTGCAATAGGACAGGGGGTAATAGTTTAAACTAAAAGAGGGAAGATTTAGACTAGATATAAGGAAGAAACTTTTTACAATGAGGGTGGTGAAATACTGGCACAGGTTGCCCAGAAGTGGTAGATGCCCCATCCCTGGAAACATTCAAGGCCAGGCTGGATGGGGCTCTGAGCAACCTGCTCTAGTTGAAGATGTCCCTGCACATTGCAGGGGGGTTGGACTAGATGACCTTTAAAGGTCCGTTCCAACCCAAACTATTCTATGAGTCTATGATTCTAAAATCATTCAGGAAAGCACCTACACAGTCCAAGTATGTCTTTCTACCCACTACAAACCTGGCATGGGCAGGTGAAAGGCTGCCTGAAGAACTCTCATGTTCTTCTAAACACACTGACAGCCTGCTCTTTCTGACAACAGTGAGCCTTTTTCTGCTCTGAACAGATTCCTCTTCTTTTCAGAGAGAAAACAATAAAAAAATGTAGTCAAAATGAAAGCTGAATTTTCACACATCTTCAGGACCAATTTGTTTTAAGGTTTAAGGAAGATCATAACCTGCAGGAGAGTAAGGAAGACTTTCTTGCCTAGGAACACCGTAGTGAGATATGACATGAGGTATTTCAGGGCAGCAGACAGCTATCTTTTGGAAAGGGTGGGGAGAGGGTGAATCTCAGATTCATCCACCTCCAATATAGCCAGAGTGGCAATTCCAGTGCCACAGGTGAATGAAGACTGTATTCCAGTCTGACTCCTTGAAGCATGTCCTGGCTATCATGTTAATGGGGGAAACATAAAATAACTCTTACACAGCAAGGCAGTTTTATTCTTTGAATTAGGCCTAACCTTTGATAATTTGGATCAAAGCGTTGGGTAGTGGTGAAGCTACTTGAAATTGCACTAAGAACCCCGACCAAACACTGCTTGTTTGCAGCTTCCCTCCAAGAAGGCTATACAGGGAGAAGTAGTATTTCCATTGCAGCAAAGTCTCTTCTCTGCTAACACCTGAATCTCCTTTTATTTACATTTCAGAGCTGTCCAGAGAATTGTAATGAGTGCAAACATGTCAAAACCTCCTTTCTCAAACCTTTTCAAGGAATACCTATACAAGCTAAAGAGTATTCCTCCCCCTCGCCACAACCTTGGCAGCAGCCTAATTCAAAGTCTGTGAGACTCAAAGTCTCCCCATATCAGGTGAGAAGGCAAATGTGCTGTGCGAAATGACATTCAAATAAACACCTGAACATGGCTTCGCCAAGTTCACAGGCACCGTTTGGTTTGGAAGCCTTGTGTCTCTGCTGTGATATTTGCACTTTGCTTTCAGATAGCTGCTGGGGACTTCCAAAATGTCTCAGCTAGCCGGCACGCAGCAATAGCTCACAGCAAACATCAGACAGCACTGCTTCCTCTCCTCCGCAAGTCCAATCTCAGTCTCGTATCTCAGTATTAGTAAAAGATGTCAGCTCATTTTGTTATATATAATTTATTTGAAGTAAACTCCCTTATAATGATTTTTAACTTCAGAAAAAAACCCAGTGCACGTTCCTTTCTTTATCCAAGCCGTACAGGGTACATTTTTGCTGGCCTTTTAACTCTCTTTTATTTCCTTGAGGTGAATCCACAGCCAGCTAGAGTATTCCAGGTGGAATTGGAGCATGCAGCTCTCTCTATCTTTTGTAGCACCTTTCCAAGAAACACTAAGAACTATAAGATATTACTGCAGACCTGAGAAAACTAATTAAGCCAGAGCTCCAACTACCCGACAGCTTGCTCTCTCCCTTTCTCCTAGAAAATACAGGGATAAGACAGCACTTTTTACAGGAAATCCTATAAACAAACAAGAGCAATCAAGATGTGGCAACGTATTTGATTCAATTATGCCATTTTAAATGTAAATTCTGGAATCTGGTGATAAATATGATGTTTTCTGGAGCACAGTGAAGATGCAGGGGACTTTAGCACAGACTAAATCTACTCTACTGTAAATTGCAAAACACATTTCTTCTTCCATCCTCATGCAGCTGGCTCCAGCTTTGGGCACAAAGGACCACGGTGATGGAGAAAAGACTTTTACAATAACCCTTTCACATATAATAAATATATGACTATGAAAGAGAGAAAGAAGATCACTAAATATCAGAATTCACAGCAACTGAGAGGGCAATTATAAGCATTTGGGAACTTTTCTATGCATTTATATAGCACCTTAAGTTCAACCGCTGGTCTTCAGTTTGACCCGTATCATGACAGAAATAGATAATCCTATTGCTTCTGACATTGCTACGTAATTAAATAGCTGCTCTGCCCCCATTAACATAGCTATATCCACTAGGCTTTGATTTCTCATCCTCTTTCCAGAATGGTCTCTTACTTTGAAATAAGTTTTTCTACTCAGACCTCAGACACCTTGGGAAGAGAGGTTTTTAGATACCTTCTTCTTGAGCTTTGTAAGGTTTTCACCTACTAATGAGTGAAACTCTAACTCCCAAGAACTAATAGAACTAATTTTTCTTAAAATATTCAAGATTAAGAGATTAAAACAAAAACTCTAAATCACCTTCTTAAGTGGCAATAAACTTCTTGAACCAGTAAGTCATGTAGCAAAAAACAAGCAGCTCTCTCCTAAGATACCAGAGCAAAAAAGAACACTTATCTCCTCGAAGTCAGAGAGCCAAGGGCCTAGACTTGGTGCTAGGGGTGAATCCCCAGCAGATGTGCTGCCCTTACAAACCGTGCCCCCACCCCCCCTCCGCACCCCCCAAAGTCTGGGAAAACTATTTTTGGTGACAGCACCAGAAAAGCCCATTACAGCAAAACACAGCAGGAGATCTGCTTTGGGGCACTCACGGGATCCTTGATCTCTCTACTAAGGCAGCTGGAACACACAAGGTCCTCTAATTCGCTGCCACACACTAAGCACATAATGTTGCCCGATTTGCTACAAGAATCTCCCATCCACAGGATCTCCCTAAATCCAGAGACAGCAGCTTCAAAAAACAGACATTTCTTCCCTACTGCTTTCCATTTACCTAAGTTAACTTTATCAGACAAAAAAATCCTGCAGAGGCGGAAACTAATTCAAGGTAGGTAAAAGCAATCATGCACACTGGTAAACAACAAGAAACAACACAGAGGAAACCCATATTTTAAAAGACTGGTGCATAATGCTGGGATTGCACTTGCTCTGCTACCCTATGCCACCTCATTACCTCACTGATTGCAGAAATCCTGTTACACTCACTCAGACCATCGCAATAGGATCACATGCTGAATGCAGCTGAAGACCTATTTAATTATTAGCTGATCACAAAGACCAAAATTTACTGGCTTCTATCTTCTGATAATAGGAAAACAGTTTCAGTTCTTACTAGTGTAGCCATATTGCTACAATATACCATATTATTTTTTAAATTCTGTGTGCAGTCAATCATATTACCATGCCCTACAGGAGGTCTTTGCTAAGTACTCAAAAAAAAACCCCAATGCACACCCTGCAGAAAAGCATCACAGCATACTATGAAGACTCGTGCTTAATTTTACGTTCTTTATTTGGCCAAAATAGTAGTTGTTCTGCACTCAAACTCATATTTGTAATAAAAACCCCACTCAGCTGCTCATATACTAAAGGAACAATTCATGACTGAATAATGTACCAATTCAAAAGCAATCTCTCTAAGCTACAGGAAACCTCTTGAGTTGCTAGTCTGAACAAAATGAAGCCTCAACAAAATGAACCACTTTGAAACTAAATGAAAATTTAGCAAATTGATCTGAACAAGAAAATCTTATGTACAATGCAATGTTTTTAGCCACAATAGAAAAGCCTGTTAGAGATCACCCTTGAAAAAAAAATCACACCAATAAATCAAAAGATGGTGTTACTGTTTGTTTGCTCATTTTTCTAAAGCAGGATATTTCATTTTATAACAGGATAGTGGGTTTATAAGTTTGTGTCTAAATAGCAACTGGCAAGGGCTGAAAGGAAAAAACCGGGAATGGAAATGTTGACTGTTTTAAGAAAGGGATGTTTTCTTTTCCAGCTTTAATTTTTAATCCACATTTGGGTGCACCTGGCACCTCACAAACCTCTCGTCTCCAAAGTTACCCTGAGATCAGTACATCAATAGTCAGCCCAGTCTAAAAGGAAAGCGAGTGTTTGGTTTGTGCACTGCCATAAGCTAGCAGAGCAAAATGATTGCAGATCAAAATTATGAGGTCGCTTGAGCAATTTATACTGGCAAGACGAAGAATAGAGGGAGGGACAAAATGCAAATGCTGGAGGTGCAGTCATCCAGCAGCGCAGCAGGAGCGTAAAGGGTAATGGAAGAAGGGGAGAAGGGGACAGTAAGAGAGGAGGATTGAAGGCAATGATCATATCAAGAATCACTTATTTTTCCGACGTGGCATGCCACAAGAAAATGTTATTCCTACTGATCCAGTAAATGATTCTGTTTTCCATGGAGGTGGCTTCAAGGAAATAGGGGCTGGTAGAGAAGGTCTACTCATGCAAAAGCACGATTTGCAGTTGGAAGCTGATTTTGAACAAGAGTCAGAGAAGAACACCTTTAGGGCAGACACATAGCTCAACCTCATCTAGGACCACTAGGACGTAAAATGGCAGTTACACAATTAGGAAGCACAAAAGGCTTTTTTAACTAAAAAATAAATACGTAAGGTCAGCAGGCTCAAGGCTGGCTTAAGACGTGTCAGTGCTGGTGTTATGTGCCAGCAGCAGGCAGGGACTCTTTCCCAGATTAAGACACGTACTGGGTTGGGCTTTAAAGAAAGCTACTTCCCGATCTGGTCCCAGGGGCAAAATTAAAAGTCTGTTGTAACAAGATGAGCAGCAGCATTAGACATGTGGGACTCAAAAGGACATTTTACCCATCTGAAGCAGTAAGGGAAAGGATTTGCATTGTACATTTGTATGGAACAAGGGATTATTTTTTTTTCTAATTAAGTGGTATTGAAATATGCAAACTGTGTGCTGTACTCTCACTCTGCTTGAATTAGTGATTTACAATGACAGTTTACTTTTAGTTCCACACCTGGAAATAGGAGATAAATCAAGTGATAAGCTGCTGACAATGGTCTCAAAATGGAGAGCATTTTACCCAAGAGTTCCTTGGAGCTTGCTGAGCTGGCACTGCATTATAGCAGATCTGGCAAGATTATCAATTAATGACAGGAGCTGAAGCCAGTTATGACACTGTAACAAACTCCATTGGTGCACACTTCGCCTTGATGTTTTTAAGGGAGAAGAAAGAGAAAAGCTACTGCCTTCAGGTCTTTCAGGAACAAATGATCATTAGCAACCTGCTTTTCATGAGCACTAAGAATGCCTTGCAGTAAAGAAAATTTCCTGTGAGCCCAAGAGCCGCAGGTACTTCTCAGACCTGAGACAAATCCCCGGAGATGGCCGATGGCCTCCACCTTCACAGCTGGGGAGAACTGGAAGCAAGGCTCAAAGCACTTCCCCAGGATGATGGGCTGCTGCACCAAAGCAGCAGCCAAACACTGTGGGGACTGTCCCCAAAACCAGTGTGATGTACGGAGAGGAGCACGCAGTGCTCCTGGCTGGTACCACAGCGCCCATGGGCACACAACACTTGCTGGGACACTGCTGCACCCGCCTGCCCTGCCTGGGAATAGAGTCAGGGACAGCAAAACCTCTGCCAAAACAGGCCCATTTTCTAATGCCTGCAGTTGTCCATTCAGAGGAGCAGCTTCCCCACGCAGTTGGCTGGCAAAGCTCAGCGAGGCTCGACCCCACATCTTCTGGGGAAGTCCCCGTCCTGAGCCAGGACAGGGGTTTGGGGAGCCTCCCTCGCAAGCCAGCAAACGTTTACACCGCCGTATTGCCAACACCCTGGAGCAAAGAGGAGGCAATGGAGTTGGGAGAGAAGAAAAACAGAAAAAAACCCCGAGGCCAGGAAACAAAACACCGGCACAGAGACACCAGGCGCAGTGGTGAAGATTGACTTCTGTCTCCTAGAAACAGATTCAAGAAAAAGCCACGGCTCGTTTATGCTGATCCACCCTGGGTTTTTCTTGCCCCCCCACCAGCCCATTTGGCATCCTCCCTAACAGTGTGCCATTGGTTTTCAGCATAATGTGTCTGGGAAATCTAATTGTTTCTCAAAGCACTTTCACAAAGTTCTTTAGAGCTGCCATGCTCTGTGGCAATCAAAGTGTCTGAATAAATATGCAAAAGTGTGCTCAATCCAGAAAGCCTTCCAAGGAACCAAGAGAGTTTTTTCCCCATTCAGTGCAGATCCAAGTAGTTCACAGTTTGTTTTTGTCAACACCCGTCATGCACTAGAGCACACGTGCCGGTGCGGAAGGGTGCAACATCTTACACTCCTGCAGTGTGCCAATACAACAGGATTAACACCAGGGACATCAATGCAAGATACTAGCAGCCAAGAAACACACACACTTTCACATACACACACACACACACACACACACACACACACAATTTAAGCTGTTCTATCTCTAAGCTAATGGAAAAACCTCTCTTAATATTGCATGTAGAAATGCCTGATAGTTGTAAATAACTTTTTCTATGTTTAGTTCATATATAATGAAACAGCAATGAGCAAATGCGGTTCAGTACTCAAAAGAGACTGCTCAAGCAAATGCATCTTCAAGCCCACATGCCAGAGCCACTCTCACTGTGCCACACACTAATGGATTTCAGTGACAAAACATGAGTGTTATACCTTTAACTATTAGATTTTTTATGCAGCTTTAAAAGCAAAACAGTTGTTCCCACTTCCAAGCAGGAGGGTTCTATTCTCTCCAAGTGAAAACGCAAACCATAAGTTCACTTTTTATTAGGAAAACAAGACCAGTGATAACACACAGCCATAGCTGCACTTTAGAAAGAAAGAAAACATAAAGCCTTGAATCTCAAGGTCACGGTTGCTCCTTCTAAAGGCCTCCTTGGTGGAGAAGTTTAACACTTCTTGTTATCTTGGTTAAGCCATAAGCTAGTTTTTTGTTTAAAGGGCTCTTACACCATGCCAAAGCTAAGCACAATGTGTGTCAGCACTCCCTGGCTTGGAAGAGCACCAAGGCCCTTTAGACACAGGTTCTCGGCTCATAATTCACACACAGTTTGAGTTGTCGGGACCAGGATATCACACCAGGCTGGGGACTGCACCTGCCCCAAGTGGAGAAGAGTCTCACATCCAAAGGTGTACAATTAGGACTCCCTAGCAGCAGCAGCAAGGACATCGAGCTGCTTTATTTCAGTGAGATTGCAGCTGTACTATGCTGGGTATGATACAGACCTAGCAGAAAGGTAATCCCTGCCTGAACACAGGAAAACAGGGGGAACGGATAAACACACAGGTAAACAGTACAGGCCTTCACTGGAGAATGCAAAAGGGTTTTTTTCTTGTTTTTTTTTTTAATAGATTGGAAATGGGAATGTCTTCCACAGGTGTTGAATTTCCGCAACATCACAGAGAAAGCACTATCCTGTGGCAGAGCATCAAACGGACCTGGATGTCCACATCAGGCCTTTCCTTCTCAGCTCTGATGTCTAACTGGTCAAACTTAGCAGCCAGAGCAATCAGAAAGCATTACTGCCACCTTACCCATGGTTAACACATTCAAACCATGCTGGTAGACTTCTTTTCAACCATCTTAAAAAAAAAATAAAAATCTTACTGTTTAAAAAAAAAGAACCCCAAAATTCCATAATTTACAGAAGAATGTCTCCATGCTTGTTAGATGTTAAATGCTTTGCCACGACAATTAAATGACTTGAAAACAAAACCAAGTGACAGGTATATTTTTTCAAGATCAGTGATCTTTCAACTAGGGGAAAGAATCCCAGCTTTAATTGCACAAAGCTGCATATCATACTTCCCTCTCTTGAGATTTCATTATAGGCCTGAAACCAGAGAATTGCATTGCCAGCTCTTGCCTGCTCTTCCAGCTATTTCTGGTTTTTAATAATTATTCATTAATTGCACACTATGATAAGATCCTTGCTGTTTTGAAACATTTTCCCTCTGGCCCCCATACTATTAAAGACCCTGATTGCCTGCCAACAGCGTAAAATTAAAAATCAAAGCACTACCTCTGAAAGGTTTAATATGTGCCACATTGAAAGAGTTTCTACAGCTTACAGCCATGTAATTGCATCACTGGCTAACTGCACAATCTCTCTCAGCGTTTGAAATGTTTTCCTTTGAAACATTAGCCAGCTGAGAGCAGAGGTTTTGTTTAACGCCCTGATTTACTCTCCATGCATGTCAGAGTTTTGCATGTCTCCCGTGTCCTTCCCCACTTCCCTGCTTTGCCTGGGGCAGGTGAGAGGGAAAGGCTGTGCAGCACCCTGCTCCCGCTGGGGAGAGCAACAAGGGAGAGAAGAGTCACCAGTTCAAGCAGGAGATTAAAAACAAAAGCATTCTATCATCTGAACCTCCTCTCTACTCAGCCCTTAAAAGCAGGTGTTTTTTTCTGCCTGTTGAATCCTCCCCTTCTTCCCGCCGTTACAGACCCCTCTCTCCCTTTCCGGGTGCCGCAGGGACCCGCTGCTTCCACCAAACCGGCAGCCCCTGAAGCCTCCCCTTCCACCCCGGGCTGCCAAACCTGGCTGGACCCAACCTGCTCAGCCCACGACTGCAGGAGGCATTTCCATTTAACCATCAGTTTTTTGTTTATGGCTCCCCTCTTGAAAAGGGATGAAGTTCTCACATTTTGCCAGTGGCCACATGAAGGAGTGGGTACCCCGTGCCGCTGGCTGCAGTAAACCCCAGTGGCTCCAGTGACAGGCAGCAATTCACAGTCGTGTCCTTTTGCTGAATCCGCTGAGATCTAAATGTTATTTCTTCATCTAAAAATCTCATTTCTAAATCTTGTTTCTTCATCATAAGGGTCATATGGATAAGGACAGGTCACCAGCAACCAGCCTAGCACACACAGCCTTACTACAGAGGCAGCCTGAAGAAATTTGTGCAATTGAGTTGATCAAAGCAGGTTTAGACAAAGAAAACCACAGAGACGTAGCTTGCATTGATCGAAGTGTAGTCATGATGTGCCAAAGGGGAATAAAGATGCCCTTCACACAGTTTGGCTGCTTTAATGATTTCAATATTAACAGTGCTCTTTCCCAGAAAAAGGCAATTTTCTACCTTCGGTTTTTTGGACCTTGTGATTATCACAAGTGCCAAAAACTGTTTAATGCTTATAAAGGCATACCTTAGAAAGATATTCCTCTGCAAGCCCTCAAATGAAGAGGCTTTCGTTATTTGTATCTGCTTGTGAACCAATACACACTTTTCTTTAAATTCAAAATCTTGGTCCTGGCTGCACTGTAATCTGGTTGTCCTTCCAGTTCATCAGGTTTCACTTTCACAGTACTTCTGAAATCTCCTCCTGCAGCCTCTGCAGAGCCTCCCTGGAAAGCTGGGTGGGTTTGCCCTGATTCCTCCCTAACCTGCAGGTCAGTATTCATCCCCGTTATTCCCATACTATCATAGCAATTAAAAACAGCGACACTGTAGATAAGATTAGATATTTTGGTAAGACAAAGTATCTCTCTCTTCACAGTAGCTTTAGGGAGCCAGAAAAGAAGCTGGCCTTCCCTTTGTTTTCTAAACTGCATTTTAGAGGTTGTGTAATAAAATGTGCACTTTGTTTTGCAGAGATTTTCTGTATTCCAGACTGTTCCCTGAAGAGGAAGGAGGCTGCTGGTGCTGGGGCTTTTCAGCTGCCGGTGCCTGAGTGTGGGGCAGGAAGGGGCACGGGGGGATGTTTGGAGGGGTAAAACTGTAAACGTGGATTTAGGCTCATAACATCAGGTACCAAGATCTTAAAGATCTTGGCCTGACTCAATTCTAAAGCTTGGGCTGTGAAGTCTAATTTAAAACAAAATTCAAGTGTTATAGTATTTTTTTTTTAACTGGAATTGTACAGATTTATGTTTGAAGGAAGTTTCTGGAGTAGAAAGTCAAACTGCAGGCACAAAGAGCACTTCCCCCCAGATTTGTAAGGATTCCCATGCAAATTGGTGCTCCACAGGGCACGTTCATTTGAGATCGAGAGATCATGAAGTAGAGATGAACAGTACCCTGTTAAGGACAAAATTATTAAACGAGAAATCCTCCAATATATATGAAATAACAAAGCACTTCCCTTCGGAATCAGTCTCTGTTCCCAGAGGAAAGTCTCCACGGCAGCAGAGCACAGGACAGGCTCTGAACCAAGTACTGCATTGCACAGCAACACGCCACCACTCCACAAGTAAAGAGCCATCCCCGTAACGCATGGCAGGGGACGATCAAGGAGGCTGAAAGCTCAGAGCTGGTCACTGATTCTCCTAGGAGTGCTCCACCTTCTCCATCTTCCCCATCTGTCCCAGCGGGCACATTGTATGGGGTGGACGCTGCCCTGGCTGAACACCACACTGGGCACATGCTGCGCTGCACCCAACTCCCTGGCGCGCAGGCAGGGGGAATTTGCACCTCTTCCCTTGTGATTCCCCCCTCTGATTTTGTGTCTCTCCCTTCTGGACCCACCTGGTATCATTTAGACATCCTTCCTCCCCTGGTTTGGCTCTGCACAAGCAATGCAAGAAGGAACCTGGTGTGGGCAAATCTGCTTTGCACCTCCCCACCTTTTCCTGCACCCCAGTGTGAGCCCGTAGCTGCCCCTCCTCCCTGAACTCCTGGTCTTTGCACGCTGATCTCCCTGTGCACAGCAGAACAACGGAGATGACAAAACCCCATACTCCTGAGATGGTGCAGACATAAAATCCATTGTGCATGGACTGTTCAGGCTCAGAGATAATTTTTTTCTGCCTAAAAGGACGGTACATAGACTCATATCTTGCCTGTGCAAACGAGAGGCATTGAGGGGAGAGAGCTGCCAGTTCCCACGCCTGGGGCAGTGAGGAACGAGGGCATACTGCCGCCCTGCGTGCTCTCGGGGGAGAGAAGCTCTCCCAGAACAGGCGGGGGGACACGCCAGACAGACAGGGAGCAGATCAGGGGCTCTGAGATGCCATGAAGATGCACCACTGTGAAGTGAGATGACTCAAGCAGTTACAGCCATGATGTTCATGCAGCCACTGTGCAGCAACCTGCTATACCAATTTCATACAGCCACTTCGTGTTGCAACCAACTAGCTCATTAAGGAAAGTGCCTATCAAGAAGATGCTGAACTGGATCTACACAGGTTGGCTATTCCAGATGTTAAAATATTCTCCTGAGCAGCATACACAGTTTTTTTCTTCCTCTTTTTTCCAAATACAGAATGATTGGACTGTTCACTGACTGGGTTTGGTACACACAGAACAGGTAACACACATCTGGAAACACTGCATCTACATGGTCCTGCAGCTCGTGCATTAACTCCTCTGTCACTTTGCTTAGCAGCAAAGCACAAAGGTCTGCCCCATAGTGAGGTATTTGGGCTGAATTATCTTCCCTTGCTTCTCCTGATCCCAACATCTTACATAAATTAATAGCTGGAATACAAAGCTGAAATGAAAGCCGAGGGAAAGCACTGAAAGTAACACCCAGGTTACTGTAGGCACTAAATAACAGATCAGGCCCTCACCTCACAGCTGATATATGCTGTCACGTCAAAGGCAGCGCATCCCTCCAGTATCTTTCCCTTTATTGGCACCATCCTCATTCCCCTAGTTCTGCATTTGGGATATGATAATCATTAACTCGAGGGTACTGCTGGAGCCAAAGGTGCTAACCTTATCTCTAAAAAGCAAGCCTCTTGCGTCGCAAAGGGAAGAAGGCTTTATTCCAAGTTCTAATGTCAACTTTTCTTTACTGCAATCTGGCATTGCTCACATAGACAAGCTGGAGATACAGCAACAAAGCCGAGGAGCGAAAACAGAGTTCCCAGCAGGATACACAGAGCAGGTTAAACTTTAAAAGGCACATTTGTACCTGCAGGACAGGCTTAAGAAGTACCCAGGAATCCCGCACTTCCCACAAGAAGAGTAATTGCTTTCTGGGGCTATTTTAAACTAAGAACATTGGCCTTTCTTACACTCTCCTGCACTGGAGCGGCTGCCTTTTTTCTTCCCCGTTTCAAAAATCAACAGTGAAAAATCGCTCCAAACTTTCCAGTGTTTTAATGCTGCAAAGGCCTCTCCCGTCCCTGTTAGCCAGCAATATCAGAAAGATTGCACCACTGTTCTTTTTTTATTATTATTATTACTATTATTATTATTATTCTTTTTCAAGTCCACATAGAAAAGGACAAAGACTTGGGTTCTAAAATCCAGACTGCGCCATCCGCCACCGCGGACTGACAAGCTGAGTCCCATAACACCTGAGAGCAGACAGTGCCTTGGGCTAACCTGCCTGTCTGCATCCCAGCATCAGTATGCAGAGCCACCTGCCTTAGAGCTGTTTATCATTGCTGGTGATGTTACATGAGTCGGTTACACCCCAAAATGCTGAGGCTGAAGACACGAATCCCTTTCAAGATCTGTTTATGTCTCTGCCAGCTCTTGCCTCCATGCACACAGCCCTTCAGTACACCAAGCCACCAAGAAGAGGGTGGCCTGAGGGGACACCCCAGCCAAGCATAGGAAAGGCTCCTGCCCGTTGGTGCCAGGAGGGATCAGATTCCAACACACTTCAACATCTGGAACAAACCTGAATCATTTCTCACCAGAGACACATGGCAATCTGCATTTAATCCACAAACCATTAAACTGCTTGGTATGTCTCATGCAGAAAAGATCTGGGGTTTTGTAGCTTCTCTACAAATAATCTCATTAATAAACAGATTGATGCAGTCTAGTTCCAGCTGCGTGTTTCTGAACTTCAGTAATGGCTAGTCCCACCCAGAAATCCTGCAACTGAAGCTAATGGAATGGCTTATTTGTTAAAAATAACTTAAATAGCCCTTTTTGCAAAATTATTATCTAGGATGATGATACAGGTATAAGTGAGGAAAGGAAAGACTACACCATATTTTTCCTTTACTAGTCATGTGGGCACAATACGCTTAATCACCTGAATAAAACCTGTATTGCACGCTGCCCAAACAACTATCTGTACGAGCCCTTCTGCTGAACTGAAAATTTCTTTAAAAATTAAAAATCTAAAACTTCATCAAAAAATATGTTTCTGGTTCATGCAAATATTTCTGTTCAGTCTATAACCCAAGGAACTATATTATTCTCTGGTCACATCTCTGATTAATGCTAATGAGATTTTGATGAACCCAGAAAAAATACCAACAGTTGTAACATGTCACAGGTAAAATACCATCCTTTTTTTTTTTTAATATGCTTGGAAATGAGCTTGAAAGATGTCACTATCTTAGCAGAAACCTTCTAATGGGATGTGTACGCTCAGGGAACCAAGTAGCACAGTCATAATTAAAGTTTCATTATAATTTCCATTAGAAAGTAGTTTCTAAGGGATTTGATTCAACAGTAAAAATCGGCTCCGTGATGATACTTTGTATGTAAGGTCCCCATACGTGTCAGAAGGAGGTAATTCATAACATGCTACAATCATGCAGTGCTGTATGTATAGGATGGGGCATCATAAAAAAACCCAGAGCACCAACCCCAGCTCGGCAGACCGGACGCATGGCTCACAGCAGGCGCTGCAGTGACTTTGTGATGGATGGCAGCGGCTGCGCCCGGCTTTGCAACCCTGACCTCCTGTACGCGTCCTCTCGACAGCAAAGGTCAGTGCACACGATATACACCCTCATGCCATAAATATTCTCACTGCTTCAGGGGCAGAGGGGGGGTCCTGGCCCTTATTTTAACTTCTTAATTACAGAGCACAGAAAAGAAAATTGAAAATATCAACTGTTTGTAAGAGAGAGATCCCACCCGTGCGGCACGCAAACTAGGCAAGTTGTCCACACAAGACTGATGAGGAAGATGAGAGCACTTTCTCTTGAACATAAATACGAAAAACCCCATAATTTTCATTAAACACAACTCATTCACCCCATACCAATAAAAGCGTATCCAGGTCACTGGGGAATTTACTGTTGACTCAGTCAGAGTTGCCGCTGGCTAAGCCTTCTCCTGTCGGGTTATAACCAAAACGATGCTCAGACCAGGCGTGAATTTATTAGAAGGAAGAAGCTGAGGCTTTCCACATCCCCCTCACTCCAGTCCTCCTCACATACCGCAGCTCTACAGAGTATCTCGGGTTTTGTCACCACACCGCAACTTGAAGGGCATCTTTTGTTTACAGCAATAAAGGACTTTGTGGGTACAAAGGCGGTATCACTGTAATATCAATACAGCACTACGATACATTCAAATATGGAATATAAAGATATGGAGCGGAAAAAAAATGCCCAGTGCCGGACCAAATACTTTTCAAGTCTACAATCATGGAGTCACTCAAGTGTGCCGTACATCATCTCAGTGTGCAAAGCCTCAGTGGGTGAACAAAAAGCAGCATTTGCAATGGAGATTGGGATTCCAGATAAAAGATCTGAAAACACAGTTTGGAAGGGTGAATTGCTTATTAGCTCAAATAAAATTAGCTGAAAGCTTTATCAGATTAAAAAAATAATTGAAAATGTATCAGTATTTAACAGAGAGTATGTGCAGGAAAACAAAACCGTAGTAAATCGCATGACAAATCCACAAGTTCAAGCATACACTGAAGGCCAGAAGTGAAGATTTATCCCATGTGAATAAGAGGAACCAGGTGGCAATACTGCAATCAGGTGAAGAGGGGTGAAAACCTATTTTAGCTTTAAGCAGTTAATGCAAAATTAATGTTTCCCTTATTTATGAGTTCAGGTGCGCATTACACAGCCATCTTAGCCCCGGTGAGTGTCCAGAGGCACTGAGACCACCTTTCGTACCAGAATTAAGTTACATTTATAAGGCAGCGTGTACAAGATCTTTTTATTAAAAAGTCAACCCACCTTTTTAAACTATTCATCACAGTTAACCCTGTCCCCTTCATAAGCATTTACTGCCGACAGAGCTCTCCCACGTTGTTCATGGGCACAATTTGCTAATGCGACATTGACGTGATTTTAGCAAGTGGGAAACAGGAGCAGAGAAACTCCCCTGACACCAGACGCCGCGCATTGACCCCCCTGTTGGCCTTCTAAGGCCATAGGAAAAGGACACAAGCCAAGAAGCCTAGCAGGTGTAAATCAAAAAGACCCTTAACCTTGGATCCAAATTTCACCTTTCATGGTGGAGACACTGAAATTCACAGCAAACTGGACTCAAATGGGCCAGCACAAATCTGGAAAGCCTACAGTGCTGCTGAAATGTGAACGGATTGCTTTTTCTGCCTACTTTGGTCATTTGACTCAGCACAGCAAACACACAGGGCTAGACCAAATAGTTTCCAAATCTACAAATATGGAGCCACACAGGTGTGTTCTGGAGCGGAGCAACCTGGCTCATTTCCCCACTGACAGCGGAGAAGTTGCTAATTTGCCTGACTCCTCACAGGACCTCCAGCCCAACCTCGAAGTGCAGCTGCGGCAGCGGCACCTCCTTCGTGCCACCGCCAGCAATGTGCAGACAGCAGATGGAAAACCGAGTTTACGCTAGCTGAGGTCTATTGATGGTGCAAGGCTGGCGGGTCGGAGGTGGCAGATTCAGTTCAACTTTCCGAAACATTAGTTTGCTTTCCTTCTCAGTGAAGCACTTTACAATAGATCTTCCTGAATAATTCATTGAATGGGTCTTCATGTGTGCATTGTAGTGTTTGATTTTCCAACGTACTGCACTAATCTATAAATACTGACTATAAACATTCCTAGCAGATAGCTTTATTTTATGTTGCATTGGTGTTTTTTTTTCTTTTTAAGTGTTGCAGGAGGCAGCACAGATATTTTACTGTCTCTGTCTTTCAGCAACACCAAATGCTACAACATTAGTGTTATTAACATATGCATTAGCTCAAGCTGATCCGCTCTCCCAGCTGCTGCTCGCAGCTCCCAGTGAGAGGCTGCAGCAGTGAATCAGATAGCACTAATGAGCGTGTTAATGAAGTTCCCGCAGTTGAGCGTGGAGCTCCGAGAGGGGCATTAAAAGCATATCCTGTAGTCTTGAAAACTGAAATGGCTCATGGCAATTGATTTTATTTATTTATTTACTCTCTCTCCATTCAGTGTAAAATTTCTGCTCAGGAGAAGAATTCAGCAAGAGAAAAGCACGTGACAGAGAAATGACAATATTACAATCCAGTCTGAATTTAAAAGCAGAGAATTAAAGTTAATTAGGAAACATATTCCAGCTGGACTTTTGCCAGCTCCACTCTGCCCTGTAGAGGGCTGCCAAACCCTTACTTGCCTTTCATTAGCTATCTTTCTGCTCTCACTTTCCTCTATTTTGTCCTCAATAAATTGTTTCTTTCACTTTTATTACTTTAGTAATATAGTTTGTTAGTACTGCAGTAGATAGTGTTTCTGCAATTTAATTAAAATTGCATTCCATAAGTCAATTGCTGATACTTTTTATAAAAATTTCTCCCCCACATCAAAATATTTAAAAATAAAAATAACCAAGGACCCAGGAAAAAGTTATTTTTCTAAAAAATAAAGGCCTTCCAGTTGAATGAGGAATTGTTTTCACGGCAGTCTGCAACTGCATATGGGAAATACAAAAAGACAGTCCCTGAGCTAATACTGCTGGGAGCCTCATATGTGTCTTTATAAAAGAGAACATAACAAGAAGTATAAA
The DNA here is from genome assembly GCA_008711295.1 of Anarhynchus alexandrinus. Classification (NCBI taxonomy): domain Eukaryota; kingdom Metazoa; phylum Chordata; class Aves; order Charadriiformes; family Charadriidae; genus Anarhynchus; species Anarhynchus alexandrinus. Next base: position 1,581,531 of record VUYV01000013.1, read on the forward strand.
AAAATTAAGATAGCATAAATAAAACTAGCAGTTGGCATGGCTATACAAAAAACCACTGCAATCCTCCAGCAATGCAACCATTAGGTTAATAATGACATGTCGTTTCATTCCTTTTCTGTTCGCACAGTTCTTGCTGCTGCTGAAGTGACTGCTTTTCACAGGTTTTTCTCTGCTCCCTCCCCAGTAAACCCAATGATCGCAAGGTAATTTGGCAACATTTTTGCTGCGCTTCTGTTTGATTATATGGCAACAGTGTTGGGTTTTGTGGCACCAGAGCCCTAAGCACTCTGCAGCCTTTCTAAACAATTATGCCAGGATAGAAGAATAGGGTCAGAGCGGAAAATGCTAAACAAGTCTTTTATTTCCTCTGACAGACTGATTTGCATGCAAACATCTGGGTTTCTGTGAATTCCTTCGTCTAAGACATAGCTTTGAAAAGATAATGATGCTCCCAAAATCATAGGATTTGGCCTTAAAACTGATTTGCAGTCTCTCGCAACTCTTGGTCTCCATTGCTCCACCTCTGATGGAGTTTCCCACCCAGCAGGTTTGGGGGACAGACTGCATTCAGCTCAGTGTCCTTTCCTCTGTGGTTTGTTTCACATCACGGTATTGAAGCCTAAAGGCAGCTCTTAGTGCCAAAAAGAGGGACACAGCAGCACCCATTTAATCCCTGCCACTGCCACCACACACCTCCTGCTGGCCACAGCTAGTGAACTCACCAAGGCTACTGCCAGACTCATGCATCTTCCAAAGCAAAGCATCCTACTGCCTTCTCAAAAGCAAGCCCTCTGCGTTAATTGGCTTTAATAATTTACACAGCTATTGTAGGTTACTCAAAAAGTTTAAAAAAAATCCAAAGCAAAGTGGCACAAGATGATACATATGAGGCAAATGTCCTCCCAGCATCAGGAAGCTACAGCTCAGCACGGAATCCTGCCCACAGCCCTTCTCACCCGTGGGAGTCTGGCCACCCCTTTGTCCCGTTTATCTGGGAATTTTGGTGCACTGGCAGGACCTTGCACAGACACCGAAGTACTCCCTCTCCTTATTGCATGCGTTGGTTCACTGTGGATCTCTGTACAAGTCTGACAGTTGTAGAAGTCAAGCGAGATTTAGCACCCAGCCGGCGTGTGCAGAAGCTCAGCACGTACCAGCTCCTGGCCATCGTTCCACTTACCAAATGTAACAGGGATCTGCGGGTACAGGCATGGGGAGACATAACCTAAGGCAAAACAAGGCATGGGATTTTGAAGACCTGCAAGCACAACATGCCACTGCTAAAAGCCACGTCACGCTACTGAATGCTGACAAATATACCTCCTGTCAATGCAGGGGCATTTCTTTCGTTTTTAAATTACAGCTTTGAGAGGAGCAGCCTGCCTGCTTGCGTACAGCTGCCACCACCCTATTTGCTCTGCCAGTACGCCTTGATCTTTGCCTCCCTGTTAATACATCCATAGGCTTTGATGTTTGACTACAGTACTTGCAGGAGAGCGATGGCTGGGTGTTTTTACCAACCACACTATTTCTCTCTTCTCTACTTTTCTAGTTCTCGCTATATGAAAAGAAAATCTCCATTATTGTAAGGGCATAAACAACCCACCCAGCTTGCTGTGGGTATCCTTGCACAAGTGAGCTGAAGACAAACGATCATCAGAGCTGGTCCCAACAAACCAGTGTGTTGAAAACATTTGTTTTGCAGTTCTGTTTTGAAGTTTTGTCCACAGCACTTTTAACTGTGACATACTGGTTTTGCTGACGATGGGAAACAGCTCTTTGGTCACAGGGTGGATTTTCAGGTTAGGACACTCCTTTTGGATGCTGTGTCCTTCTAGCAAGTGTGAGATTGTTGGTTGTCTGGAGCATGCATTTCCCAATTAAATGCAAAATTAATATTTTCAATCTTACAGAGTTTTGCTAAATGGAAAATACCCCACACCCCCAAGTATCTCAGTCTCTTTGATTTTTTACTTGCTTCATTTAATCACTGGAACAATTAATTCCTCACTGTCCTTCCTGTAGAATCGCACAGATCAGTGCTGGGTCCCCACTCTGCTGCCAGCACAACTTCAGCTGCCATTTCCATGCTGACAACTCAGATCTGCCTCTCCATTACAGACCTGTCTCAATGTGTCCCAGCGAGAGCCTCTGCCTGTCTCCCTGACATACCTCTGGATGTCCAGCTGACACCTTGCAAGCAGTTTAGCTAGAGCGAAAATTGAAGTTCCCCCTCTCACCACCACCTCTTTTCCCGATCTTTTCCAGACCCTGCCACCTCACTGCCCATCTCCCTGTCCTGCAGCTCAGCCTCCTGTCCTGCCTCTAGTGGGGCTGGCCAACCTGGGCTTCATCCTCACTGAATGCCTGGGACTGACCTGAACTCTCAGTATACAGCACATGCTGTGCTCATTTCTTCTTCAGCCTTAGCAAAAGTGGCTGTGCTTTGCTTGCATACATTCAAAGTGCTCAAGGGACCTTTTTCGCAGGCTGCTGAGATGAACACCTCATCCTCTCCCTCCTGCTTCTCCCTTACACCAAATAAGAGAAGGGAGGCCAAGCAGGGACATAATTTGCAGCCTGTTCCTACTCAACATTGGCTCCTTACTAGCAGATGAGACATTGGTGTCCACATCTCCTCTGCCCAAAGCATCAGGCTTTCTTATACTCTTTTTGGTTTTAATTAGCAATTCGTGCTCTGTCCCAGGCGTCTCCTCACAGTGTGAACACCTGCAAAAGTGAACTCAGCTTACTCCAGAAACCTTTCAAATCCCTATAGAAATGTTTGCAGTATTTGGTTACTTACATTTCTTTTTAAAATTCGTTGTACCTATAACATAGCACCTGGTTACACGTCCAGGGCTGCTATGAGCTTCAGTGCTGCACATTTGTAATACTGCCACTCTTTACCATTGAAACGAAAACAGAATAAATGCACTTCAAAGAAGTGGGATTTAACTAGAGCAACAGCAACCCAGAGGACAGTGCCTCCAAGGGCAGTGAGCTTCACTGCCTTTGCTGACCACCCACGAGCATTCATTTCCAGGGGCCTGTGTTCAGGTGAAATCTCAGCTCCTCTCTGCTCCTTCTCACTCTGAAAATCAAAAGGCCAATAAAGCCTCAACCATTATTTACAATTTTCCAGGGTGAACTCCTGACTTGGGAATTTACGTATGTGGGGCAAAGCAGCTCACATGGTTGGAGCTGTGGTCCCCACGGTATACTCTCTGCATCCCCTCCTGCAGCACAGTCTCTCCCACAGAGCTCTCAAAGCAATGGCTTGAAACCCATTCACTCCCTTTTCCTAACAAGCCTCTGCCAGGGGACAGGGAAAATCCACTGCAGCAGGAGATTGCTCCATGGTAGATTAGTCCAACATCATGTTTTTCGGAAATAACTTCATGTGTCAAAGTCCCTCAGCTGGGCTCTTACACAAGCTCAGCTTACTGTTGCTGCATGTTCAGGCTGCAAAGGGCACAGACTACATACTAAAGGACCCAAGAGCGTTACCATCATCACCAAACAGAAATGCTCAAAATGCATTAATTTGTCTAGTAGGTAATGAAATGAGTTGTACCTACATCAAAAAAAATGGTTAAGGTTTGAGAGATTACTTTCCAGTTTGAGTCCTAAGCGTGCATCAGGCCATATTTCCTTTCTTCCCCAGGATAAAAAGGAGTATTTTATTCCTTATTTGCATATCATGCTCAACAAACTAAATTTGAAGGAGAAATTGACCATCCAGTACGGAGAATAAGAGATTCAGATAGAAAAGCACTCAGAATGTCAAGTCCTGCAAAACACCATTTAATTGGGGTTTCCCCTCCTAACACTTCCCCCTTGGCTAGAAGGAAAACAGACTCCAGCATTAATAAATAATAACTTGGTTACAGGGACTAGAACATATGGAAATCTGGGGTTAACCTCCAGTCATTGCAGGAGAGCTACCGATTCAATGTACCTTGGCAGTAGGTTACTGTTCTCTTCCCAGTAATTGAACTGCTAATTCATAGTGCTCTGGGCAAGCATCTACTGCAGATACAGCCCCAAACAAGCAACATTTCTGCATGCGCAGAGCAGTTGCACTGTACGTGTTGCTGAGGCAATCAGCAGACATGTCGGAAATCTGATGTATCAGAGCTCTGTCAAAATTTGAGGCAATTATCATTGGGGACACAAAGTAGATCTGACGTGCACAAACGAGACCCTCCACTTTTACACCTGCCAACATGAGCAGCTCTGTGCTACACCGTGCTTCCCCCCGCACCGGGGTGCAAAGAAGAATTCAGTGCTCAAATGCAAAAAAGCTTTGTTACACACAACAGTCAATAAGATGCACAAAATCTTTTAAAACCTACATAAACGAATTTCATTTTATGATTGCACATCCTTCATGCAGAGGATATTTTCTGAGCTTATATGCGGTCATATTTAGATTTCTTTCTTCTCTCACATTCTTTGATCTGCTTATTACACCTTTTTTTAAAATAAAAATGAGTTTTGGGACCAGTATTAGATTCTGCTGACAGTCACAACTAGAGCACTCTGTTCAATGCAAAACAAATTATTCCCTCAGACTAGTTGTTTATAATGTTTACACTGTAATCATTGCTGGAATTTCAGCATTATGGTACATTTATCATAGTTTGACTTAATTTCTGAGACCTCTTAGCCTAGGAAGAACCAGGCTGTTGATTTGCCTTTTAGCATTTCAAAAAGCAAACTCAGAATCTAGAATTTGTTTTCTGTTATTTAGGTATTGTTGTGAACTCTTCAGAGCTGATGAATGAAGGAAAAAGAATAGCTTTGTGCAAGGTGTCAGCTTTCTCCCAGTCTGGAATGGAGATCTTTCCTCTCCTCACTGTACCAGTGGCAGATGTCAATCACATTCAATTAGTCTCACAGGATTCATTTCGAAACTCACATTCCCAAGTACAAAACTACAGAGAGGGGTTTGGGCTTTTTTTAGCAACCAACTGCTTTTTCCATTGCAACTGCCAATCAACAGATAAGAAGGGAGGGACCTGAGAGTGATGGTTCTAGATGTTCAAAGGAAAAAGGGTAAAACAATTTCTAGGTAAGAAATTGCTTTCTCTATTGCTTGAAGTGTCTACCAGTATGGGAAGTAGCAAGCAGTAATGATTAGTTTCTGGTCTTTTTGTGGACAAGGCTGTGCTAACACCTCGTGTATGTGATGGCAGCTTGCTGTCCTTAATCATACAGTAACCTTGAATATTATATATCCTCTAACACTTCCAATTCTAAGCAGCCAATATTTTTTGGAAGTGCAAGTTTCAGAAATGAAATTAGTTATAGAGTGGGGAGAGATACGGCCAATGTCCTCTGAGTGACTAAAGCCATTTAGTCCCTAGGTTTCATTTTAAAGTAGGTTAAATAAAAAGGTGCCCAGCGCTATCCTTATCCCTGTGCATTTACTGTTTGATATGCTTTTTGAAAAATAACATTGCATCGGAAGAATACAGCATTTCTCTGTCCTCAGTGCACTTTGGCAACTCAGAGAGAATTACTAAATATAATATGTAGGAACATAGCACTAAAGGGATGTATAGGTCAAGGAGCCCAGTCCCTTGATATTGGAGACAACCACATCACACAATCCCTTTAATAAACTGATTAAGATCCATCTGAAAACTAGTTAGGTTTTTGCCCCCAAAATCCCAGTGAAAGGCGTTTTCAGAACCTCACCTTTTTACTGATTAAAAAGCTGCTTCTAATTTCCATCTGAAATTTATTCACGGCCAGTTTATTACCAATTTGTTCTTGTGCCAGCACTGTCCTCTAGCTGAACTAGCTCCGTACTCTCCCTGGTGTTTACTTCTCCGATGTATTTATAGACAGCAATTCACATCCCCTCTCCACTTTCATTATGCTGGGATAAATAAGGAGGCTATTCTGATATCCTTGTACAACCAAACCACACCATCCCTGTGTTCATCCTGACATCATTTCCATTGGAGTCCCTTTCTTGAATGCCCCCAAAGTCCACACCATATTCCAGAGGAAACCCCACTGCCACTAAAAGTGTCCATTACCCCAGCTTCCCAGGAACGCTTATCTTGGATCACATTTGCCTCATTGCTAAGAAGCCTGAAGGAAAGCCCTGTAGCTGTAGGTAGCTCATCTGCAGTTCTGCCCTCTACAAGTCATGATTTTACAGTGGACACGTTTGTCATGGACCTCTCAGTTCTCTTGGTACAAGAAACAAGTACTCTATTTAAATCCAAAATTTTAAATCTCAAAGATTACGGTTGGCAGACACCTATCTGAAAAGACCTGGGATAGGTGAAAGTTATGAAGGTCTCTCAAGGTTGGACCACTTGATGCTGGTGTCACACAGGAGCTGCAAAGCCACTCCCAAACTCAGGTGCCCAACCCTAGCGTGGTGGGCCACTGTGGGACGTCATGGGCATGGGAGCACACAGGGCACCATGGGGTTACCTTGGCTCCCCAGTCTGAAACGATTGGGGGTCATATCCATGGACTGAGTCCCTTGGGGATCCAGGAATGGGCTTTTCCTTTCCCCAAAAATCCCCATAGGAGTTGAATTCCAAAGAGCACCTAACTTCTGTTGCCTCACAAACCATAGTGCCAGCTTTTTCCAAGCCTCACTGAAGAGAAAGGCATTTCTTCTCTGCACACTAGTGCAGTGGTTGTAGGACTGTCTGGGGTACAAAGTTCCCTCATTTAATTGTGGGGTTTCCAGCTCACACCCCTGCCATAGGGAGACCAAACTTACAAACCCATGGGCTCTTCTGAGCTAACAAGTCTCCACACACACCAGGCATCAGGCAGATGAGATTCAGTAGGGCAAGACAGCTGCAGGGAGGAGGAGGATGGGCTTAGCCCTATGGCTCAGGCCTCATCAAGATTCAATCACAGCTTGCAGCTGCTTTTTCTATATTATTAAACATAAAAGGATGTTGATTGTTATCAAACATCAAAGGATGCAGTACAAATCATCCCATTAAAGCCTCCAAACTGAACATTATAATCTGTACTGTGACCTCTTGAAAATCAAAAGGTAGTTTTTATGACCACCACCTATATTCGTTTCTACACCATCTTTGCATGACAGCTCTCCATAGGTCTTATTCAGAGACTCCTGTAACTCTGCACATGCTTTTTACTCAATGAGGGAGTACAATAAAACTTCAAGAAGTCCATCTAATTTTTCTCTTGTTGCTCATTTACCTCTGAGCAAAAAAAAAAGGGAAGAAACTGCCTTCCTGGATTTTACAGATCCTCAAAAAGACCCTTTGCATCCTGTCACTTTCCCTTTTCTCTAAACTTTTAATATTTGTGGCCTTTAACATTGCGATCTGTAACAAAAATAAAGGAAAACCCAAGTCAAATGAAGTCAAACAGTGATCAAGACAAAAGGGTCATGCACAGTACAAATGGACTCTTAGACTCCTTCCAGTACTTGTAACTGAAGAGGCCTTCAGTGGCCTTAGAAAAAAATAATGCTATAACCTCCAGGCCGGGTACTCCAACAAAAGAATTGAGCTGAAAGATTTAATGGGTTTGGGATACATCCTTGCACGCTGGGAAATATTCGCTATTCTGCACTTAAGAGGACGGTAGCATCTAGTGGAGGCCGTGGAGGTGAAAGAATAGACAGTGGAAATTGGTACAGTGACAACAGAGCAAGCTACTTCTGTAAAGATTTCCTCAACTCCCTCTCTTACTCCTGTTATTAGTAATGTAGCACCATAAATGTGAAGGGCACCAGAGCTCACCTGTACCTGAAAGCTACAATTCATAAGTGACCTCTTTAAAATCACCACCATCTGAAATATTAACTGTTCCCCATACACTGGTTCCTTGAAGTTGGTTTTTTGGGTTTTTTTTCCCACTTTTCTCAGAGGTCTTTCAGATTCATAATTAACTGAGTAAGCAACAAAATAAGTTGTTTAAAATATAATCATGAAAATCGCATTAGAGGTCCATGTTTTCTGAAAATAACCTGGGTCCCACTGGGACCAGAACTCCAGAGGATTGTCTATCTGGGGTTTGTTTTTTTCCACTCCCGACCTTGGAAAAAGTATGTATTAAACCTAAGTTTTTATAGAAATATATGTATAGTTTTAAACAAAGCCTTCCCCAGGAAAAGATTGTCCAGTCATAGGGCAAATTTCTGATGTAGCCACAGAGACCCAACCTCAAAATAGCCAATAAACTGGAAGTTCACACTAGGTCATAGCCTTGGGTCTAATGTTTACCTTCAACAATACCCCTACCATCAAATTACTGGTAGAGAAGGTTTTCTTTTGAGGGAGTAAGGGAGGAAAGGTGGAGCGAGTTCATCCTAGTGCAGAAGAGGAGAAAAGCACTGATATTTTGAAATGGAAGATGGAAGGGAAAAAAGTATTTAATCTAGCTATACCTCTTGTTGCTGCCTACTTTATTAAGTCTTCCGTTTCTAAGCTTCAATCAAAGCATCCGCATCTGCAAAGAAATGTTTGCCATCTTCAAATAGAAACATGTGTAAATTGGTCTTGCCTGTCCCAATTTGATGTCAGTCACAGAGTACTACTGACAATCAAACATACCATAGCTTCATACATCATACCAGAGCTGTCTGCTGAAGTCTCTATGTTCACTTGCTTCTGAAGCACAGATTCCACTGCTGCATATTAATAACCCCTAATATATAAAATTCTCTTTTCTTTTGAATTTTCCAACCCTTGTTTTTCTACACCCCCCAATTTACTGGGGGATGAGAGAACTACAATTTCTAATTCATATGCCTTCTTACTTTGAATACAAGTCTTCAAAAGTAAAATTTCAGCCCTACCATCTTGCTCTAAGAAGTTTAGTACAGCAGCAATTTTGTGGCCATAGTAGCTGATCCTTCATACAGTTGGTTACACTTCACAGTGCCTTCAGGAAATGCTACCTGTGAAGAAGGACAAACATAAAAGTTTCAGGGAAGACATTAAAATATTCACCTTGCAGTCACTGGCAACTGGCATTTCAGCATTATAGAGTTTGGCATGTCTCAATAATGAGGAAAATAATCTGAAAAGATTCATGTCAGGAGATGGACACCAGCAAAAGCTGTTTGGGGTAACGTGCCAGTTGGACTGAATTCAAGTCTCACTGTCATGCTCAAAAGGAAAGTCAAGTTTTTTAGAGGGCTGGAGGTTTTTCACATTTATGTGAATTAAAAAAAAAAAAAACCAAACAACAAAACACAGCAAGTTGACAGACAACTGATTTTTTATCGTCTACTTCCTTACAGCTGTCTCCAGTAGGCAGAGCCCATAAGCCCTCTGAAACACCCATCACTTCACATCTCCTAATGGACTGGAGGAACCTTCTTTTATTTGCTAGATTTGCTACAAATAAATAAAGATTAGGGATTTGGTTGCTCTCCAGCACTGTCCCCTAAGAACACAGTTTCCAAAACCTCTAATATGCATCTGTAGATTAAATAGCTCCTGTCTAGATGTCCTTCCCTCACCAGGCTGTGGGATTGGAAACTGGAATGTACTTCCAACAGATCCAAAAGAAAGCCACATTGAGGATTATAATACAAAAATTGAACTTCCTTCACAGATTGGCATCAAAATTCCAGAGAATGACCCCAAATTCTGGATGAGGACTTAGATATAGAGAGGCTACTGTTAGTCAAGAGAAGTAATTTCATGTTCGATGTTTGCACGATAACACCTTTAGTAAGCACTAAAATAGTGCTGAAAATAGGTGCTTAACATGCACAAAGGCTTCAGCATAGAGAGGAACCTGAATGTGGAAACATCCAGTTGAGGTTTAGATTTTTTTCTTACTAGCTAGAATGACTTAAAGTAACTTTGATGCTTCAACAATGCGTTTTTTAAACAATTTGCTTGATCTAAATTGGCAGCATTATATTACAAACGAACCCACTGATACTGATGTAACTGATACAGTTTTTATGCATTTAGCTTTGTTAAAGCCTAACTCCCTCCATCAAGCAATTAAGGCCATTTGTAAATGTGCAAAGTTAATTTAGAAATTATAAAATTAAGGCTAATGGACTCAATTATAATAAATGCATGGGTCAGTGATTGTAGCAATTTCTCAACCCTTTCTTTATTTCTAGGTTCAGCTTAATAACACACTCCATCTCACAGTGGTGATGGTGTGGCAGGATCTGATATTCAGAGCGGTTGAGAAAGCAGGAGGCGAGGGAGCCAGGCTGGGAGGGACGAGCTCCCTCTGCCTGGCAGGAGCCCACCTGCAAGATGCACTCCGCAGTCGCACTCCTGGTTGCAGTGCACCGCAAGTGCACTCCGGGTTCAAAGCCCCCAGCAGCACCCCACACCCCCAGCTGCACGTCTCCTCTCTGCAGAGAAATGGGTACATGCATCTCTGTATGGCGGATAATTCATTGCCTCCCAATGATGAAACGTGTTGGCACTGTCCAGCTTTCACGGCATTGACCTTAGAGCATGGTGTGCCTGCTTTCACATTGGGACTTTGAAGTAAAGCGACAGCCATCCCCTCCCTGAGTCCTTCCCCAAGCGCACGTGGCATACGGCTGGGGATCCTTGAAGCACACACAGACCAACACCTTCTCTCCCTCCTCTGCCGTGCTCCTCCTGGGTGTGTGGGCACCCACATGGCACCTGCGCCATCTTCCAGGGAGACTTGGGAAACCTATTTTTAAAGCACTTCCACTAACGCTGACTAGGGTTTTTTTCATTTCTTCTCCTTCTCTTGCCTGGAGTTTCTTTGTAGATCCAAAGACCTTGGTGATTTTATTCTCCTAAACACATCTGCTTTTTCCCAGACTGAAGTCCTCAAAATCCTTTTTGCGATGTCACACTTGGTTACTGAGAGAGTGTTTTGAAGCGAGTAGAGGGTTTTAGCTTCAGAGACTGAACAGCAGGAGATGATTAACACTTAGGGAGCAAAGCTGTTTATTGTGTTTTAAATAGTGCAGAAGAGTTTGGTTTTTAAATTGCCTCTAATTAGTATAATGTACTTGTGCGTACATGCGCACACCTGATCTCTACTTCACAAGCACCAAGGTCCTTATCAGACTACTGAACAGAAGCACCAAAATCCACATGAAAGACTGGCTGCTTTTTTCTTCTACAAATCACATGCTCAGGTGGTCTCCACAGGTGAGGAGGACACAGGGACTGAGCTATCCTCACCAATGCTCAACACTCCTCTTCAGGCAAAGGGAAATGCAAACAGCAGGTTAAATCTCCAGTGGGCACAGGCAATAGCACAAAACATCAATCGAGCCTGGCTTATCCTTCCTGCCTTTCACACTTGTTCCCGAGATGCTTCCCTCCCAGGATTTTGAAACACTATTTGCCTCTCACTGTTCCGAGTAACACGTGATGCAGCAAAAGAAAAATCAGGGGCTTGGATGTTCCACTCTTCCCCAGCAATCTCCAAGAAAGGCATTTCAGGATGCAATTTCCTTGCAAAAGGTGGCCCTGGCTGAGGAGACATGCAGGTGAATGCAGGCAGCTGGGACACCCGATGGCCACACTCAGTTCTTTGCATTTCTTTCATCCTTGCCTTGCTTACACCCGAATTTGACACTATTCAAGAAGGGGTCCTCTCTCTGAAACTTCACAACTAAGACTACAGACCACGAATGTCCCCAGAGCGTAACACTGGGGGCATCAGCCTGTACCGTGGAGCGGCACTCTGACACCATAGGCCAGGCAGAGGGCATGGGAACTTGAGAGGCCTGATCCTGACCCAGCTATCCAAATTGCTGCTGTGGGGCAAAAGGCAAACGGTGTGCTTGTGTTCACATCTTCCTAATCATCAGGACAGCTTGGCATGCCTCTGGTTACTCTGCACCCCTCCATGGCCACATTAAGGTGACTGAGGTACAAACCCCAGTGTTAACCAACAGGCATTTACTTCGGATATTGTTCATCAGATCCTTTCCCTACGTTTACTGAAGCTTCTGGAAGGAGATTCAGAAGCAACAACATCTCTAACCTATACTACCACATCTGTAATGAGAGGAATACTGCAATATCTCACCAACAATAATCCATGCAGCTTAAACGAGATCTTTCCGTAAGCAGCAAACCATCAACTGTATCTATTAGCCCTACAGGTACCTGATAAGAAGCAAATTAAAATGGGGAGATCAAAGAAATAGGAAATTATATCTAGCTGGCTCATATTAAATAAAGTTTTTGACTCAGGCTCACTGGAGACTGATGCTTAAATTGCTACAAATGGAACTGCCATAAAGACAAAAGAGATTATTAAATCTTCATGCCAATCATTCAGATATAGGACCAAAGCTCTGCATTTTGAAAGCATCTTTCAAGCAAGAGAGAGTGAGTGAAAGATATGAACCAAATCTAACATTAAGACTTAAAGTACCTCTTGGTAGCCATTCAAATCATATGGAAATCTATTTCAGAGATGCTGACAACAACCTTAAAATATACGTTTGAGAAAAGGAGGCAAAATCTAAACAGTGCAGTCTAAAATTATGTATTGCAACATGACAAAGCAACTACATTTCTCAAAAAAAAAAAAAAAACCCAAACCAAAATTTCATTGAAAATAGTGTATAAAATAACCAACACCTGGATTTCTCTACAGAAGTATCAAGGGTCACCCAGGAATAAGTCTCATTCAAAGTGTGACCATATTGTAGGGACAGTTGTCCCAGCCCGGATGTGTGGGTGTACAAGGTCCAGTCCCAGTGCCATAACTATCACAGATGGGAACAGTTATGCAGAGCCATCCCTTCCATTTAGTGGAGTAAAATATGACAGGTTAGACAGGTTCATGTAATGCAGAATTGATGATCACAGACTGAATAAATACAAGAGACAAAAAGGCAAGTTGGAATTCAGAGAGAAAAAACAACTGGCAAGAGCTCCCAGTTTTATACCTCTGAGTCCAAGTACTAGGAGGGGGGAATGGAATGAGAGAAAAGTATCTTTACTGATTTTAAGAAGAAAACACTTTTTTACTGGAAAACAAGGAAGGAAAAAGTATTCTGAGTCTAGCATGACGCATTCCTCCAAGCTTCCTATATGCTAAAGGAATAAAGTAGACATCACTGATAGGACTTGACATATGTTAAATTTCCTCCTTTGACAGAGACCTGAAGAACACAGAACATCTGTACAGCTTTATAGTGATATTATCCTATACTCTTAATGGCTTCTAATTATCCTAATGATCCAGTCCTCTCTGTAGATTGGAGATGCACTATGTGATTAAGGTATGGCTGAAAAAGTCATCTTAAATTAAAATTAAGAACCAAAAATAATACAGCATATCTTGCTTCACTGTCAGACTGCCCGGCACAATTACAAAGGCAGCTTTTAAATCTGGGCGTCATTATTGGGGAAATCTGGGCCCTGAACAGTCATTCTGTTGGCCAAAGGGGAAAGACTTTGGAGGTGACTTCTCTTAAAAGAAAGGAAGCATATAAAATCCTGATTAAGCCTTTTCTGTTGTTCTGATGGAGTCGATACCTGGCACTCCAGAAGCCCCTTGGACTCTTCTCCCACCCTGCTGCACACCCTCTCAGAGTGATCTCAGCTCAGCATCTCCCCATGGTGGGAGCACGCCAATACCCACAGCCGGTATTATGCACACATGTCCCGCAGGGGCAACAATGCAAACACCTGTTGTTGCAAACGTAGCTGCCTTTTTATTGCTCAAACACACACATATTTTTTGGAAAGTCAAATCACAATGCCACACACAGTGTCATTCACACAGCTTCTGGGATGGTGAGTACAGCAATTATTTACCCTATGGACCCTAAGTGATGTACAGAGCAGCACAGAGTGCTTCATGCTGTGCAGTACTAATCATAAATTAGACTAAAATAAATTAGTGCTATCTTTTCAACTGTATCAAATGTGTAGTTATTCCTTTACAGATATATCATAGGTCTTTTATCGAGGGTAGCATCAAGGTTAAGATGATTAAGTAAGTAATTTCATTAACAATGATAAATGTTAACGATGATAGAGAGGGATTTTGGATGCATTTGCACAGAAGTGGGTTATGCTGAAGGGCTACCAATAACCGCTGTTATGTATGAGTCAAATACATCCACCAAGACTTAAAGAACTGTCTTTCCAAGCCACAGTTTAACTATCAGGTTTTACATTAGAGATGTGGCACATTAATACAGCACAAAATTGGATCACTTTCCCAGACAGGCAAATGCAGCCACTTCAGTTAAACGCTGCAGCATAAAGGTGTTTCTCCAGGGCTTGGGAGCAGGTGCCAAAGTGTGCGTGGACCGGGACATGCTGTGCTCCCCAGCATGCACTGCATGCCCTCTGTGCCCCTCAAATTCGGAACCTCATCCTTCCCAGGACTTGTCTTTGCTTTTACAGGGGTTTTCACCAGGTACCTCAAGCCTGAGATTTCCTTTCCTGTGCTGGCAGTGATCCTCCCCACTTTCTTCTCATCTTTCCTGGGTGGGGAGGGAAGAGGCAGGGGCAGGCATCAGGAGCTCCACTCACTGGGTACAGAATAGTACTGAGGTGAGGGAGAGAGAGCCTCCAACTCATTTGCTTTCCTCTTCTCCAGTGAGAAAAGCTCTGAGGTATGAATTATTTTGTGCAAATAGGGGTCCCTCTTAAATTTTGTACTACCACCTGCTTGCACTTGAAAGCTGCCAGGCATCAGCTTAAACAGGAGAGGAAAAAATAATGTGTACAGACAAAAGTAATGCTAACATTCAAAAGGCTGTGAAGCCCAAGCACCCCGGCTGGAGAGAGTCAGTGCTGGCTGGGAGGGGGCAGCAGCCTTTGCACGCTGGAGGCACGGCCACAGGAGAAGCCAGGTCTTCACCCAGCAAAGCTCTTTTTAAGCAAGTAGGCCAGGAACTGCTAAAAGGCTGGGTAAGGACTTTATGGTTAGGTTAATTTGCTTGTTATTTTTAGCCCTTGGCTCTTAGCACTCTATTCCCAGAGTTAACATCAGCCAATACTTGTCTAAAGCAGGATCTGTATTAACAGCGAGTCCAAGTCTTGAAGCAGAGTAAGTAGCAAGGTCTGAATTATGGCCGGGCTGCTGAGGCCACAGCTGGGATCACAGGGACAAATTCAACCCCAGAGAGAGGTACGAGGCTGGTACCCACGGGGCTTCCCCAAGAGCACGCAGGCAGAACGGGGTGGTACGCATTAGTGTATTTAAAGTACTTATAGATTACAGCACACCTGTTTGATACCGTGTGCTACAGAGCGTATCATTCAGCAGCTGCCGTAGATGTTGTGGTAGAGGTCTTTGAAACAAATCCAATAATTCTGAAAACTAAGTATCTCCCATGGTTAAAATTGCATTAGAAACACTAGGCTTGCATTATTCAAGATTCCCCACTGCATTTTGGTTCTCATATACGTTTATTTAGAAGGAAGGAAAGTGTGCTACTTTCTGCACCCATGTGTGACCAAAGTGCTTTAGCAAGACAACTTGAACTGAATGTAAGTCTCCTAGCAATGCATCCTTAAATGCTCAAAGCTGATTCAGGTTAAAAGCATTAGGGGAAGGAGAAAAAAACCCCAAACGAACACCACCTAATGTGTGTACATGAAAACGCTGACTTCCAGCGCATTCAGAACTTAAATACATGGAACCAATTTTCTCCAAAACCTGGAACTCCCCAGTGAGGGCTATAAACAAGCTAATTTGACATCGCTAGTTCCAGCCAGCTTAGACTTATGAGTGTGCACATATTTTATTCTGAAGATATGGGGAAAACATATTTTCCCCATGCTTGCATAAATCAAAAACAGCTGAACCAATTTTGCTTAAATTAGAAAGAGAGAGAGAGGAAGGAAGGAGGGGTAAGGAAGGAAGGAAGAAAGGGAGAGGAAAGAAGGGAAACGCTAAATACAAAAACTTCAACCTTGGGGGGGGATGGGACATACTGAAATCCCTAACAGTTAGGAAACATTCAAGCACTCAACGTTAGCAGTGAAATAATGCACTACTTTATATTATTTTATTTTAGGATTAAAATCTCAGAAAGTCATTGAGGATCTTCACATTACTTGAGCTAGTGCCTAATGTGCTACACTAAATCTTCTTCTACTCTTGCATTTAATTATTTCCTCTTCATATCCCCCACTTCCTCTCCCATCCTTACTTCTCTCTCGCTCCTCTGTTCCTCCTTGTCATTCACACGACTGTGTAAGTCACAGGACACAGATATACAAGTCAGCTCTCCCCACCACCACTTGAGGCAGATCCGGTCTTATCCATCCCCACCACAGCAATTGTCTCTGGCAGATTTTGCAGGTGCCGTTTGGGACCCTCTGACTCAGAGACTGCCAAAGACTTCACCATTGCTCATGATTTGCAGCTACACTTCTCCCATCACCTAGACCTGATCATCCTTTCTGTGCTTTTCAGAGGCAGGTGCTGTAAGACCCAGGGCACAGGAGGGGGTGTAACAATATAGGACAGGGAACAGAAAGGAGTAGGAGGAAAGCATGCTCTGCGGGGTAGAAATGATGGAGATCCTGTGCAGCCTGGCCCCAGTAGGGGCTGGGTAAAGGGCAGTGCTGCAGGCAGCTGTGGGCTCAACATGTGGGTACTCACCAAGTCTCACCCAGGACATCCCACAGGGAAAGGCATCCCTCACCCTCCACTGTCCTGCTGGGAGTTATCCCTATGTCCTCACTGAGCCTCATCCCCCTTCCTCTTCTCTTGCAGCTCCATGGCACCCAGTTTGCAGTCCCACAAAGCTGGCAAGCAAATGGCACTGCATAGTACCCAGAAGTGGTTTTTTTACTCTCATTTTAAACCGAAGATCCAATCAGTGCCATAACTGTAATGTCAGCTTCATCAGCGAGAGGCTGAACTTCCCAGAGGTTAGTGTCTACTGGCCGTTGCAGCATCTGTGCCACCCAAACCACCCGCTGCTGCCTGCAGGGAGCTGGAGCATCAGGGACAGAGAGAAAGTCCTGTCAGGATTTTAAATTGTCCTTCCCCTCCCTTTGATGTTCTGTTCCCACTCCCACCTCAAGTTCACCCCTCAGAAAAGCCATCTGCCCCTCAGCTCACCTATCACTCTCTCCTTCCCCTGCCAGAGCCACTGCAAACCCCAAAGCAGTAAACGCTGAGGATGCAGAGAAATGCAGAACTCAGTAAGAACACAGTAAAAGTCTAAACGCTATCAAGTCACTGCCCTACCCCAGCACTGCCACCACTAGCAGGCATTACAGCCAATTTCAAGTCTCTGAGATGCTCCCTCTGTTGCTGTGCTCTCTTCACTCCCAGTACAGCCTTCCTATAAACGTCCACAGCATTGCTTCAAAATCTGACTTCTAACCTTCCCTGAACCCCATCCCAGCTCCCTGAGCTCTGGGCAGTGGGTGCTGGGGGGATGCCAGGGCTGTAGCACCAAGCACCCTACTGCTGCTCACCTCTGTGGCCACCTCCGACTGCAGCCCCTGCCCCAGCAGCTCTCGCTCTGTACAGCCCGATGCACGGGAACAGCCTCCGGCACGCTGAGGCTGCTCCGTGTACATGTCAGGCCCAACTATTACGGTTGTTTATAGCTGATGTCTACAGCATCTGTTTAGCTAGTTTGTTTATAAATACATTTGGAATATCCAAATTACAATAATCCACACAGATTTTAAGGAATTTAATATGTGAAATGTAAATCGGAGAGTAAATAAAAAATTAAGTGATCGTGAGAATCGGGTTTTACCATGCAGAGCCAGTTTCATAATAAAAATGAGGATCATAATCCTACTTTACATATAATTTTCTGCAGGGTTGTGTAATTTACAATTTACACAAAGCAACAGGAAGATTAAAGACATCTTTTGAATTAAAACTAAAGCGCTCGGCGGACTCCCTACAGTAACAGTTTATTACACCCTATGCAGCTCTGAGGAAGCAAAAGAGCGTTTGTCCAGGGAGCCGGGGGTGGCATTGCCAATATATTTCCTTGGAGAAGGCACAAGCAGCAGGTATAAACCCTCCCCAGTGCATCCTCCTCCCGCCTTGGACACCTTCCAGGCGTCCGCTTGGTTGAGTACCGAGTCCCTCTGTGCGCTGCCGGGCGGTGCCGAGCGGTGCCGAGCGGTGCCCAGCGGTGCCGCCCCCTCCTGCCCGCCGGGGCGGGCGGCCTCCGGAGGGCTGGCAACCGGCCCCCGCCCGGCCGCAGCCCGCGGTGCCCATGCCAGGGCCGTCCCCGGCGGAGCGGAGACGGCAGCGTCCTTTGCAGGGGCCGTGCTTTCTGTGCCTTCTTACCTTCTTCGCTGGGAAGAAGGGCGAGAGGTGACACAGTGCGGGGGGGGGGGGACCAGGACAGGACCCCCCCCAACAGCCCCGGGGATGCTGTCAAACAGCAGGTCTGCAGAGAGCTCAGCTCCAGCACCTCACCTGAAATTCTCACGTGCGCTGCTGTGCGCTCTTACCCTGCTTTTAAGAGGAAAATTATTGCAAGAGACACTTCTTAAAAATTCCCAAACACTCTGTTAGTGTTTCTGAAGAAAGTATGACTATATGAAATCACACAGGAGAGAACACTTTCACTGGGGCCTGTGTAATTTCTTTGGATAATGTTTTCTCTTTTCATAACCATCTAATACATGTAGAACAAAGAAATAAAGTCCTCTTACTTGTGAGTTAGAGGATGCCCCAATTCTTTCCCCACCAATGCCTTTGAAAGACAAGAGAAATCCAAATCTGCACATATAAACGCCCCTACATTTATTTTTAACAGTAATGTGACTACTGACTGTAAAAGAAAATAAAGCATTAAATGATTAGTTAAGAGTATAAATCCATACAATGAGCATTTAGGGTCCAAATATACATGACAGATCGCCAGTGATCCAAGCAAAGTTGTCCAGGATGCTCAGAGTCTTAGGAATTCAAAACAGACAAGATTAATTAATATTTTTACGTGTCTTAGGTAAACACATCAGCTTAAAAACAGTGTTGGTATCACAGAGACAGATCTAAAGACAGTGATCTCATTTCAAAGAGCTGCTTGGTAAGCTCCTCATCCCAGGAAATGTTTAGTGCCCTGCAAAGAGCTACCTACTAAGCAACCAGTGGGGCGACTCATAAGAGCAAGCATTATTCCAGTTTGCAAACACCCAGCATCAATATCTTGCAGTAAAAGAAACCAGTTGTCTGGGCTCCTAAATCATACTTCAGCTTTTAATATTTGTTCAGGACAAGAGACTTACCAAGAGCTTTACTTAACTATTCTCACATACACAACAAGTAACAGCAAAATGCCCCCGAATGACACACTGACACTTTCTTCCAAACTTGAGCATGTTTGAGAAAAAGGCTCAGGGAACAATCCCACAGAGCACTTTTGCTCATCACAGATTTTCGTGACCATAAAATATTACATTCAAATACAGAATAAGCCAGGGGTCAAACAAGTTTCTGCAGGCATTCTTCTACCTTAAAAGCTCAGTGAGAGATAGTTAACATACAGGGTGCAGGTGTGCTTTGTTGACTGCACAAATTAGTCACAATGTTCACAATAGAGCTCTCCCGAATGCCTTTATTTAATTTTAAACACGCTTCTGTGCGTCTCCCCTACACTGCAAGGCTTAATCTAACTTTGGAGTGTAAGTGCTGAACGAGGGGACTGGGTCGATCAGATTTGTCTTATTTCCCAAGATGTCCAAGCTTCATTGAGCATTTCTGTCTCCAGTCCTTGCAAGTGCTCAGCGTGCCCTGGGAGCTGCACTTTGACAGCAGCAAGAACAAGAGCCCTAGGGTCTGGTTGGGCATCTGTGTCACCTTTTGTTCCTGCCCCAAAGCACCCCTTTGTGTCATCCTTCTCCCACTGGGGCATGGCAGAGTGACACCCACCCCACGATCAGTTCACCTCTGTTCCCCCCACACCTGGAAGGGCTTCTGCTCCCAGCTCCCACCACTCTCGCAGGCCCACAGACCCTGTAATCTGCACACAGAGATGTTAAGGGATTTTCAAGGGAGGAGAAGAGGGATATAGATGAACAGATAACTGTGGAATTCAGTGAGAGCTGAGCCAGACTGCAGGGCCGTGGGCTCTCTCCTAATGATCCCGCTCTGCTCACCCTCTCCCCTTCCTCCGCTTGTGCCCTGTGGGTCTCCAGCTCCTCAGCAGCACAGTGAGGAGCCTCACAAAAAGTATTTCTGTATTTTCCAGGTTCACTGAACAAAATCCATGCTTTAAATTTCAAGAAAGCTCTCCCAGGAGCACCTCCCAAAGAGGAGATGCTTGGTTCAACACTGTTCACTATATGCCCCAAATCAAATCAATATCCTATTTCGTCCATTGAACAACTTGGTTCCCGCTCCCCATAGCCCTTTTATCTTGACCACGACTTAATGAGTCCTCATAAAAATGCATGGGTCTGCGTGTGTATGTATAAATGTATTTCCAGTCTAATTTCTACTCTCTCCAAGTGTTCCTGCAAGTCCCTCTGTGGCTACACAGCAAACACTGCTTCTGCTGCACCCTCACGGGCTGCTACCTGCCCTCGGCATGGGCACACACATGGTCCTTACTGGGGGAAAGGATGCACTAATGAAAGGGGCCCTGAAGTTGTCAGGTTTCATGGCAACTTCAAAGCTCTCTGCTGGAGCAAAGCACTGTAAATAAGAAGTCTTCCCCAGTGCATTTGCAGGACACAGAAACCACAGCACTGGCACGGGAGCACTGCAGTGTCCTGCGCGTACACTGCTCTCAGGAACACATCCATTTTCCCGTCTTGTGTTTTGCACTAGTTTCTCACAGCAGCAAGTTTATAAGCCTGTGCCATGTTAAGTTGTTTGCTGTTTTTTCTCTGGGTTCAGAGTCTTTAAACTACACTTTAAACCTACCATCAACGTTTTCACTATATTGCTATTCCATAAGTCATTAATCACTGGGAATGATGGTCTGTTTAATGGAATAAAATGCTTGCAGACAGTTCTCTCTACGGCAGCTTACGCCTCTGATTTCTCCGTGCAGGAGGTGGTACCTGTTGCTGCTCACAGCTGCAGCGAGCCCACGGCAGGGCTGCTCACGCCCCACTCCCCACTCCCCACGCAGGGCAGGCAGGACAGATCAGGACCTGGGTGGCTGCAGCTCGTTCCTACTGCTCAGCCCCTGTTTCAGCCAGTGGATGTGGTATTTCTCTGCCTCTCCTAACAGCTCAAGCGTTGTGTGAATACAGCACAAAAAAATACACTCATATTAGGATGCTTTCTATGGGTGAGTTGTTCTGGAGGTGAAAACCAAACCAATTACCAGCAGTTTAGTTCTAGCGCAAATCATAGTCCACTAAAAAAGTTTTACTGGACACAGCAATTTAGAAACATGGCTTGGATACAGAGAGTGAAGATACTGTTGCTAAGCTCTTATTTCCTTGAGTTGACAAAAAAACATGCCATCCTTCTCATCAAAACCTGGGGGTGGAGGAGGAGGAAGGGAAGGAAGACTAATAAATACATTGAGACAGGATGTTCAGAGGTTGGGGCTCCAGCCCCCATCATTTATTACACTTTTTGCCAGTCTGAATACTGGAAGGCAATCTCTAGCTCAGGCAGAACACTTAAAAATATACCTATTCTATACCACACACCTACTCTATTTTCCCCTGTCCCTTGCAAATGTGCTGCCTTCCTAAGGAAGCATATCTTAAAAGACAGGCACAGAACTTAATTCAAAACCAGTGCAATTGTAACAGCTCTTTAGTATTCATAATTATTTTTCAGAAAAAAAAATCATTCTATTATAGATGTACACAGAAGAGTAAAACCTGTAATATGAATGAGGACACAGCACATTAAAAATGTAAATTAAGAATTAAATAGCAAAACAATGGAGTTCTGCCAATATTTTTATAACCATACAAATTGCTCATCAGTATCCAGTGTCATGTTGGCAGATTTGTTCAACAGAGAGTATAAAGCCGGAGACAAGATGATAGACTATCCTTTCTAAAGGAGGTACTCTCAGCACTGTCCTGGCTGTTACGCATTCTTATGCTTTAAAATAGAGAGGTGAACACACTTGGAGCATGAGCGATGTGTTACGAAAAGGAGCTTTTCTTTTTCCCCCAGGTTGTGAAAAACTGGACTCCTCTGCTTTACGCACGTTCATCTGTAAGCTTTTGTCATCAAAAAAGCAACAGTGCCTGTTATAAAGCCTCCAAAAAGCACCGTTGTCAAAACATTACTATATGCTCAAAGTCCTTTTTATTTCAAACCATGTGGAGTGTAGTGAATGAAATATTTTTATGCCAGCACCATCGTACAAAGCACTTAAATTTCTACACCAGAAGAGCAGAGTTCACCAATAAGATCTGTATGTAACTTATTCCTGTTTCCAGGTCTCCTCAAGAAATAATTTGATGTGCAGGATTTTGACACTGTGAGCGAACACCAGTTTTCACTGAGCCTGCAAGTGGGATGTGAGCCCCACATGTCTTCCCCAGGAAGAAGGGCAGCTCTCCTCCCCGTCATGCTGATACAGGCTGTGACCACAGCCGTGTATGGGGCAAGTCTGGGAGACCTCCATTTGGCTCTCTCAAGGAATCCAAGGAGAAAAAAGGCAGCATTTAGGTTTAGAGATTCCTACTTATAAAGCAGGAATTGACTTCTCACCCTGAAATCATTTGTCCCCACATCACTGGTATAACAGAAAACCCTTTACTTTATATAGTAACAAACAGCAGAAAACTGTTTTATGACCCAGACACTTTCTCATCAGCACATCTTTTTTCACAAGGGTCAGGTGAACGTCAGCAGTCAGTCAAGGGTCCTACGTATCCATGCCACAAAGATTACACTCTAAAAAGGTGCTTTGTTTTAATAAATTGTGAACTACAGTATATATCCAGGTGCTTAGTATAGATTCATAGTTTTAGTACTTATTTTCACCAATTCACTAAGACATGTGTTCCCAACCACAGCAATGGCCACAGGAGGGAAAAAATGGGATAGATCCTGTTACTCCTGGAGCCTCTCCATCCATCTCCCTTCAAGTGTAACTCTATTAATCCAGCTGTTTTGCTGGAGAGATCTTTGAGCAGA
This sequence comes from Anarhynchus alexandrinus, assembly GCA_008711295.1. Classification (NCBI taxonomy): domain Eukaryota; kingdom Metazoa; phylum Chordata; class Aves; order Charadriiformes; family Charadriidae; genus Anarhynchus; species Anarhynchus alexandrinus. The sequence goes on from VUYV01000013.1 coordinate 1,604,556, forward strand.
CATCCAGGGGATAACTGCTTCCACCAGTGACACAGTTCCTACCCTCTCCCTAAAAGCTCCTGGAGACAAATACTCATTAATGACAAAATCAGATGTCAGCACAAGGTAAGATAGGGTTAATAATGAGAAACGAGGCACAGCAGATCATCTCCTTGCTCATGCAAAGTCAAAGGCCATCAAAATCAAATACAGTCTGTTAAGAGTAAAGTCTCATACCATGCCACAAAGCCAACAAGAGTAATACATCGTAGAGCTTTGATTTTCATAAGAGTGATAAGGAGTGCAGAAGGCTCATTTAGCCACGCTTACTCTTTGAGAGATGCAAGTTACAGAGAAGAACGTGGCTTGTTCTTTGCCATAGAGTTAATCTCACGGCTGAAATTCAACTTGGGACACAGGTAAGCACCACGCAAAAAACCCAGGAGGAGCATCTCAAGCCAATGTCATATTGTAGGGTTGCCTGATGTGCAAGCCAGCATGCTGTAGAGCTGGGACATCAGTCCCACTGGGCCAGCGCTGGCTGTGCCTCAGCCAGGCAGACAGGACGTCCTACCAGGTTTTCAGAAAGTAGATTCAGTGACAAAGTGGCTGGCAGCAGCTGTGTGAGAAAGATGGCATGCAGAGGCCTCACCCTGCCAGGAGGGACAACGCTTTCTGACAGCAGATGTTACTGCCTGTCCCTTCCTGGGGTCCCTCCTGTCCCCCCATCTCCCACCACCCCTGGGACACCCAGTCAGAAGAGGTTTGCATCCAACCAGCACATCTTGATTGATCAGTAAAAAGGAAAAAAAATGGACATTCATAACGGGCAACTGCTAAACAATTCTTAGAGATATACACTGATGACATTTTAAACCCCAATGCAAACACTACATAATTCATGATACTCACTATATCAAAGCACACTGGAAAATGGATGTGTTGCTTTTCTCTCAGGAACTTGAATTTCTATATTATTAAAACAGTTTGGGAGGTGGGAGGAGGAACCTGATAGATTTAAGGTTTATACTTTTCTCCTAGTACATTGCCAGGAAGATAAAATATTTAGTGGCTTCATATTCCCTAACCATATTTTTGACAATATGCTTCATGCTCTATTTGCCACAAAAGTTGTGACACTGCAGTCAGTCTTCAAAGAATAAAGTATGCATTTTTCATGGCAAAAGATCAAAAAAATCTCATTTTTTATTACCCTGCCATTGGTTAAGTCAAGCTCTGATAATTAGGATATTGGATATTTATGAGGAGCTATTCTGCCTTTATTACTGCTTTAGGTGCCTGTTGACAGATGCAGCAAGACAATTTACATTGATGTGTGAATTTGCCAGTATTTCAGTAATAATATCCAAGTCTAAGTCTGTTAGAAAAAGGGTCCATATCTCACTCTTGGAATATATATTTTCAATTAATTCTGTTTTTGTAGCATTTCCTCTGGCATACTGTCATTGAGGGTTTCTACCATTTGTTTGTGCTCTGATCGAAGAGTAGCTCAAATTAAAGTCCAGAGGGTAACTGGATAAAAGCAGGTTATTAGATTAGAAAGACAGAATGAACCACTATAATCTCCTAGTCTGACCCGCTCAATAAACGTGGGCCATAGGACTCTCCCTCTGAATCGATCCCTGCTCCCATTGCAGCACAGAGGAAGGAGGGGAGAGCAACACTTCCCCACACCACGCTGGCGGGTAGAGACGCAGTGACAGAGAGCAAGTTACCAGCACCCGGGCAGGTGAGGGGAGAAAGTGCAGCTCAGTGCCAGTCTCTTTTCCTTGTGTACCCCCTCAGTGTTTTGGGTTTTTTTAGTTCTGAAATTTCACTTAATCTAGGACTGAAGTCTGCTTACAAATATTTACTTCCATTTAGAGGATGCAGGTGGCTGTGCATCTCGCGTCATGCTCTCATCTCCTTGTGACTGCAAACAATTATTTTTTTTATCCCAAAGAAATTTGCAGTGTTACTATAGATGCTATGTGATAAAAGCGCACTGATCCATTCCCAGTTAATCTATGTCTATTCTACAAGTAAATGGTTCAATACTTCCTCTAATGATCTGTACATTTCAGATTTACTTATGCCTGAAAAAGCTCCAGCAGAAGTTTATGTGAGCAGAACCATAAAATCAAGCATGGAGCAATATATAATTGCAGTGGACTATATGCTTGAGACCACCGATTTAAGCAGAGCCGAGTAAAGCCTTAATGCCTTCAATTACAGACACTTGAAATGTCCTGCCTGTCTCGAGCATTTCCAGGGAGGAACGAGACAGAAGGAAAGCTGTATCATTACAGCCTTGGCATTTACTCACGTCAACATCATACACCTTTCTTGCTCATTGCCAACAACAGTTCAGTGACTTTTAGAAGTGTTATACCCCTGGAGACAGAAGGGAAATTTGACCCTCACAGCTGAAATGACTCAAGGCCCTGTATCACACAAAAGGAGCCTGGGCACACAAAGAGCGAAAAGCAGCTTACCCTTCTGGCTGAGTCCTCAGTGATCCTCTGGAGGGTTTCTCAGTGCTAAGGAGGAAAGGGTGCTACAAAAGGAAGGCGAAGAGCGCAGTACTGACTTTTAAAGTGGGAAGTTCAGGGTAATTTATTCTAGCTACAGCCTCTTTCGCCAGTTCTCCCATTCACCATCTCACCATTAATCTGCAAGCTCCTCCTTACTCAAGATGACAGGGGTAAAAAAAGGTTTTAAATCACAAGTCCTTTGCACAGCATGGCAAATTAGGGCTAACCACTCTAAATAACTATGTTTTATTAATAGGATGTTTACAGCACTTAATGATGCTTTGGCATTTTGCTGTAACGGTCAACACATTTTTTCCCAGGAAGACTTAAATTAAGCCACATTTTTTGTTTTGCTCTGGCCTCCACCTGAAACACTCTTCTGGGTCAGAGATATTTACAATGTGGATGGTTAGAAAAGAGCTTAAAAGGAATAGGCGGGTGAAGAATAACACTGCTTCTAACTTGACCTTTAATAGGTTTTCAGAGGGCTTTAATACATTCTCCCAGGTTTGATAGTGACTATGCTCCTTTGGCCTCACTGACACGGTGCTCGATCAGTTGAGGTAGGTGTGAAGGGGAACACACGCATGGGGAAAGCAAAGAGCAGTGTTTAACCCTACCGTACAAGTTACATTTGAATAAGCTTTCCTCAGCTCTCGAGCTCTGTCAAGTCCACAAAGATCCTCCAAGCAGGAGAAAGGACAGACAGAGAATGTAGGAAAGGAATAATTACCAGGAAAAAGTTTTAATAATTTGATTTATTCATAATACCCAGCCTTACCACGGCCACACAAAGGACAATGCAAATGTTCTGTTATCACTGCTCCTCTGTAACACATTTATTTTGCATTAATTTGCCTGATCACATAAGTTATCATAATAAGAAAACAGATTTTGCTCTTGTGCTGTCTCTTCTTCAATTGACGGGGAAAAGATGGGCAGGGAAGAAGCTGTGGTCAATGTTAAAAGGTGTAGTTATACTCAGGTAAGGGCTCAACTAAGCAAACATCACAAAATTAGTGACAAAAACCAGATTTCATGTGGGAGTTGTTAGAACTCAATAATATCGCAGCAAATGGATTTCAGAGATCAATAAGGAACAAATAAAGGGAACACAAAGCAAAGCATCACCCCTAGGACCCAGCTCACTTCCTCAAGGCTGAAGCATCCATTAGTTACAGGGCATCAGGAAGAAGCACAATAACTTTTCAGTGAGTTACTACCCTCTGAGGTCCATCATATTACACATTAGTTGCCCAAATTGAAGGAATTCTGGAAAGAGATTAAAGCTATCAAGCTTCAAAGACACAGGAAAGTCTATCCACAAATCTGGAGGAAGAGCAGAAGAAATTAAAAGGAATAGACCAGAAGTTATTTTCTATGAGTTTCTCACTTGCAGAAGTACCTGTGGAAGATGAGGTTGGACAGGCTGCTTCTACTTGGCAGACAGGACCTTTTTTCCTAGTATGAGAAAAGCCAGTGTAAGATGTGTTTTTGAATAAAGTAATTGATTAAGGTTATCTTTTCTTTTATATCTTCTTAGACCAAAAAGTCACATCTGAAAGAGGTTCAACAGCACTCAGATGTCACTAGCACATTTGCTGCATGCGAAAGAGAAGACAAAATTAACAAAATAAAAGACAAGACTGAAGCTCTGCGGACATGAACAGCGAGGAGCAGAGCTGCCAGGGTACTGGCTACGGGAGGGTAGTCCACGGGGACCACATCACTGTACACACAGCATACCTGAGACCTGGGCAGCCACAGGAGCGTTATGCTCCGCTGAGCTAAAGCAGGTGCAGCCCACAGCAGTTGTCTTGCTGCTTTTGTGCAGGCACAGATATATACAGCACTAATAGCTAGAGATTAGCATAATTTCTCTGTATTTCAAGATTCCTGTCTTATGGCTCCCAGACCCGGTTTACAGAGGGAAACTCAGCCTGCAGCCATGAGCTATGCCAGGAGGCGTGGGGCTGTGATCACATTCTTCTGTATTCTGGCACAACGCAATAATGTCTTTTTATCCCAGTGATTACACCATCTTTTGTTGTAAACTCTTAAATTCTACTTAGACAGCATATTCTGTTGGTCAGCTTGTGAATAGCCCGAGCTCATCCGATAGGAGCGTTAAGCACACTGTAGGCCCCGAATAGCTCGTGCTTGGAGAGAGCATGAGCCAGCGGCTGCCTCCTGCAGCCCTCCAGCCTCTGCAGAGCTTCAGTTGTGACAGTGATGCGCTGAGGGCTTCCATCACCAGAGCCAATGGTGTCTCCAAGGCAAACTAAACATCCAACCGCTCTTCTATAAGGCAATTTGAAATCTACCCTGCAAGGCACGGGGCAAAAAATGCTTCATTCTGCAAAGAGGCTCAATCATTACAGCTCAGGCCTGAGAGATGCCAATATTGAGGCTGACACTGAGAGCAGCCATAAGCTTCTGCACCACAGTAGTCGTCTGACTGCTGCTCAAGGTATGTGAGGGAGAAGCAGACAGTTTGAGTCCTGGTACAGGCTTTGCTTGGGATAAAGTCAGTATTTGTGTTTAACCCCTTTCTGACCTCTGTGCAAAATGAAGGTGCCTGGAAGCAAAGCAGAAATAGTAATGAAACAGTTCATTGCTCAGTTCACAGTAAGCAAGGACATCAGAAACTTTCATTACAGAAACCAGCAGCTACAGTAAGATCGGTCTATTTGATGTTTGAATTAGAGGTTAAGGGCGGAGGAAAAGGAGAATTTCGCTGTTTGTGATAAAACTCATCCCTCTCTCTGGATACAGCTAAGCCATCCCTGGCAGGGATGGACTTTTATCCCTGGCTCAGACTTCTGAAGAACAAATCTTTCTGCATTTTGAATGCACCAGATGGTATGCCTTTACAAAACTGGCCTCCAGGGAAGATACCTCTAAAATCCCTCCCCACAAGGACTTCACTCCCTCTCCCCCCACAAATTACTCAGTTCAGGCACTGAGTAATGCAGGACAGAAGCATATGCCTTTCCTTTGGCAATTGCATTGTGTTATGCTATTAAGAAATATGCCCAATCTGCCTTCTTTCCAGTTCAGTGTATTGTATTTCTCCTAGATTGATGTATACCTCAGACCAAATAGTTCTGCATGGCCTAGACTGGGGTAATTGGATTACATTTATGTGAAACCCAAAGTGCTAGATGTTCTCAGGGGTGATTTTCTTTTTCAGACTGCCATTAGAGTCCCAAGGAAACCAAGTACAAAAGCCTAAACTAATCTCACATTAAACAGGATTTTTTCTTCGATCAAGTTGCACAGGGAGGTTGACTTTTAATGGGAGTTGTGCAGCTGACAGACTGACACAGAAGAAAAATCCCCAAACTCCTTACCCCAAGGGAGGAACTTCAAAACAAGAGAAGTGAGGAAATCTGCGTTAATGCCCACACATGCTCAAGCTCACCCTGCTGTGCCCACGGGTGCTGGTAGCTGGTAATTCATGCAGTGGCAAAAGCCAGGATAATTGGACTCTACTGTAGCAAATAAAACACACTTACAAAGGAGTCAGAAATCATTATCCCTATGGTACAGAAGTGTCCGAGGCACAGGGAGACCGTACAGCTTGAACAAGGTCACTCAGCAGGACCATAGAGGAGCTGGGATCAGAGCCCGAGTCTCAGACCCCGTAGCCAAGGCGCAAGTGCATTTATGGCTGACGGGTGCTAGGAAGATAAGCTGACAAGTTTATGGCAAATTTGCCATTCTAACTTTGCTGTCACAGTGGAAGGGGAAGAAGTCCTCCATCTTGAACATAATAAAGGGAGATACTTGTGACACATTTGAGTGCCTGAGATATTTGTGAAACGTTTCGAATGGCTACTGTGAAAGGCCCAAGGATGCACTTAGATGTGCCTGCTAGGCAGGCAGAGGGCAGGCAGGCACAGCAAACACAGGGCGCTATCAAAACTGCTGGGTGAGAAAGTGTACCTATCACTCCTCGAAACGAGGAGTATTCTCACAGCCTCTGGATCTGTGCCCTGTGGCTGGCTCAGGACCAAGGGGATTTCTTTGAACTGTATGATTTCCAAACTGTAAATAACCATTTTGGACTGTGACAGGATTTTATTATATTTCCAAAGGGAAAAGATATTCTTGTTTGGAAATACAATTCAGAAAACCCTTTCAAGACTACTCTGAAGCAGAGGGGAGAGCATTCTTTCACAGACATGAGGGGTATTAACTATTTTCCATTATCTTACTAATTGTCTTGTAACATCCCAGCAGCATTTATTTTTCTTAGTGCAATGCAACTGAATTACATATGAATGGGGAGTAATTAAACGAGTTTGCTTTTTTTAATTTGTCTCCCTCACAGACACAGACCTAATTTGGGTTCATCATTATTCTCCTTCAGAAACTTGAACACTGTTGCCACAGTATGTACAGTACTTGGGGCGGAACGATGGGGAACATGGAGTAGTGGTTTAACCTGCAGGGCAATTTGGGAAAAGAAACACATAAGAATTCCAGTAAAGTGGAGTCCAAAGGGCTCCTCTGAGTAGATTTATACCTTTTTGTTCTGAGCGCAAGTCATTCAGCAGGGAAACTATGCATTGTGTCTCAGAAATTAGATAATTTGCAGATTTTTGCATGTGCTCACAATCCAAACCAGAAGCTGTGGCGGAGACTGCAAAGACCGGGGAGTGACTGGGAGAGGTGAGTGAACCCAGAGACCGATGCAGAGATCTAACAGAAATCTCACATGCAGCAGGCTTATAGTTGTGGGCAGATCCAACTCAATAGTGCCACACCATATTGCGTAGGTACCTCACTGGCTGTTTGTAGGTGCAACATGCAGTGCCCATACATAAGCTTTGGTTTTAAGCGGACAAATACGTGTCTATTTGAAAACCAGGCCTTGCAAATCACTGCAGAGAAAGGTCACACCATTTGGCTCCTGACTCTGGGAAAGCACTGTGTGAGGGGAATACCAGTTGTCCTTTGTGTCACACCTCACACACGGATACTTTTTGGGTGGCTCCCCAACCACCCACAGGACAAGTCAACATGCAGTAACTGACTTGTGCTGACTGAGCTGTCCCATTCAAACGTAACAAGTTTTCCTGGTGTGGCTGAGCTCTGTCACCTCCCCAGAGTACCTGTAACTGGGCACTCTCAGCACTCTTCTGGACTTTTCCTCGGGGAGGGGCATCTTTTAACTCTTGGTTTCTTTTTCCTCTTGGCATCACCAAGTTTGTCTTCCAGTCAATGGCTGATGTCGTTTTTATGTTTGGAAAGGAAATTAGTCAGAGCTTAAGGATAACAGCAGTTATTTCTGGTATGGCAGCAGGTGTACGCCTCTGGGATTGTACGTGTGAGAAGCGAGGTTAGTGTGCATTAGTGGGCATTAGGGAGTGTCACCACGGATGTGACACAATCTGGAGAGCCCCAGAAACAGGCTTTGCCCTCAGTTCTTCCTTCTTCCCTGCCCCAGAAGGGTTTGCTATTTATGGGGTGGGAGGAACAGAGGACACCTCAACTGCTGATTTTGCAGGTCAAACCAAACCATCATGGCAATACCTTTTGGCTTTATCTTACTGATATATTAGGGGCTTCGTATTCCTAAGTGCTGAGCTAAAGAGACCAAGACCTTTTATTTTAATCTTTGTAAGAAAAAAAAATTAAACAACAAAAGTGTTATTCTAAATATCTCCAGTTTGATGAGAAAAAAAATCCTGAGCTTCAGTTCTGAAACAAATGGGTGATCCTTTTTTCCCCATTCTCCTTCCCCCCCATTCCTTTCCCTCATGCTCCCTCCCTATAAGTGCATGGTAACCCCACCCTCAGCCCCATTTCAGCTAATAACAGGCAATGGAGAAACATGGGAGGGAGGACAGGATGAGAACTAAAACACTGAAGAAATGTAGGAAGTTACTCCTTTCATTGGGAGATAGAGTATTTTTCTTTTTCAGGTTTTAAAGACAGCTCTAGAGCTCAAATAAACCCTAGCTTCAAAATGGGAATCAAGGAGAGTTGGATGTTCATCAACATGCCAAAATTCATTCCAGAATAAGCTGCTAATATGGGCTGGACAAGTCATGTATAAATGAGAAGAAGGAAAAATCTAGCACTGGAAGTCATAGAAAGAAGCTTGTTGGACCGTGCATACCTTATAAAAAAAACAGGATGTAGAAAGGAACTAGCCCAGTAAATTACTTTTTGTTTCAATGTTGTGTTTCTAAATTTGCTCCAAACTGAAAAAACCCTGATAATTTAAAACATTCTTCTTAAAACCGAGCAACCAAATAAACTTACACAGTAAGGATATTTAACTTGGTAGTTTTCATTAAGAATATTTTCTATAAGAAATGTGGCAATATGACAGTGGGTGTATCATTTACAAATTTACCTATAGATCTGTATTATGACAAGCATAAAAATCTATCTACACTACAATACAGCTCTTCATAATAGGTTTTGATAGTTGGATATGTAGAAGCTGTCATGAATACAAATGGAGGGAAACCCTCTATTCTGCAACACAAATCTTTGTGTGTGTCATTGAAATAATTTCTGCTGCTTCTTAAAAGAAAAGAAAAAGATACTCGGAAGGTTGTTCTTCCAGCTACACCATTTGAAATATGTCCAATCCTTCTATAGCAAAACACAGAGTACCTGAGGGCATAGTCCCTTAGTGCAAGGGTTACAAATTTAGCAAAGTTATTGTTAGTAAACATGTTTATTTCAAAAGGTGTAAAGAACAAAACTTGTTAAATAAAATCATGGTGATGGTGCCATTGAGACAGAACAACTTAAGGTAGGGGCTGGGGGAATGAAATTAAATCCTATTTACTTTTGATTTGGGGGAAGAAGGGACGAGGGAGAGAGTTTGCTACTACTGAGCACCGAGAAAATTGCTGTTTTCTCCAGAACTGTGAAGGGGTAAAAGTAGTTTCAGTTTTAGAACCCTAATTGCAAGTAAGTTAAATAATAAATAACCCTGTCCAGACTGTAAGCAAAGTATATGCATATACTTTGGTGTATGGTGCTGGGGCATGGAAAAGGTGATTTAAAAAGAAAACCCTTAACTGGTTCTCCAAAAGAAACGAACAGGTAGCTGGACAGCAGGATAAAAATTTGGAGTCATAAAAGCTTTGGGTGAAGTCAGAATCCTGACTTATGAAAGGCATAAAATCTTTAGTATGCTGTGGATGGGCAATTTCCCATATAGAAAATCATCTTCTGTCCAGTGCTTTCTGTTATTGATAGTTCTTGTGTTTCAGATTATCTTCATCTGTAACAGTTAACGAGTGATATGGCTTTATGAAGCTGCCACCTCTTTCTCCAACCAGAGGATTAAAAAACCCTGTTAGGCCTGGCTCCAAAACAAGACAGCAGACAATATTACCTCTTCTTCAGTCAGACTATGCATATTATACTGCCGGTCAACAGATTTGGTGCTTGTTTTCAGGCGACCATCCTGCCCACTTGAGGAAGAGCACAAGAGCCGTAAAAAAACTGTTATGGCTAGGATGCAAAAGGGAGCCATAGATTTTATGAACATGAGACATTCCTGGCTTATAGGATTTTATAAGCTACAAAGAGGAAGATGTCTTTGAAGCATAAAGTGGTGGACACTTCACAATCACTTTTAGTCTTACGGGCATTCAAGGGGAGAACACGGTCTGTCAAATCACAGCCTATATAATCATATTTTCCACATATAAACTGCCAAATTAAAGCCAGGGAAGATACTCAGGGAGAGAAGGCTTCAAAGTAATTTCTTATATTATCTGCAGGTACATACTCACAGACTGATGTCCAGCCAGCTGAGGAGAAAGGGATTGCAGATAGGGCAAAAAGGAAGATCAGTCTCCAAAAAGTGATTAATTACTCACGTTTGGTCTCAAATCAAGTTCCAGTAGTAAACTGTATGCATTTAGCCCATTTAGAGATACTGCATGTTTGTTCATTGTTGATTGACCTAGAACCGGCATGTGGGTGGAAGATGTAAAGAAGGGGGAAAGGAAGGAGAGGTTTCAGCTTCCTTTCTTCATCTCTTGATATCATGGGCTCAGAAAACCTGCACTATTAGCATCAGATGCTGGTCTTTTCAGAAGTCCAAAACATTTGGTTGTGCAGCAAGCATTAAAGTGACACTCACATCACTCACACAAATGGCTATTCCTGTGGAGTGATATGTGCCTGAATTAAACTGTACAGTTTCATTGCTCTCTTAATTTTCCTACACTCCTTATAATTCTTTTGCACATGAAACTGCAGATTTATTAGAAATTATAAGCCTACACCCTACGTGTCGCGGGAAGCCTGCCATCCTAAATGCATAAAGCACAGACACATAATGCACCAATGTGTCTGAACGTGCAGAACTATGAACAAACAAGCCTGCAGGCTGTCCCTGTGTTACTCCAAGACACAATCAGACAAAACAGACTCACCTAGGAGAGCTGTAGACAGTCCATTTGGAAATATGACTGCCCATCAATGACAAACCAGAGACACTATAAAGCAAATAGTTGGACTATTGCACAGGCTCAAGATGAAAAAAAAAAAGTAACTCCCCACATCTCCATGCTCAAATGAGAGAGAAAGAGAGGAAGTGTTTAAAGCAGAGAAGTTCTTTATCTAAAAGGGATAAAAATGAAGACTGTTCAAATGCAGATCAGGGAGAGACGAGGTTTTCTAACACTGCCAAGGGAGGAATACAAACGGGCTGCATTTCAGAGCCTCAATGCAAGTTATATTAAGGAGTTTTCTTCAGAGAAGCAAAGCCTATGTCTAGCCTAATCTGCAAATACACAGAAGTTATTTTTCCTCTGAGCAGCTACAAGCTGGTGCAAATAATCCTCTTCATCTTCCAACACCAGCATCAGAGGTGGCTGACAATGAAAGTCTACTAGCAGCATTTCTTGCTACTCAAATCCATCTCCCTTTGACAGCTGACTGTCGTTCATTTTCATCGACTAACCCAGGATGAATAATCTTAAAAAATGCAACACATGTTGGAGCTCCTGGTAATGGTGAACTCTTCAAAGAAAAATTGTTTTTACAATGAAGATTCTTGCATATGCATTTTCAGGAAATAAAAAACTGAATTACTTAAAACATGCTACACAGTTGTCATGTAGCCTGTAGCTCTCAGAAGTAGCTGGCCCACTTTTCTTCAGAAAATAAACATTTCTTATCTAGTTTCAAAATATTTAATACATGCACTTAATATGCAACAGCTGTATTAATAAAAACTAGAGAAGATCAACTATATATGTCAAATTTCCTTTTACCATTCTTTCTGGTTCTAACTACATAGATTGTGTATATTTTGACATAGAGATTCCTTTTTCTCATCTGTACAGTGCATAATACAATGGGCCCCTGGTCTCAGATTGGGCTCCAAAACAGTACCACGTAATAGATAAATTACAGGATACTTCCCTGAAGTACCAACATTTGTGTAAATCAGTACTGCTTCTGCTAAGTCAGGATGGGCTACCGGATATCATTGTTTTCAGAAGTTGGTGATTCTAAACGAGCAGCATCCAGCTGCTAAAATTTTTTTTAACTTGCTATTATAGCCATAATAGGTTGCTTGCAGAATTACATTTTATTCATGAGTTGTCTGCACATCTGCAGAATGTAGAAGATTTATTTTAACTTGTCTTTTTACAACTGGTCTGAGGATGAAATGCAACTTTGCCATAAAGTTCACCAGCTGCAGAACTCTTTTCTGTTCCATAACACTCCTTAGATGAGGTTCAAGTGCTTCGGTGAGGAAACTTCCAGAGCAGATTCTTTTTGATTTTCCCCCAGCTTTTAAGTTGTGTATGTTCCTCTATGGGTACATACACAGAACTTGCAAATATTAATGAGAGCTATGCATGCGTTCCTGTGGGAAGGCAGACCTAATACTGAAACTCCCTGCTCTGTTACAGTGCTCACGTCAACAGTTTCATTATTTTGGCTAGAGGTGCCTATGATTTAGTCATTAATCCTGAAATAGAATTTTCACACTGAAGTGATAGCTGATATAAAACAGTGTCACTACATTTAAAATAATAATATTGTGTTTAAGAATCCCAGTGTTTCTTTTCCTTCGCACACAATTTTACATGCCCTTACTAAGCATGAGGAATTAAAGTGCTCCCAGCCCGAAGAAGACTCCGATAATACCTCAAACTATGCAAAATTAGAGAACCAGGTTAAAGAGCTTTCTGTTCAGCAGCCACCTTATTAAAGTTAACAAAAGGGACAACAAGGAACAAGCCTGCAAAACAACTGCACAGCTCCTGGCCACCTCCGACTGCAGCCAGTATCTGCTCGCTTCTCTGTCTGTCTTTCTCAGTCCTGAGGATGGATGGTTGGAGAGAAGGTAATTTTAGCAAAGATAGACCTAGACTGAGTAACTTGACCTGCTTGGCATAACTAACAACACAGCAGAAGCTATGGCAGCCTCTACTAGCAAGCAGAGAATAAATTCTCATTAGGCTAACATAACAGGAAAGGCCAACACAAACAAGTCACTTTATGATGATCTGCTGGAAAATAACTCAGCCAAAGCACCTTGATCCACCCAGTGTCAAAATAAAGCAAAGTAGCTTCACCTGTTTTAAATTTTATATGAAAAACTGTTTTGTTTTGCTGAAGCTATCAATTTCTAATTTAATTATGCTGAATATTGAATTCTACTTGTGTAACCCCAAATTGTCAATACATTATTTCACTCCTAAGGATTTCAGGTGCTTTTCTGTAAGACAATGCATCACAGTTTATTGAATTTCTATAGCATTGCCCAATTTTTCTTCTTTGCTTGTATACCAGAATTACTTATAGTAAAATACTTATTTTAAAACTCTGATGATGACAAAGATATGTCCCCAATGTGATTTCAAGGATACACTTTGAAAAAACCCAAACCCTCAGTAATAAATAAGTTGCATGTTCATAGGATAGGAAGCAGAATAATTACTCAACTGCTTTAAATAAATTGTGGTACCTAATGTTAATCAGCTTTAGTAACCTCAAAAAAAGGAAGTGAATGTACATTCATTTATATTCATTAACTAGGCAGGTTTTCTATTTTAGGAAAGCAGAGGGGTTATCATGAGATTTTTGTTTCTGTTCCTCCTATAGAACATCAGTCCTTGGATCAAAAGCATGATATTTCACTTGAAACATTTTTTCACGCCTCGGAATTTTCTCCTCAAAACCGTATTGAGCAAAAATGATCAGAACCATTGATATATTAAAACAGTAGGAAAATTAAATAAAGACGATTTGAACCTCAGGGACACTGACTTTCTCAATGTTTCTTCGAGGGATAAAGAATTTGAAAATGGTGATGTAAAGATGGCAATTATTCATGACCTGAAATGACTTGAAAGTAGAGTTCAGTTGAGTTCACTCAACAAGATTGTTGTCACCAAAAGTCTGAAACGCTTCTAGCTCCTACTGAATTCAGTGCATTGATCTCCAGTGCACCCCAACAAGCATGGTGTTTGCTTCACTCTGAAGGCTCTTGGGGCTTTTGCTGAATGAGGCTTTTTCCAAAATGTGGCTGCTCAGCATGGGAGCTGGGGGCCCCTGAGCTGAGTCTGCTTAAAGACTAAAACAAACAAACCAACAAACAAAAAAACCACCCAAAACTGAAAAGAAACCTCCAAAATTTCCAGATACACAAAGACAAAGCAATTGTCTCAGGCCCTATTATTTTGGGCTGCTTTTCTTGTAAAATTAAACATGTTGCCAACCAAAAGGGCTCTGGGCTGCTGTAACTCCAAAGTGTGAGGAAGCTGCTCAGCATTAGGAACATGCTTTGAGATACAACAAATGGTTTGGTGAAAATGGCTACTCCTAATTAGTCAATACTCTTATATATGCATGTATATATACACATACACAGACATGTCTGTGGGTGTATATAGAGATAGACCATTTCAGTATTCCCTGATGTCAAAAAGCCACTTTTTTTGGTGTCACATGAACCCGCAGAAAAGCAGAGACAGAGTATATCTCAGTCTACTGCTTCCTTTGTTTGAGCTGATATCAGGCATTGGGTCTTGCATGCCCCAGCTGTGCATGCAACTCAGAGGTTTGAAGGGGCAATGCAAGGTTTAATTAATGAAGCTGTAAAGCCAAACTGATCGAAAGCTCTCGGGAACCACAGTGCTGAACTTTAAAACTCACTCGTGAAAGGCAGCTGACATCTGATGTAGGAACCAAAACACCAGAGCAAGCTCAGTGCATGCTACCCAGTGTGCATCCCCACACTACGAATTTTAGAGGTCAAATACCACAATGTGTATACGCTTAAGGGAGGGTTTACTAATTAGTGCAGGCTAGTGGACAGGAGAGGCAGAGAGCATACCATAAATTCACTTTCAATGCAGAGAAAAAAAACCCTCCCCAATGACTACTTTGTGTCCTAAGACAAAGAGAACCAGAAAACTAAGCCTCCCAAATTACCAAGAAAAATACATTTTTCCTCTTTTTTGTTTTGTTGTTGTTGTTGTTGTTGGTTGGTTGGTTGGATTTTTGGGGTTGTTGTTTTATTTTTTCACGACAGCTCTTCATTAGAATGTTGCAGAGCATCCTGCTTTTGATGAAAGCACTGGGAAATGTTGCAGAGAAGCACAGTGGCCAAGGGGTCAGGCTATCAGTTTCAACTAATATAAGACAATTGAAGTGAAAAGTGATACATCTGAAAGACAGAAAATAAATGCAGAGCTCTATTACCAAGAAGGTGAACCAGAAAATAGCATACAAAGATATGCGGACAATTCAGTAGCAAGAAGGGGAAATTCACCTAAGCACTGCTATGGACAGAAGTCCCAGCCATGGGCTGAGACTACATAGTGAGGGACTATTCCCTAAGACTACTTGGACCAACATCAGGTATCTTTAATTCTCCACCGATGCCTATTAAATTACATTAATGCAGTGGAGCTCTCTCATGCCCCAGGAGGTCCCCCCTAGAGAGCAAGGCACAGGTGCCAGCTCTGAGAAAGGAGCATTTCTGTCCGATTTCCATTTCCAACCAGAAACATCAATGTTTCTTGGAAGCTTTGCGAGAGTCCATTGTGTCTCCTTGACACCATCCATGGGGTGTGGGGAAGCTGCCTTCCTCCTGACATCTTAACAAATTTGGAAGCAATTCTTCACCTTGATTGTTAAAGACTAAAACCAAAACAACCATAATCAATTACAGTGTTCAAGGCCCAGGAGGAAATTTAAAAACCAGCTTTCAAGGTCAGGGTTTCAGTGGAAATAGATCCTTGTTGACAATTGGCAGAGCTTCCCTTAGCTTAGCAGAGCTGACGGCTACATTTGCAGGACGACTGCACCATGTACATTTTCAGTGCATTGAAGCAGCAAACAGGAACACATTTAGCTGATTTGGAGCACACAGAAGGGTTAACCTTACATTTCATGACAGAAGTTAACCCAAATAAGGTCTATGGTATTCAGTCTGAAGGGAAAAGAAATCAATTCTGGTTCCCGTGGGTAGGATTTCACCACTTGATTAGAGAAAGAAATGAATCTTTAAAGTATACTTACAGGAAAGGTTTTTGCCATTTGCATGAGAGATGGGAATGGCTGCATCCCAAGTTAATGAAATCAAGTCTTCTGTGCCCGTTTGAGGATTTCATCTATTTGAATTATGCAAATATCAAATATAACTTCATTGTATAAAACTTCAAAATGAGAATGCTATCCATACATCCAGGGGGAGGCCAAAATAACATCTCCACTCCCCAAACTTAACATTGTTTCCTTGAAGGCCGACAAGAGGTTATGATTTGGTCCTACAGCACTGCATTCGAGCTGTGACAGTCAATTTAGATGACATTCCTGCCTGTCAGCAAATAAACATTAAGTCATTTTAAATTTCACTTCCATTTGATAAGGTTAAAGCAATTCTTCCTTGGAGATAGGGACTCAGAGGCAGGCGTTTAAATGCTAGTCATTGGGAATAGGGAGACTGTCAGCCACGTAGGTTGTGAAGGAGGGTATCAAGGCAGGCCGGCAGAGTAGATCTGCAGCAGCAAGAGGAGGAGCAGCACAGGTGATACCTTGCCCTTGATTCAGAGACCAAAACACACAGGAAATGGTTCTTTCACTTACAGACAGAGACCCACGTGTGCAGCAAGCTGTGTGGTCCCAGGCCAGCTTTCTGAAAGTCTCCTTTAGGAACTGGTATTTGCCAATGTTCAGCTTGGGTAAGCTTGCTGGACCTTCTTTGCAAGTTCAGCACCCTCCTCCCAAAGGATACAGAGTCACGCAGTGCCACACCAAGGAGCAATAAACATAACCTCTTCCTTCCAACCCAGTGGAGATCTGGGCTTTATGACCAGAGACACGCCTCCATTTGCGGCACAGGCAACTACATCATGGACTTGCAGAAATGATCACATTCTCTACCCCAGTAACTGAACTAGTTTGGTCCAGGTCTCCATTTGGAAGGCTGTCCCTGAACACGTCCTTCTCATTATTAGAAATTTTCTCATTTCTGTCTGTACTCATTCATGGCCCCTATAGACCTATTAGTTCTTGTGCCAACGCCATCATTTAGGTCAATGCAGAGAACATGGCAATATTTTGTAATATCAGAGAGTTTGCACTGCAGGACAATGTTTCCTAAATTGTCAATATGCTCTTTATAATAGAAAAGAATGTGTTTAAATGTTGGCTTGGACCAGAAGACAAATAGAAAGGGGACATTTGAATTTCAAGTCGCTATCAAAAAGCTTTTTAGCATTCAGTAGACACGTATAGGAGCAGGAGTAGGAAAAGGGAAGGGAATCAAGACAACAGAAAGTTTCAATCTTCAGACATTAACTTTTAACAATGAACTGCCTCCAAGTACACTAGGTGGGAAAAATCTTTTAAGAAAGGGCACGAGAGAAGCACTGAAAGAGAGAAGAGGTGTACACTCGCAAACCTCCACAGGCACAGAGATCAGATCTGCTCTGGCATTGCTCTGAGTCTGCTCCAACTGAGGGGTGGCCCTTTGTACCCACCAAACCAGCAGATAGCAGTTTCAGAACTCTCTCGTTTTGCTCTTCTATTGCTGGTTTTTTTTTATAGACCAAATTAGCAAATGCACACTCAGCATGGATTTAAAGCTACGTAAATTCAGAGTTAATCAAGGGTACTACAACTTTCAGGCTCAAGTCTCTAAGCTGAAGAGGAAGATTTGTGCATAGTGGAGGGAAGGTCCTTGGCCCTACAACTGAAATAAAGGCAATTGCAAACTCCTTGATGTAAGTCCTAACTTACAACAGGCTGGGCTCCCTGGGGAGATTCTAAGGATGCACATCGAGACTGCTAAGCTGAACTTATTGCACGATGAGATCATACTGATTGTACACAGAGTCACTCTGCATATGGCCGTTACTGAATCAGTTTTGTGAGATTTTCAAACCACAGTACAAACCTGATTTTCCTCTTTCCTTGGTACTCACTGCCCCAATAGACTTACAGACAACTCAAAGCCAGCCGTATTCTTCATTTTGCTACATTAAAAAATACAACCTTGTTTTAGCTTATGTTAAAGGTTTGTCTCCCCATTCTCCAGTCATCTAGTAGCCCTTTTCTCCAACCTCAACATGGGTAGTTAGACATTGCATTTTTTCAAAAGTTCAAGTTTAAAAAAAGATATATTTTAACCTATTCTACATCTGTAGCTAAGTTACCCCTGTAGAATAATTGTCCAAGATTTTCAAAGGTATGTGTACATCTGCAAATACCAATAGATGCTTTTAAACATTTTGGCAGTTGATGTCATCATTACTACCACTAGAATATAGGTATTTCGGCTTTCAAGACAAATAAAATCACTTAAATACCATCTTTTGAACACCTGTGACACAACCCATTCCATCTATTTTAGATCAGAAAGATCTGTTGAATAAACTTGTGACAGAAAGTTGGAAGGCTTTTAGCAATTTCACTGTCTGAAGGGCAAGGGCAAACTTGACCAGAGTGCTTGCTTTTGACTTCTGTTTGTCCTTCACTATGCCATGTTAGTTCTTAGCTAATGGTTAAAAACCTGACATGTTAAAGTCGTGTCCACAATAAAGACTGTTTGAATGTCTGTGTACTTTATTGCTGAGGTACTGCAATCTTTAGTTACTTTAAAAGTTTAATTCTGATTGTTGGCTCAGTCACAGCAGTTTCAAGAACTTTTCTTTTATAGATATCCTTAAGCATTACTAAGAGACTTTGTTGGTGAGGACCTTAATTCTTAATGCCCTTAAGGAATAAATTTAAATTCAGTTTTATTTTCAA
Organism: Anarhynchus alexandrinus; assembly: GCA_008711295.1. Taxonomy (NCBI): domain Eukaryota; kingdom Metazoa; phylum Chordata; class Aves; order Charadriiformes; family Charadriidae; genus Anarhynchus; species Anarhynchus alexandrinus. Next base: position 1,623,335 of record VUYV01000013.1, read on the forward strand.
AATCAGGGAGCTCAAAAGTTGTCTTTATCAGAGAGACAGAATATGAGGCACAGGAAGGAAAAAAAAATCAACAAATACTGGAGCTGATCAAACCAGACATGTTTTGATACACACACACACACAGATAAAAAACACACCCAGTAATGACTACATTTTTTTCTTGAAAATGTTATGTTTGAGGCGCAGAGGGGTGTAGGAAAAAAATAACCACAATTTCAGGGAGAGCATTTTAATCGATTTTTTCATGTCCAATCAAACTTTTTGTTCTACCACCTTAAAAAGCTCATGTTCCTGTACCTGGCTGAAGGCAACCTCTGATTACTTGCCTATTTTGACATATACAGAAAGTTTCAGATTAAGAGCAGACATACTGGGACAGACCTAGGACTCATCTGCCCATTCATTTCTCTGTGATGATCCCACACAGACATCTGCGGAAGAACGAACAAGCATAGAAGGATTTTCCTGTACTATTCACAGTGAGTTTTTGGCACTCAGCAATATCAGGACTTTCTAAAGTGGAGACTATATCTTGTTCTTGACAGCACTATCCTTCAAGGTTACATTTAATCTCTTTTGAAGCCCACTTTTACATTTGGCCTCCACAACAATAAGTTCCACAATTTAAATTTTACATTTTATGGAAAAGGTGCTAGAATAATTGTAGTTATTGCAATTTAATAGAAGGGGTAAACATATACTGAACTCCAGGTATTTTTCTAGGAAGAAGCAATCAGGACAGTCTTCTAGTATTTCTTCAAATCAAAATCGCCTTCAGCAGCACCTTGCTAGATATACCACTAAAACGAACGACTGAGTGTGAGGTGGCCCCTCCTGTAAGGGGGCTGTAAGACAGTCATTACATTCAACAAAAAGCAAGCTGGCAATATTATATGGAGGACCAAAGCAAGGTGGATTTGCAGAAATTCTATATGAACATGGACAAAGCCAGAACGGCTTCTTGGAATATCTGTGCAGATGCTACCTAATCAAACATGAGAAAAGAAAGCCATTTACACTAAGTGAGGACAAGGATGGATAGCTAAGCAATGTTGTCTTCTCTAATGCAGTTCTGTGTCTGGGTTTCTTTATACTCATGAGTAAAGTTTAGTTTGCCGGTAATTATGACATACGTGCACCTGTTTGCAGGTGAATGTCAAGTGGTTTTTGAATGCTCACAGAACTCTCTATACATGCTTCCATAACAAGCATACACTTGCTGTCAGAGAGATCCCCAACTCTAACCCCATAAGCTGCACTTTCAGCTTAAATACCTTCTTTTAAAAATTCATAAGAACAGTCATAATAAGTGCTTTTAAGAGAGAATAAAACGCAACATCCAGATGCCTAAAAACAGCTTAGGGGGAAACAAGGAAAAGTTAGCTCGTAACAATACCAGACCTCTTTCTCAGTTGCACCTTTCCTTGTAAGTCACTATTTATACAATTAAAAGGTTCTTGGCAGACTCATTTAATCCATAATATTTTGACCTTGATATTACTCATGCATCCACAACAGAGACCAGAAGGATAACTGCTTTCTTAAATATAGAGCTGGCATCTAGCAGCATAAACATGTTTATGATGCCCTCAAAACAGGCCAAAAAATTGCTACAGTGCATTGTGCCAAATGTAAGTTGAAATGTTAACTGTTTATCTTCAGTGGAAAACATAATTTTAAAATTCCTTCTTGCTAGTTTTTCAACTGTACTAACTCCCCAGTAAAATTGTAGGTTTAGGAACTCACAACAATGAAAGGAAAGAAAATAATTTTGAACCTAATGGTTGGCAGTTGGTTGGTTCTCAGTTTCAAACATAAATGTTGCCCTTAGGAAACCAAGAAGTTATTTTGGATAAAATTGAAAGCTTCACATTAGAAATGAATGCTCAGATATTAAAGCCCTCTTTCATTACAATTCACAGGCTAGCAATCATTGTTTAAAGATAATAGTCTTAACATCAGCTAGGAAAACAAAAGATTTAATTTTGTGAAATGTGGTATAATTGGAATATGAAACAATAGAGGAATAGATAATGCATTTAGTTTTCACAGGTGAAGACTTCAATAAATCATCAGTGAACTTGCCACAAATGAGTCCTATCTACTGAAACTGGGAAGTCGCAAGAGCAATCTACATTTGAGATGGTGGCTGGCTCAGAAGAGATAGCAAGAAAACAGAGAGAAATTGGAAAATTAATGCTTAAGACAATAGTCTCTTGACCAAAGAATGAGGGCAGCAGACCAAAATTGATGGGACAAAATTACTTAATATACAGCTGCTGTATTCTCTCTGAGGACTATCTCCCTCAATTCATTTCGTACGTGTAGCAACATCTGTATTTCTCCACTTTGATGTAAATAAATCTTCTATCCACTCTGAAGAAAGAGACAGCTTCCAAGTCTTCTACTAGTAAGAAAACATGTTCTAGAGAGAGTTTGCCGTGATACAGAGTGTGTTTTTCAGAACCTGAGATGACACAGACAGACCTCAGCTCCCCAAAGGCACAGCCCCCCTGCCTGTTTCTTGGTTCACGCTGCCACAGCGAGGGATGGTGCCTGCACGTCCCTCCTTCCTTCTCTTAACATATACCTAGAGGTGCCAGAAGAACCAAGGGTTGATGGGTTTACTATCTACAGTTTGTAAAAGAGAGAGAGAGATTAATAATACTAAATTTAAGGCCAACACTGGTAACAGTCTTTAATGAGGTTTAAAGGCTTTGGGCAGAGGCAAGTATAGGGCAGAAGTACTTAAGAAATCTCAGCTCTACGCTTAGTCTCCGGACAACACAGATGGTAGAGCATAAAAAAGTGGAAAGATACTTGTGGTTCCTGTGCCACAGGATGAGCTAGGCTGAAGCAGCACGCCAACACCTATCGCTCACTATCAGACCAGGTGAAATACCAGTTTCCTTGTAGGCATCGGCTGAAAGAGAGAAGCATGGCTACCATTTTCACTAAGCACCAGAAAAGCACTCATTATCCTCCTGGGTTTCTTGTACACAGAAGCAAAGACAGTAGTCACATGTCCATAGAGACCATATCTGCCAGGATATCACATATGGAGAATTATGTGGATTACAGCAGTGGTGAATTTGGTTCTCTGACTAAAGTATTTGCAGGATCAGGTTGTTTTTAAAGCTGCAGACTTTTCATGTTGAAGCAATTTTTAAGTACTCTAATGCAAAGTGTAATCACACATTGATTTTTCCATTAAAACTACAAAAGTCTTAAATACCCTGGGGGTGCTGGCCTCAATTAGTCCCTATTCTTCCATTCTTTTTCTCTCCATACCATTTTGCCATCCCTCAGCGTAGGAGGAAAGGAAGACTGTCTACTTAAGCCAAAAGCACAATCTTCTATTACATGAGTCCAGTTAAAAGCAGCAGTAGACAAATTGCTTTCTGTACAATAGGGAGGAAGATTATGCTGGTTTCTGCTTATGTTCATTTTTAAATTACAGTGTGGGAAAACTGAACATACAGATATCTGGATTTTGGAATTTTGCCTTGAGTCTGTTTTACTGTGGCTATGTATTTTTTTTTAAGCCAACAGAAGTCCCACAGCTCTTCAGAGGAGGTTGTTTGTACACAGTTGCCCTGAGAAGCCATGACTCCTGAATGCAGCCTTTCCGTTGTCATCTGCTGAATAGCTGAGCTTCGGTTTTGTGCTAACAGCATTCAGTAGCATTGATCGGTTTTGCCATTGACACCAGGTTAATACTTTTGCAGAGAAGAGGAAAGGAAATTTTACTGAACACCAATAGGTAAATCCTTTGCTTTTATCTCTTTTCCAGAAAGCAGTACCTAAAAGAAGAGTCTTACTAGTGACAGAGGGTGGGTGTCCCATTCAGTTGAATGTCCAGACCCCGGTCTGTTGGTCTGTGTGTTTCATGTTCCCTCCTCAGTCCCTGCTACCCATTTCAGTGCATTCAGTCTCCTACTTGTCTTGTGTAATTCAAAACCCTGCTCAGGGAAATATACGGATGGAAACACCATACAAAACACAGAGATGAAAACCATATCCAGCCTACAATGTATTTATCTTCAGGCAGCTCTCCAACAAAGTCTCTGAAGAAAGGCAGCTGAGTGGAATGATGAAAGAAATGAACCAAGAGGAGTCAATGAAGCTGAGTTTAAAGAACATGGGCTGGAGCTGTGTTCTGGAATCTAATCAATTAGGTTATTCTTCCAATTTTTGTTCTATCTTCAAGCTTTACCTTTTTCAGTACGGAAAAAAACCAGCCAATTTCCAGCCTATGAAGAAGCATCTAATTTTCCTGTAACAGAAGTTCTACCATTGTCAACTTATACTGTGCCTGAGTCATCTCAAGATGACAACCACATATTTTTCACAACTACTTGAAGTAATCTGCCTCCTGAAAACCCATTTGCCAAGTGCCTTATGAAATACATTTCCTTAGTGATCTTTGGAAAGGCTATTTCTACATACAATACCTTTATTCAGAGCAAAACATTAATCTGCCAGCACGAGTACATGGGAAAAAAATGGTGCTCCAGCTGAAGTTCTAAGAGGTCTTTTCATTTCTGACTCAAAGTTTTATTTTGCTATAGTTTATGGCAAGGTACAGCCATGTTCATGGTGCTTACAGTGGCATTGGTATTGTTATAGAATAGCCTGGCATTATTTTAACATTGACCACCAAAAAAGTGGCAGGAGAGAGGCCAGGCAGCCCACCAGATAGGGCACTAGTACAAGATTCAGCAGATGCATTTGTGACTCTCCATAGCATTTGTGGCTTTGGTCAGGTCACTGACCTCTTTCTGTCTAGCTTTTCCAGACTTTCCCTTTTGCCCATTTTATTTGGATTTAGAGACAGGTCTTTCCTTCTACAGCACTTACCAGAGTCTCAGTAAAGCCTCTAGCTGCTATTGCTCTATAAAGCAGCCCAGACCTGAAGCTACCTGTACCACACCACATCACACAAACCCACCACTGCTACAGTCTTCAGGTTGACACGTGGTGTATTTGACACACTTAAGCATTAGAATGAAGAAAAATTATTTAAAAAACCCACCACCACACTGCCTTTTTCAGATGGAGGTACTGCCATAGATTATGATAAGCAATTCCCTTCCCTGCTCATTAAAGAAGCTGTAGGATATTTGCTGTCCAGGCACGTAGGTGAAATTCATCTTACAGCATGAGGTCCCAAAGCAGAAAAGCTGCAGTTCTGTAGTGATGGGAAAGAGCTTGGCATGGGGAAACTGGTGGAGTCGGGCTGGTACCAGCAGGGTCTCCAGGTAGGTAGGTTCAGCTGCATCTCTGGCTCTTGCCAACCATTGCAGCTACAGCAGTGCTTTAATGCATCCACCTCAACACTTTCATAGCAGCCAGATTACTTTGATATTTCTTTATTCTGGAAGGAAGACTTCAGGATGGACTTCTCATCACAGTGAGGAGACAAAAAAGCCATGCCCGGATGCTGGTTGGCAAATGGCAAACCACCCACAGTGCCTAGCAGCCCCATGCAGTGGGACCCCCCTGCTGTGCACACAGAAGAGTATTGCTCCAAGGGGACAATTGGAAGTGTAATGCAAAGAAAAGCAGAGGATGTAGCAACACTAAAGGACTTTTTTATTTCAACGTGTTTACTGTGGTAGGCTTGAGGCTGCTTTATACAAAATAATTAAGGCTTTTAGCATAAGCACAAAACTGAAGCTGCCAAGGGAAATATCACGGGAGCTTTAGAAACTATAAAATTTTCATCTGGGATAGTCAAAACTCACTTCATTGTAGAGTAACAAGTTCAGGTCAGTCAGATCTAGTCGGATGACAAACCATACAGCTGCTTTTGTATAAATGTGGCTTTATATTATTGACCAGATTAAAAAGGATGTAGCCACAGCCAGCGAGCAGGTACTGCTGGCATGAAGCTGCTGGTGCCAAAGCCCACCCCACCAGCAGCTTACGTGGAGCCTTGTCCCATACCACTCCCCTTTCCCAGTGAGCCGGCCACCTGTTAACATTTCCTTAAGATTTTTAACTTACATAGTTTCAGCTATTAAAGGGCCTTCTTTTTTTAACATTTATAATCATTGCACTAGCTGGATCTCTCTCCTACAGGATCCTTACATTACATTCTCCTTCTTTGTTTGCTGTAACCCAGTTATAATATATATAATAATACATATAAGGCTCCAAACTCACCCCTTCTTAAGAGATCACTGTACAGTGGCAGGGGCCTGAGCTCAGGTGCTGGAGCAGCAAGAGGTCCTTAGCGGCACCACGTAACCATTTAGGTATCCCTCTGATCACTGCCATGGCCTTTACAGCCACAGGCCAAAGACAAGACTGAGTAGCCACAAAGACTGAATCAATCCCTGTCAGGGTTGGCCAGGCATTAGGAGGTTTTAAATACTGTAAAAAGCTTGTGTTTCATCAAAGTGCCATCAGCCAAGTATTTTCATAAGCCCTATAGCTATCCAGTTTCTGCTGCTGGGAGTGGAGAAACTTTTATTAACAAATGCTGCCATGAACCACTCAAAAAATTAGGTTCAGCTATATTTTCCCTGCTATTCATGACAGGCCATGCTCATCCAGACCCATGTAGCCCTTCATAGAATCATAGAATGGTTTAGGTTGGAAAGGACCGTAAAGATCATCTAGTACCACCCCCCCTGCCATGGGCAGGGACACCTCCCACTAGACCAGGTTGCTTAAAGCCTCATCCGACCTGGCCTTGAACACCTTCAGGGATGGGGCATCCACAACTTCCCTGGACAACCTATTCCAGTGCCTCACCACCCTCAGAGTGAATTTTTTTTTCCTAACATCTATTCTAAATCTGCCCTCTTCCAGTTTGAAGCCATTACTCCTTGTCCAATCACTACACGCCCTTGTAAAAAAAAGTCCCTCTCCAGCCTTCTTGTAGGTACCCTGCAGATACTGGAAGGCCACTATAAGGTCTCCCCTGAGCCTTCTCTTCTCCAGGCTGAACAACCCCAACTGTCTCAGCCTGTCTTAATAGGAGAGGTGCTCCAGCCCTCTGGTCATCTTTGTGGCCCTCCTCTGGACCTGCTCCAACAGGTCTATGTCCTTAAGTTGGGGGCTCCAGAGCTGGATGCAATATTCCATGTGGGGTCTTGCAAGAGCGGAGTAGAGGGGCAGAATCACTTTCCTCGACCTGCTCGTCACACTTCTTCTGATGAAGCCCAGGATACAGTTGGCATTCTGGGCTGCGAGCGCACATTGCCAGGTCACGTTGAGCTTCTCATCAATCAGCACCCCCACGTCCTTCTCCTCAGGGCAGCTCTCAATCCATTCTCTGCCCAGCCTGTATTTGTGCTTAGGATTACCATGACCCATGTGCAGGACCTTGCCCTTGGCCTTGTTGTACTTCATGAGGTTAGCACAGGCCCACCTCTCCAGCCTGTCCAGATCCCTCTGGATGCCATCCCATCCCTCCAGCGTGTTGGCCGCTCCATACAGCTTGGTGTCATCAGCAAACTTGCTGAAGGTGCACTCCATCCCAACATCCATGTCACCAACAAAGATGTTAAATAGCACTGGTCCTAGTACTGACCCCTGAGGAACACCACTCGTCATTGGTTGCCACTCGGACATGGGGCTGTTGATCACAACTCTTTGAGTGCGACCATCCAGCCAGTTCCTTATCCACCAAGTGGTCTATTGGTCAAATCCATGTCTCTCCAATTTAGAGACCAGGATGTCGTGCGGAACAGTGTCAAATGCTTTGCACAAGTCCAGGTAGATGACATCTGTTGATCTCCCCTTATCCACCAACGCTGTAACACTGTCATAGAAGGCCACCAAATATGTCAGGCACGATTTGCCCTTGGTGAAGCCATGCTGGCTGGCACCAATCACCTCCCTATTTTCCATGTGACTTAGCAGAGTTTCCAGGAGGATCTGCTCCATTATATTGCTGGGCACAGAGGTGAGACTGACCAGCCCGTAGTTTCCTCTTCACTAGAAGAAAGATCTGCTGTCCTGACATGAACAAAGCTGCTTTAACAGCAACAAACATAGCTAACCCACACAGTATCAACCAGTCAGATCTACACTGTTCATATAGATGGGCTGACCCACTGGAGGCAGTGGAGCTTTACCACATGACTCAGAAGATGATTAAATAAATCACACATGCAGAGAATGCAGGAAGTATGCCCCAGTCTATCCAAAAGCACAAAATGCCTCATTTCAGGAGCAGGAGCACTAAGCAGAGACTTACATGTGCTATCATCTTTTTCTTGAAGCCAACAGCAATACTGGGAAAGAAGTTGGACGGAATAGCACTGTACTACTTTATAAAAACAGAATTTATTTTCTCCAAAATACTGGGACAAATTTGCATTCCTCCACTGGGGCACATCTACCCAAATTTGAGCTGAACATCCCCTGGAAGTACCCCCTCCCCAACACCAGGCATAGAATTGTTATTGCAGCCATTGGGCCAGTCCGTCCTCCCCACCATGAGAGTAGCAAGGTAGTCAGAAACAGAAGGAACTGACATCTGTACATCAAGGACTTCAAATCCCCAACCAGCCCATCTGGGCTATAAGCTGAAAGATCTGAACCTTGCAGCCACCTTCTTTGAACAAAAGCTCTTCCCCGCATGAGCTCAGCCTGCCCAGCATGCTGCTACTCTCCTCACTTGGGCCCTCATCACCTTCCTCCTCCATCACAGCAGTGGTGTCACCCCATCTGGAGCCCATCCTGCAAGCATCAATACTATCTACAGCAAGTAGACTTTCATTTTCAACACTTACAATCCTTTTCGTAATTTTTCTCAAATGCCACAGAATAACATGACACTAAAAAAGCATCAGTTCCTTCTTATGTCTCCTTCTACTTAGCTTTTTCTCATCGTCAGGAGATTTATGAATTTAATCTCTGTTTTATAGAACTTACCACTTTTAACAACTAGAAGAAGAAAATGCTAAATTGTTTTTATTGCTGTTAGATGTTCGAAGACATCATGCTATATACTGTCATTTACATTTCACATTAAAAGTGAAATATGTTGGGAATGCGCAAGTATTTGTTTTAATTTGACCCATCTGTTAAATGAAAAACAAAGAGGACTTCTAAATCACTATATTTAAATTCAGCGATTTGTAAACAATTTATATGTTCATTTCTTCTGGGTTAAAACTGCCCTAAAGCATCACTCTTATGAAATCTCCAAATTAAATTGCTTTGCGTTGTTCTCAGGGATGCAGGCCACAGTTTATTCCTCCTCAGTTTATTAATTTATTTCCCAACCCAAGTAAATTAGCCAGACTCGTGTTAAGAGTCTTGCCACTGAAATAATTTTGGGGAACTCACAGAATATCTCCTGGCTCCAGAAAGCTGAGAGCACAGAGAAAGCATCAGATACTGGCAGCAAATTCTCTTAAAATAAAGGGCAAGCCAATCACTTTCATTTAGCTTTTTAACACTTCTGCAAGCAGCACTTGGTCTGCCCTATTCCACACTAGACCATCACCAAGCAGGAACAATAATCAAGGAGGGGAAGAAAAGCTGCGGCAATTTACCTTCATCTCTCAACCTAGCTAGAACTTGCTACAGGATTTGGATCTTAGACTGGGCTTTAATGTAGCTGTGGATAATAATTTAGAAGGGGAGAGAGATCAACAGGCATTTAAGGATCCTACAGCAGCACCTAAAGAGCAGAACCTTATCTCTTTTTCTGCTTTGTGCAACATGCTGTATTTAGCATTAGCTGCTAAGCCTCTAGCCCAGAAATCAGTACTTTTGGTGGAGTAAGGATACTGAGAGCCCTTTTAATCACCCAGATATGGGGTCTCTCATCCCAGTCTAACAGATGCCTTGTGCGAGGAGATGATTTTTTTGTTAGATGTACCCGCTGAGCACAAGGAAGAGCTCTGTACAGCCTGGAGTGTCGCATCTCCATTTGAAGCCTTTGTCACCCTCTCTGCTGGTACAGTGCTCAACTCCACCCTTTCCCCAAACCTTCGAGTCACATGCCTTGTCTGTATGACAGGTTTTCACCATGTTCCCAAATCTAATACAGGTGCAGAAGAAAAGGAGCCGAGTACACCCTGCGCTTCGTACCCTGCAGCTTCACATTCAAACCATAGACCATGGCAAAAGCAGGACTAGATGAGGAAGTAGAGAATGCTCAAAAAAAAAAAATAGTACTTAAAGCCGTAGAAGTGGACAGACCCACGAGTTTCAATTCCCCCTCTGCAATATCACGCAGAGCACCAAAAAGCAACACAGAATACTAGGTCTACTGTGCATTCATATTCTAGATGGTTCATTTATTATACCCAGTATCACACTAAGCAACCCAAAAAAACAAAAACTAGCAGTAATTCAGCCAGGGCATGATTAAGGGTGCCTCTAAGAGCATCAACAAATGTGGAGACTACATGGATCACAGCCCGGAAAGATTCCAAGTTGGTGAAATGACAGCTTGATTAGTTTTTGTCTGACAAATGTGGCGAGAGAGATCAGAATCAAACATAATTCCAAGGTTACAGGCCTTCAAATAAAACCGGGAAAAAAAATTCAAAGAGGGCAACAGCAATTTGCAAGACCAAATCAACTCTCCAGCCCAGCTTTCTTAATGCCCAGATGCAACACAGCCACAACTGCCAAGGCTACGGAAGTACCCTCCTGGGAGCATCCTGAATTAACAGGGACATGCCTTTGGAGTGGGACAAGCTTCAGATCTTGCAAGACAATCTTCCCTCCCATCAAGAGCCTTACTAAACATTCACATATTTGTAATTTAATGGGAAAACTTGCAAGTAGAGTTACTTTATATCCAGGCAACCGTTGCCTATTGCTACCTCAAAGGTAAAGCAGCAACACCCTATTACCCATATTGCTGCATGTAGGCATGCAGTGTAATCAAACAAATAAATAGCAAATAGTAAATGGATTTTCCTTCTTCTTCCCTCCCACCGTTTCTAACAACAAAAAGAGTGCGTCAAAAACATGAAGGGAAATCAGGTTTCTGAAAATATATCATCACAACCAAAAGTATCCCTCTCCTTCATTTCACAACAGTTTCAAACCATACATCTCCCATTTGGGGGAACTTGGTGAGATAAAATGGAGGCCTTTGGGTTTCCTTCCTATGTGGAAAGGGAGCAGGGGAGGGGAGGCAGAATAGGACAGGGGTCTTACCCAGAAATAAAATGATCTGTCTCCTGGAGCTCTTGCCCTCCGAGCTCTCACTTTTTCTTAGGTACTGCTCCTGGTGTCTTGGTCCACCCTTCACTGCCACAGTTCCTTCCTTGTGGATCATCAGAGTTTTCATCATGCTGCGGCACATGAAGGTGACAGATCCCAGCACTATGATGTACACAGTGAAGGCACTGAAGATGCTGGCCTGGAAGACAGACCACTTGGAGGAGAGGCTGGTACAGATGGTCATATTGTGCTTCAGCAGAGGGACGTGGTGCCTGGGTGTAGGCTTGACACAGGCAGTCGTACCTTGGTAGCCCTCGATGATTTCCAAGGGATATTCTGTGCCCATGGCAAAGAGCAGGGGCAGAGCCACTATGACAGAGGTCACCCAGACAAAGGCGATGAGCAGCTTCACCGTGCGGGGTCCAGAGACTGCCTTGAACTTGAAGGGGTGGCAGATAGCCACATACCTCTCAAAGCTGAGGGTGGCCACATGCAGCACAGTGGCATAACTGCAAGCTTCAAAGAGGAAGTAGTAGAGCTTGCAAGCCATGTTGCCGTTGGGGGTGGAAAAGGGGCTCCAGATGGCACTGAAGAACTCCATGGGCATGCCCAGCAGGATGACCAGCAGGTCAGAGCAGGCCAGGCTCACCATGTGGTCCGTGACCTCCTTCTGCAGGTAGCCTTTCTCCTGCAGGATCCTGGTGGCCTTGATGGTGACGCTGTTGCCCAAGATACCCGCAACAAAGATGCAGACATACACTGAGGCCAAAGTGATCTTGATCCAAAGAGACACCTCAAACTCAGGGATGTGGCTGTGGTCAATGAGGTGAGAACAGTCTGAAGGGGATGTCTGTCCTGCCATTATCAGCCCCTGGGGGGGAGGAGGAGAGAGGAAGAGCCTTCCTGCCCTCTCTGATGTTCAAATTCACAGCAAATAGATCCTTTCTTGCTTTGCCCCTTTCACCGAGATGCACAGGCCGGAGCAGTCAGGTACAACGAGCACGTCTCAACTAGCCACACCTGCGGGTTTTGTTAGCAACAGCCACTGAGTCAATAAGCCAAGCGAGAAAGAGTTTCAGCTCTTACCTATCTTTATGGCAAACACCTCTTGCTCCTTTTGGATTTTCCTCCTCCTTTTTTACTGAATGAAGCTGCCGTTCTCCAGCGCTTTGCAGTGTGAACTGCTCTCCTTTCAACTCTTGCCTCTACCTCTGCAAGCAAAGGCAGCTTTTGGTCCCGGCCTCAGCAGGAGGAAGTCAAGAGTTTCTGTGTGATTATAGCTGCTCTGTTAACCATTAACCTAAATCTTGGCTATCCCCAGTCACGGGCAGCAAAGCAGGTTTAGAAAAAAAAAAAAAAGGCAAGCCACCCATGTCAGAAATTCACTTCCTGTAATAGGAGCTCCTTCTCAGGGACAAAAAGAGGTGTTTCTCCTAAAGCTGTTAGATTGGTGAGGTCAGGCTGAATGTGTGAACAGGCGCTGAAGGGAAAGTATCAGCTCATGAGTTTAACATTAACTGGGCTTCAGGCTTTACTTCTGTATGTGCTAATGCCAACATGCTTCTCTACTTTACATTTCCTTTAATGAAGACCTCGGTTTCTGCCGCAGCAGTGTTTGTTAAGCGGTTTGTGCAGCCACAGACTGATTTACATCAACAGGAGGTTCTGGTTTTTAGTTGCTGCTGATGAACTGGTAACTGGAACTTAAAATAACTGTTTAGACTCTAAAGAGTCTTCTCAGAAGTTATAAACTAATCTGAACTCTAGATTTAGACACATTTGATTGTCTCCCTTTAAATTGCCATTTTTTCATGTTAGATAACAAAAATAAATGAAGTTAGTAATCCCAATCACGCTTTCAAATAATCCAGAGTAGCAGGGGATGAAAATGTACTTCGCCCTCCTGTGTCTCACCCCAGGGGGAATGAATTTAATGCACTCTTTAGTTTTAGTTTCAAACCATAGCACTGAAGGCTCCCAAGGTAACCCCTGGAAACATTTAATTAGAGGGTGTGTATATGGATTAGGAAACCTTTAAATTACAATGCAAAACGGCAGAACAGCTTTTGCAGCTATAATCAAAAGAGAGGCCCAGTACAGTGATCTGCTCCAATACCAAACCTAAGAACAGTGGGTTCACAAAGTGATTTTTATTAACTAGACAAGCTCATGTGACACTTTCAGCTCATGATAAAAGAGAAACATTAGAAGGCTGTTATTAAGCAGTCTCCTCACATTCAGTGGTTATCACTGTACCTCAGCAGCCCAAGTATATAATGAACAAAAGATGCCCAAAACAGGATAATCAGCACCTGTTTCTATGCATTATTTATGCATTCCTGTTTTAGAAAAATCACCTCAAACCTTGCACAACTTCAAGCCCTGTAGTCCCAGTCATCTTTCCTTATGTTTGATAATTCACATTTGTTCTGCTCAGACAAGCTTTCTATTATTACCCAATTTCTTTCACTTAATTTTACTTTATAAAAGTGTGAACAAAGATTACATATGCATGACTGAATTGTGGAAATGAAGCTAATTAAAATTTGCTGCTTACCATCAAAAGGGAAAAAGGGAGAGGGAGAGCAAAAGAGAGAGAAGGCCCAATAGGATTAGATCTCCCCCTTTTTTCCACACCAATTATAAAATGCAGAACACAATTTTGCAGTTTTCAATATTATCTTTAGAACATACACAAAGTTTATTAACTTTCTAATAAAGAGCTGGTGCCACAAAGGTGATAGAAAGGAAACAGACAATTGTGGATACTAATAGACTGAGACCATTTAAAAAAATCTTGCATAGGTTACTGGACTAGATAAACCAGTAGTGAGTATTCCAGAGATAGGTATAAAATCCCTATCGTGGATGATTATAAAAAAATATATCTTCCTGGAGGGAGACATTTCTCCCCAGTTAAATGTGCTTAGTGCCTCTTTGTGGCACGGAGCCCCTAGTCACAACCCTGGCAGATATGATACCAGTTTATAAAGTTACGATTTGTGTAATGGTCTAATTTTAGAGATTTTGTTAACTTTTCTTCAATATCATGTAGCAGTGAGTACCACAAGTTAATTTTTGTTTTGTTGACTTTCCCTTAGCAGTTTTGAAAGTGATTGTGGGCTGTGTAGTTGTACCTGGCAGAATGCTGCAGGGAGACCCTCCTGATCCAATTTGTTGCAATTGCACACCATGACTTCAGCCCCCAGCACCAAAGAGGAGTCAAGAGCATTAAGGACAGAGATCACTGTATATTTCTTTCTAAAACCAGCACACATGGATGCTGCACACTGCAGCCAACTACTTGTAAGCCCCTAGGTAAGAAAATAGAGCATCCTGAAGATGCAGATTACATGGGCACAGGGTGGCAGCTGGCTCTATGCGCCACTCACTCTGCCACAGTCATTCTCACCTGAACGCTTGCAGCGATGCAGTTGTTGGTAAGAGATGGCAAGTTGTGTGAGCCAGAGAAACACTGGGATGGAGCACAGATTGTTGTAGTATGTAAGGTGATTTTTCACTTTTAAAGATAATAAAGCTATTGTGATCACCCACCCCAGTTTGTTATCCAACAGTGTCTACAAGGTTACCTGAAGGGCTGTTTGCTTTCTTGGATAACACCCTGGTGAAAGGCCTCTTGGGGCAGAAGAAAGCAGAGTTTTATTGCCCATCCTTTAGACCATTGCACAAAGCTCATCTTCTGCACCTTGTGTAGTGCACCATCTAGCACCCCGCCATGCCTGTGCACCACTGGATGAGCTGAAGGGCAGAAAGGGCTGCAAGGCACTCAGTCCTTGGCCAGCTGCCATCTCATTAAAAGCCAAGTCCCCCAAACTGCTGATCAGGTTGGGCCCCAGAAAGTGGCAGTTAGCACAAGTTGTGGCTGGAATGAATCTTGGAAGCACAAACCCATTTGACAGATGCTCTTGCATTTTAGGTAAATGGAATGGAGATTAACCTTTTCCAGTGTGCAGGGGTATCGTATTGCTACCGCCTTACAAATGCACTTTCTTCCCCAGCTGCACAGTGCCAGCATGTGGATTGGCGCGGGGTGCCCAATCTGCAGAATCACTCTGTGGTTATTTCTCAATTACCATATAGCACGGGAGCCAGGGTGCTCTGATTGGCAGACAGGCATTGCCACACTTGTGTTATCTCTGCAGAATTATTTCTCGATAGCCGTGTTGTGAATATGCAAATCCACCCTAATTGGCTACGCTAATCACACCGCTCTGACTGGTTTCTGTTCTCAAACTGTTCAAGCTACTTGACAGGAACAAAGAAAATACCTCGGTTTCTTGCTTCTTTTAGCTGAAAAACTCTAAAACTTAAATGAAAAAGGAGAGCTATCTCAAAAGCAAGGAAAATGAAGCTGTGAAAAGGATTAACTTTTTTTTCAGATAAAAACACATTGACTTTTTTTTCTTGCCAGTCTTTACCATTCTCCATCTCAACAAACCTCTTGTCCCTAGAATAGCTGTGATACCTTTGTCTTGCCAGTATTTGTTTAGAGAAGGTGAATCCTGGGCTTGTTCAATTCTCTTTGAAACACAAGGTAAACAAAATGAGATTGCTGTTCTGCAGAAGGCAGCTACTCTGATCTGCACAGGCAGAGGGGAAAGTGCTGTGGGAATAAAAGGAAGAAACAACACAGACAAAAGTGAAGCATCCAAATGATTTTAAATGTTTTAAGAAATCAATTTGTGTGAGACAGCTCATGTTGGCTTTTAAAATTATTTTTCATTTAAAAATTAAATAACTAAAGACTGCATTCAGATAACGTAAGGTTTCTTTCTGTTTTCTGAAATCTAATAAGCCTCTTCTTTACTTTTAAGATCGCTTTGTATTATTCTGGTGGGTTATTCTTGAATTACATTTTTCTTCTTTGGAAGATTATGATGGTAGTTAATAATATAAATAAGTACAAGTCATTTGTGAAATTTATTTGTTCTTAATTTCCCCGAGAGTTTGGTTTTGGGCAACACAGTCTAACAACCACTGTGCTGTTAACTGCTTGGCTCCTTTTCTTCTGGCAACATGAGAGACTGGGTTATGCAATCTGGGCAATGGATGTGCTGTGTAACCTGCATATCCATAATTAATTGTAATCTAATTAGATTACCTCTAGAAAGGTCACAGATGGGAATCTGCCATCTTTTATTTAACGATGTGCAGAGTCACCTGCTGTAATGCCATCCTCTTGGAATATCACATTGTGAGTGTTTGCTTATCTGGATGATAGAGAAGGGGGTTTCAAATGTGCTTCTAGGATACACAGTAAAAAGTGATCTCTGCTCCAAATCATTCTGTCTAAACAAATAGATCAAAGCACTTCACTACTTCCAGTGTATTTTACAAATTGCCAAGCAACATGAGAAGAAACTGGGGACAGTGAGACTAAATGGTTTATCCAAAATACAGGAAAGCTGTGCAACACCTGAGCCTCCTCACCAATATGCTGGATTTCAGCTAACTTCCTCACATGACCTGCAGCATACAGACTACAGAACAAGATACACATTTACACAGCTCTTCACTAGTTGTTCTGGTGGTTTTAACTGATGTTAATTCATAATAATTAAAACACATTTGCAGCACCAAAACACATAATTATCATACTTAGTCATATCTGGAATTGTTGAACAATACACCACCTGCTTTCTGATCACCTTGGTAAATTAAAGACATTAAAGCTCTTCAAAGCCTTCACTCAATTACAGCATTGTTTGAAGCAAACCAAATGCACTAGGAGGCCTGTGGATTGCTGTGATTAGGTGGGAGTACAGTCTGCCTGGCAAGAAAGTGAAAGGGTTAATTTTCCACTCTTGGAGTGAGGAAGGAGATGCACTTCTCTCTGTCCCTTGACACTGCAGTAGCTGTTAGGAGGCCAAAAAAAGGCTGGCAGCTGTGGCCCCAAATGGAGAGAAGCTGATTAGACAGGCTGGGAAAAGCAAGTAAAGTAAGTCTCCTCCTGAAACAAGATGGTCCTTTTTACATCCTTTGGGAATGAGGCACCAAAGGAAGTGAGTTTATTTATACCCAGGACCTGACAAAAGAGCTGCAACCTAAAACCAAAATGAACACATACGCTAAGCCCAGGTCTCAATAATCATGAATTGACCGCATTGAATGCATTTCCTGAAATATGCATTCAGACTCCCCTTTGTCTGAAGCACAGTGGCACCAAAGCACATCTGGTTCAAGAAATCACCACTGTGAGCCTTGGGGCACAATCCCCAGCACACTGAACCAAAGCTTATTTTTCTCTTTGTAATTTCTAAACTGCCTTGTCCAAGTAGATGTTAATGGCTTCGAAATACAATTCAGAGTTCCTGTTTAAAAGCACACTCATTTCCTTATGCCATATTTTTAAGCTGTAAAGTAAAAATCTTCTCTGCAGTGTACTTTTCCAAACAATCTTTTAACAGAAGTTCATACTTTAGGGTGTTGTTAAGCTATTGACCTAGAAAAAACTTAAGATTTCTTTCTCTGGATGTACCTAGTTGCTAAAAGTTACAAGATAGAAAGAACTTCGGTAAAAATGCATCTTCTCACAACCTGAATTCTCCATAATTTTTGTTACAAATCTGCAAGGTCAATAATCTATGGAAATGGCTGTCACATGCAGGTACCAAAACACTGCAGTTCAGAGTACACGCTCTTTTTTTTGCTAACAAATCAACTTGGAATTTTCTGAAAAATGTTTATGGTTCACTCTTGGTGTCCTGAAAAAAATCTTTTTATAGCAATATCAAGCTTTACTATTGCAAGGAGAAGCGAAAAAATATCTTCTTGCTTCCTTCTTGTGCTTGCCACCTCATCACCATCAGGACTTGCACTCATGTGCCCAGCTGAGCTATTACAGAATCATTTTGCCTCTCTTCAAAACTCAGCTGATGGGGTTTAGCCCGAAGCAAGCTAATGACAGCTTTTTCACCTGCTTCTAAGGAGTCCTAGCAGCATGTCACCACAGCAAGGGCACTTCTCTCACCCTGTTCTTTCTCATTTACAATACATACATGATGCCAAGGCTCAAAACATCCAACTTCTCACTTTAAGGAACTTGTATTTTACCATTATATAGTTCCTTCCCTTGCAGAAACTTGAGCAAATTCAATTTCAAGTAGCTTGTAAAAAAAGGCAGAACGCTTCACCTGTTACTGCAATGGTACGGCTACCTCTGGGTACAGCAAGACAATTAATGTTACAAAGTAACTTGTGGGTATAGGGGATGCCACACGTGGGTTTCATAGAATCATAGAATCATAGAATGGTTTAGGTTGGAAAGGACCTTGAAGATCATCGAGTTCCAACCCCCCTGCCATAGGCAGGGACACCTCCCACTAGACCAGGTTGCCCAAGGCCACGTCCAGCCTGGCCTTGAACACCTCCAGGGATGGGGCCTCAACAACCTCTCTGGGCAACCTGTTCCAGTGCCTCACCACCCTCAAAGTGAAAAACTTCTTCCTAATGTTCAATCTAAACCTGCCCTCTTCCAGTTTGAAGCCATTCCCCCTTGTCCTGTCACTACATGCCCTAGTAAAAAGTCCTTCCCCAGCTCTCCTGTAGGCCCCCTTTAGGTACTGGAAGGCCGCAATAAGATCTCCCCGGAGCCTTCTCTTCTCCAGGCTGAACAGCCCCAACTCCTTCAGCCTCTCCTCATAGGAGAGGTGCTCCAGCCCTCGGATCATCCTCGTGGCCCTCCTCTGGACACGCTCCAACAGGTCCATGTCCTTCTTATGTTGGGGACTCCAGAGCTGGACGCAGTACTCCAGGTGGGGTCTCACGAGAGTGGAGTAGAGGGGCAGAATCACCTCCCTCGCCCTGCTGGCCACACTTCTTTTGATGCAGCCCAGGATGCGGTTGGCCTTCGAAGAAAAACATGTAAAATCTGTCAGAGGTGAAAGTTGGCCAGAATGCAGGCCTTCAGTTCTTGTTCTCTGGGAAAACACTAGGTGAATTTCAGGAGTTTTCGCACCAGGACATGCCATCACCGCAGGCTCTGTGAAACACTGAACCTTCAGTGACTGTCCAGCTGAACCACCAGACTCCAATTACTGAGCAGAGGTGCTCTCATTTCTTCTGTCCTCATGCTGGTGCATATCACCAGGGCTTCGTGGGGCAGGTGTTCTGTGCTGGTGCATGCTGGGCCCTTCCTCCACCCCCGCGCACAGTAACTGGGGCAATCTGAGAAAGTTTTGGAGGGCAATCTGTGCTTGAATAATTTGGGCTGCAGCCTCGCTCCAGGTCAGCAGCGTGCCATCTTGAGCTAGCAGCAGCACACTGGGTCTGATGCAAAGTCCCATGCACGCCAGTGACAGCAAGAGCATTGCCATGCAGGCAGCTGGGGAAGTGAGCCTGGTGAGCCTTGAATGACAGCCTGAGGACAGGGGAGATGGCGTGGAGATCCAGTGCAGCCCTAGAAGGAGACCCTGGCTGGGGAGTGAGAAGCAGTAAAGGCTCAGCAGGACTCACTGCCTCATGTCAGGGCCCTGTGGGCACAGTGAAACTGCTCCCCGCTGATCCCCAGCAGCTCCGTGTATCTCCTGCCCTCCACTTATACCAGGTGATCAATTAACTCTGTGGCAGTGGCATACGTCCCCACCAGCTCAGTATTGACTCATGGGAGGATTGCATTTTTTTCTTCACTGCATTTTAGCTGTCATTGAAATGCAGAGGCAAATATTAACAGTGTAATGGGACTGTTTGGCAATTTAGTACTATATTGGTAAATGTAAGTCAAGCAAAGAAAATATCAAACAAAGAAACGTGCAAGTGGGCTAATCTAAATTTAGAGCACACACTTTACCTAGGAGTTAACATTTGTGTTGCTTGCAATGCTTATTTCTGATGTCCAAGAGTCCTCATTTGCTTTAGGCATGCAGTTAAGCTTACTTTATCTGTGTAACCTCCTTTACTTCTGAAATTCTTCTGCTAAACGTAGGAAGTGGCTGGTCACTGTCCTATAGATCTAAATCCTGAAAGTGAACATGGAAATAAATAGGAAACAGGATCCCAAACATTTTTTTCAATGGTGTTTTCACCTGTGTTTATGTGGTACCATACTCTGTCCAAGTGGTTGTTAAAGTACTAACAGGACTACCTATCAGTACATATATGTGATCAATAAATTGTTGTGGCTTCCCATAGCAGGTAAGTAGAGCTCTTCTGGTTTGGAAAAATACAGAAACTCCTTTGTCTGGAGCAAACCAAATGCTATTGTATAATTTTTGAAGCATGAATTATATAAAGTTCATGTGAAAATATTTTAGTTATCACTTTTTTCTCTTTGCTCTCTGAATCTCTAATTCTCTCCCCCTCATTCCCTCCCCTCTCGACAATAGTTTCTCTCTTTCTTCCTTGGTATACTATTCCTACTGAGAAATATGTGCTTTAAACAGCTGTAAATGCCAACCTGCTGCCACAAGGCCCGCTCTGACATCTGACACTGTCTCCCCAGGATTGCCTAATGTCAGTGAAGATCTTCCTCAGTGGAACCAAGACCTGATTGATGCTAACTTAAAGAAGATGTGTAAAATATGCCTGCAGCCCCAGGAGTACCTATTTCTCTCTGTTGACAAAAAAGGCTCCTAGCACAAATAACAGCTGTAATATCTACACCACAGAGACAGCATGTAAAGGGAAGTGAGACATATCCAATCTTTGTATATATATCAGCTGATATATCCCACATGTTTTGTGAATGTTACTTTGATTGCCCAACTGTTGGGTGACTTTTCTTTGTTATTGTAGCTTCCAGTCTTAACTTCTCTTTGACTTAAGAGCTATCAGGAAGAATCATTGCACGCAGAAAAGAGCTAGCAATACAGGCTGCTCACGAGTCATTAGTTTTACAGGACATCCATTCAAATAGATAAAAGACTTGGCTCTAAGCCAAAGGATATAATTCTTCCAGGATGGACTTTGCCTGGTTTGCTCCTAAATAAACATTTGATAAGAAGTAGAAGTTATCTGGAGACGCTATCCTGGAAAGATAACATCTGGAGAGACTATCTCCAGATACTACCTGGAAAAAAGGAACTGGAATTTGTAAAAATAGAAAGTTTTAACTCAGATTTGTATACTACCCAGAGGAAGAAAAGACTGTCTTGGTAGAAAGAAACCTGCAACTGCAAAATTTCAATCAAAATCCTAAAAGGGTGCTAAGTCAGGAAGGTCTCCTAGGAAGTGTTTTGTGTGTAGGTGGTTGCAAGTTTTAGAGTTGGTCTTGGGTTTTGTCTACGTGTAAGTTAAGTTTAAAAATACATTTTCAAAATCTGTGTGAGACTTGCACAGAGGTCTTCAAATGAATGATTGACTCAGGGACTTTGCAGATGCAGTGAAGGTCTGGAGGCTGTGCAGGTCTTAAAACAAACCGCACTCCAATTTTCAGCACCCATCTCCAAAAGAAATCCTTGGTAGAGGATCTGTACCCGAGACTAGCTTAGACAGGCAGAGTCAAAGACCGCTTTTTCACACAGAAACCCTGAAGTGAGTAGGATAGTGCAGTTACATGAACATCCTCCTCTCCTAGGTGAGATATACGTACACACAATTTGTTAAAGGAAAGAAAATAAGAAGTGAGCAAATCAAGAGACAGGCTTGAGCCTTGGTGGGTGCCACAAAATAATTGTTATCTTCTATTTTAGACCATGGTCAACAGACTTGCAGTAAAAGACTCCTACAGGCTGAGGTTTCTCTCCTGTTTTGAGCTCTGCCTCGTATTTGTGCCCTGAAATGGTGAAGTCTCATATTACCAATGCTGAGGTCAAGCCTGCTGCAGGGGTTGTAGGAAGCCCCAGACTGCAGGTTGCTGCTCTGGAAGTTACATAGTGCTGCAGTAAAAATAAATGTCAGTATTAAATGTAAGTACTTTATGTCTTTTACACCACTATGGGATGAATCCAGCGAGAAGGAGCTGAGGAAGCACTAAATGTGGTCAAAACAGCCATTTCCTTTTGTTAAGTGAAAATACAAGCTCTTTTATTTGCTCACTTTGCTGTTATTGACTGAGATAATTTGCCTCCCACACTGAAACATTTTGGAATCTAGTATCATGCCTGTACCCTTTCTGCGAGTGTGCTGTGTGAAGCACCATTGTTCCATTTCCTCTTTGATTGCAGCATCGCTCATGGAGACTGCTGTTTCCAAGGTGTTGCATCTCTTACTTTTAAGCTGTGAGAAATGACAGATCCCGCTTCTCAAATTGAGGGGAGGCACGTCCTTCCCAGGGAACTTGGGATGTGTCCCTGAGAAATGCTCCTCTCCACAATGCCTACCAGAAATGTAGGAAGCGACTCCCATGTGCAGAGGGATTTCTCTCTCTCCGTGAGCAGGTGGCCATAAAGGTCTTCGCCCTTTCTCCCAGGATGTGTTATGCGGTGGATGCAGGGGTCAGATTTGTTTTTAAATGCTGAGAAGAAGTTGGGGGGGGGGAAACCCCCTGCCTCTGCAGTGCCATACTGACATGGCTATATTATTTTGCATGGTGGATCTGGCCCAGTTAGTGCAAACTTGAGGGTTTCTGTTAAGAACACTGCTATCTAATAGGGCCATGAGCTGACCAGAGTGACAGCTCCATTTGATACCAGTTCGCAAAGCTGATGACACTACTGTCTTTGCAAGGCCTTCTGTCTGAGGAACACTGCACCTGCTCCACAGCAAAGAGGTGGAGGTTATCAAAAATCAACATGGATAATTTCCAAATATTTGAACCTTGCAAATTATTTTCAGGTATTCTAACCTTTGGGAAACAAGTTATTATGGATTTCTACAAATATGGGAACTCTAGCAAGTCATTGCTCTTTTTTTCAGTCATAAACTTTTTGAGACCATTTATGTTTCTACTATGTTACAAATTGCTTAATAATTGTTTTTGACAGATTAAACTGCTAGTGAGTGTAAAAGAAAATAATCCCAAGATAGTGAACTGAACACTTCAATGATTCTCTAACATACTAAAGTACTGGAAAGCCTTATGGAATCCCATAGACCAAGGTTAGATATAACACAGGCTAAAAATGAAAATTACTCCCTAACCCTATAGCACCCATAGGAAACCAAAACTCTTCTGCATAATTTTAAATTTGCAACATTAAAAAATAACTGCATTAAAATGCCATGATTTGTGTTACTAGTCTATGAAAACACTGTAATTCTTTTTTATCTACTATGAGATCCTTCCCATAAGGATTTCTCTAAATTATACCTCCTATCCTTCAGTGTTGTGGATTAATAATGCTTCACTAATGAGGATTAAATAGCTCAAGAATTCTGTGATGTGTGCAAACAGCAAGACTGTAAGGCAGAATCTGTATTCAGAACCAAGAACTTTGCTCAGTTTTCAAAAACCTGGAATTATGCTGCAGTACTTCTCTAGGCGAAATTTAACTGTCTTCAATGAAAGCTCTGCTTTTTCATTCATAGGTTCATTACATTTAAGATCAGAAGTGAACATGCTAGTTGGATCCCATGACAATCACCCGGTCCTCCTGCAGTGAATACATTAGCTTCTGTTTGGCTAAAATATCTATACCCTTCTTAACCTGAAGACCTCAAGAGATGAAGACACCAACATTTCTTTTTGTAGTTCCTTAAAAATTTGAGTACAGTTTCTCATTTGTACTTGTTAGATTTTTGCCTCCAGACACTAGTTCTTGTTGTGACTCTAATTTAAGTTAAACAGCCCCTGAAAAAGTACTTATAGTCTATTCCAGTCACCTATGTATCGTCACCTACGTGTGGTCTTTCTGATTATTTTTTCCATTTATATCAAGGTGCCACATCTGGCCCTCTAGTCATATTTGTTTGTTTTCTACATGGTACCCAGCTTTTTCACATCTTTTAAGTCAGGGTTTCACATTAAAAAGCATTATTGCATTTAGTCTTACCAGGATGGTACACCTGGGAGGTACCTTTTTAGTCCTATCAGTTGTTCCACAGCTTGTGCTTCTTCCTTCCTCCTCCTCCTTTCTGCTAGAGTATCACATTGACAAGTTGCATTGAATTTCACTTGATCTCCTAAAGCATCTTTAAAGTTGCTGTTTTCCAGGAAATTCTTTCATCTGCAGACGTGTCCATATCGCTTGTCTTCTTGCATTGGTTGCATTTTGTGCGTGGGCTCAGATTATCAGATAACCTATACAGCAAACTGGGATACCCCACCCTCATCCTGCAACACTGCCCCAGGCTTTAATTCATGTATTTGCAGCTGGATCATTGATGAAAATGTCCAATAGTTTCAGATGCTGTTTGAAATACATCCAAGTTTTTCTGATTCCCAGAGGGGATGCCTGGCTCCAACTCTTGATTAGCACTAGCTGCTCAGTCTATCTGCGACATTTTGTTTAAGGTTCCCCGAATCAACCTCCCTAGAGCACTTTAAGAGTTTTGTAATAATTGCCAATGATATCTCATTTTTGAGATCTATCCATTAGCGCATTTTTAATACATTTCACTGAAGCTGTAGAATGCAAGATTTTTCATCAGAATATATGGAAAATATTATCAAAATCCACACAACCACCATTATCAACACGTCTATAATCTCATTCAAAATCAGGTTTGCTGCATAAGCTATATTTTTCAGAAAAACTGTGCTGATTAGCATTTATTATATTTCTGTCCTTTGAATCTCTATCATTTAAATCCCTTATTAACTTTTCCATTATTTTGCCCAGGACTGACATAAGGCTAAGAGTATAGTTTCTTACCCATGTCAAGTTTTTTAAGTCTTTGAAATATGTTATTACATTAGTTATTTTACCCCATGTTTCATGATTTTAAAAAAGCATCACAAGGCCAGTTTTGTGGAGTGTAAGACATCCAAGTCTGCTGATTCAAACTTGCTTTAGTCATCCTCCTATGATATCACCCAAGAAGCTTCATTGAACGTTTCTGAGTCATGGAATCATAGAATGGTTTAGCTTGGAAGGGACCTTGAAGATCATCTAGTTCCAATCTCCCTGCCATGGGCAGGGACACCTCCCACTAGACCAGGTTGCTCAAAGCCCCATCCAACCTGGCCTTGAACACCTGCAGAGAAGGGGCTTCCACAACTTCTCTGGGCAACCTGTTCCAGTGCCTCACCACTCTCATACTGAAAAATTTCTTCCTAATATCTAAATCTGCCCTCTTCCAATTTGAAGCCATTCCCCCTTTTCCTGTCACTACATGCCCTTGAAAAATTCCTTCCCCAGCTCTCCTGTAGGTCTCTTTTAGGTAGTTACAAACAATTTTGCTGTCTTCACCTGGAAACAGCCTAACACTTGAATAGTGTCTGAAGGATTTGGCTGTGATCTGACTGGAATATTCCGTTGCATCACATGGCCTTACTTTGTTTCTAAGCTCTTCTTTTCTCTGTCTACATAGTAAAGGGCTAGATACTACAATCCTACCACAATCAACTGCAATAATTCTTCAACAGTTTGGGGTCCAACCCCAAGTGAATTATGAATTAAAAAAAGCTGTTGAAATGAGCTTTTCCAGCTCCCCCACATCTTCTTACTATTCCTGAACTAATAGTATGAAGCCAGTATCTGGAGGGATGAATCACTTCCATTTGCAGTTTTAGCAAATTGATGTATTAGCTTTGATGTAGGCTTTTTGGTACTTTTGGGAGGTGTGTATCTGTGGTTTTTTACTCGGTTTTGGTAGGAATGCCAACAGAGAAATGCAGGCTGTGGACGCCAAATTTCTATTTTATGTTACTAAACTACTCTTAGTTTGACATGTAGAAATAAATATATATTGAAGTACAAACAGGTAGCCTATTACCTGAGAACTGCAGTGACTGTGTGTGGAAGGAGTCTTCACTGTGTTCTGTTGTCTTGTTTTAGGCTGATTGTAAGGACAGTTGTTTGCTTTTACAGCAATAAAGGATAAAGACTTTTGGGTTCTGCTGAAATAAACCTGCAGTCGTTATGCTATAATTTCAGAGCACTTCATCAGAAGGACAGACGTAGCAAAACACCTGATAAATATGTTATCAGTTTTACTTTATCTGAATAGCTAACATAAGCACGCTGCTAGGAGAAGTCTGGCTGTTTTTAATGGTACACAGGCTGTGTTTTCTGCACTAGTTTTGATCCAGAAGTACTCAGATTGGACTGGAATGCCCAAAGGATGGCATGTAAGTGTCTGTCATTTATCATAAAAAAGTTGTCAGTGTAAATTCTGAAGCAAAAATTGCAAAGCTGGATTTCATGCCTGACAGTAGATTTCCAAACAATATACTTTGTACCATGGTCATGTTTCAGTGCTGAGCTGTATAACTTATCCTACAGATGTCATTGCACACTCTCAGATTACTGTGAACTTCAGACATTGATATAAACATTTTATTAAGTTGTGCTAATACATTGCTGCCATGACAAAGCTCTGGAAATAGAATTGATTTGGCTGGAATGTTTGAGTAAGATATTTCACAATGACCTCAGAAGTATCTCCACAGTAAAAATACTGTGAAAAAGAAAACTCTTAAAACTAGACTTTAAAGGGAAAGGAAAGATGTTGTTGCATGGAGAGCTTAAACTCAAAGCTGGTCAAGTAAGAACTGAAATTTGGTGCCACGCAGGGACTCTTGGAGAATCGTATGAAACAAGTTACTGGTCTTAGGCCAGCTCCCTGCTGACAGGGCTGCACTGCAACTCCCGCCCTGTTGCTAAAGATCAGAGAACGGCAAGAATTACGGGCAATCACTCTGAGGCAGGCGAACTGCCCCTTGGACTCATCATGGCAAGATGCAGACGAAAAGCTGCTCTTGTGCAAGATTCACTGCAAATCCAGCTAGGGCAGGAATCTTCAAGCAATCCTATTGCACGAGCTTGTTGTTGTTAAGGCTAGCTCCACACTGTCACAACTTTAACTGCCGTGAAAGCTGATTCTGTGTTTGGCCACACCAACTTTTAAGATCCATAAAAATCCTGTTCCCCAGGCTCCAGTCCCAGCTTGGCTTTCTCCTGCCTCTACTCACAGTCGGGGCTGGGAGCCTTTAGTTACCCGGGATTACAATTAAAATCAACTGCATCCTCTCACTGATGCCAGTTAGCATAGGGAAGGAATAAGCACACATTAAACTTAGATTTATATTGGATTAGATCCTTAGAATAAGGTAGCTACCTAAATGGTAACTGAGTCATAGCCTTGTAGGTGGCTGAAAAACTGGCAGATCCATGACAAAGCTTGTTCTGGGGCACACTGCATTTCTTCCAGCTCCATGAGTGAATCTGGGTAATCCACAGCACTGGGCTCCTTCTTCCAAGATGAAGGTAGAAGAAGGAGGAAGGAAGAGCTGCTGCTGTCCTCTAGGGACATTTGGCTGGTCATGTTAATGCTGAGAATTTTAATTACCCTTATCTTTATTATCCCTCTCTTCTGTAGAGCAGAAACCCTAGCCAACTCAGTGGAGAAGCAAAAGCAGACTGGGAGCAGCACACACCTGGTTTTCCTGGAGGAGATGAAGAATATCATTTATGTATTGAACAGCAATATGACCTTAAGTCAGAATATGCAGATTCAATTTAATAATCAGCTAGGAAAATACACTGTCTGTACTTGAAATTTGATCCATACAGCCACTGAAGAGTTTAGCAAATTGTTTCTTTCATGTTTGTGTGCGTGCGTATCAGTGGTCAGCTCCATCGGCATTTGCTAAGGCTACTGTTCATTTCAGATAGTTCTTGCCATTTCAGCTCTGGAAAAATCTCACTTTTTGTACCTGTATGAAGTATTATTTAAAAGTCAAAGACTTCTGGTTACCTGGCAACCTATAAATGAAGTCTTTGGAAAAGGAACCTGAAAGGAGGGACCTATTGAATATCAGTCTTTCTACATTGAAAGCTATCTCACAAAAGATGTCAAATATAAATGGGTCTTTCCACTCTGGGACTAGTTTATAGTTATTAGCTAATACATCAGTTACATGTATTGGCAAAACACAAAAATATAAATACATTTATATAAATAAATAAAGATTGCAAATCTTTTCACTATCCTGTCCCAGCCTGTAACTTCACCTGAGCTGCCAAAAAGCTTCAGTTCTCTTTGAAAGGCTGCAAGTGTTTAAGTAACTTTAATTAATTTAACCGTACTGGCTAAGAACAGTTAGAATAGTATGCCTGCGTAACTGGTGCAGCCAGGCCATTGCAGTTTTCTCCATTTCAGGCTTCAACCCTGCATGGAAAAACTGCCCTGACCTCCCATCAGAGATCCATCTGGACCTCAATGCTGGTATCTGTCCAGTTAACAATACGTTGAGAAAACACTTTTATTTTAATTGCTTTTGTAATTCTGAAACATAACCTGACTCAGGATGTGAGCTAGAAAACATTATTGGTGTTAGAGAAGGCGGGATGAAAATTGAAGAGTGAAATGCCAAACAGACCTTTCTGAATTGGGTGATGAGCCCGGGCACGAAGGCTGCTCTTTCCTCTTGCCATTCCTTGCTAAGCACAGGAGGAAGCTTCGGCTGTTCTCTGCAGATGCAGCAGCAGCAGCACACTTGCAAGCAGCTGAACACATCTAGCACACAGATGTCTGATTTGGTATTAATATTATTTCAGATGTACATTAGAGGGGCAGATGTATAATCTGGGACTACATCCAAATTGTCCTCTAAGGCAATAAGATAATCAGTAAGAATTTCTTCCTTTTTATTGTTGCTCATTCCTCCTCCTGTCCCTTAAAAACTAAAGCAAGGAAAGAGGAAAAAAAAAAAAAACAACAAACCCACACCAGTCTTTTTAAAAAAAACCCAACAAAACGAAACACCAGACTAAAGCATCACAGTTGATGCAGTTCTATGGCACATCGTCAAAGACTTGATTATCTCTGGAAGTGCAATGGCTTTTGAAGTAAATAAACATTTAGACCTGCCATATTGTAAAATGACCTTATTTAACTGAGGATCAGACCCCACTTAACAGCTAGAGCCTATAAAGAAGAGAAGGGTCTTAAAATGTGTGTAAATGTTTCCTTTCACAGTTCCTATCAACAGTTACCCCTCACCCTCCCACAGAGGTGTCTGTTCTCTCTGCACTCTTGGCTGAGAGCACCATAGGAAGGCAGGCGTCAGACAGGATTTTGTACAGTTACTTCCCATTGATATAAGTAGTGAAGCAGTGTTGAAATCATAAAAAATACAGACACTGCTCACCTCCCTGGTAAAATTCAACAATTCAGAGTAGGGTGGGATGCCAACAATTCTGCATTGTTCCTGAATGCACACATTCTTACGGAAAGGACTATAAAGCCATTAGAGAAATTTTCACATGTTCCTTTTGAATTATATAGATCTCCAGGTATGAGTGTAGGTAAATAGGTTGGAAGGGGGAAAAAATTCCTGCCTGGCTTAACCCCACGCGTAAAAATATTCTTCAGAATGTCTTGGAATAATACAGAATAGATGATTAAAAAAACGAAGCTTCTTCCTGCTACTTCATTTTTACTATACAAACAAGAAGAACAAAAAAGGACTTTGCAGTGGTGCAATCAAAATTCATTCTTCCTGGGGTTTGTTCTTTGAGGCCAGCTACAGAAGTTGCTGTGCTGGAAGATACTAACAAGAAAGAGGACTATTGTATGGTTTGTTATCTACATTCTAACAACGGCAAGTTCATCAATACAGATAGGAAAAAGATCTGCTAGAGCTACTGTTTGTTGTACAGTACTTTCATCCCTGGCAGGGAAGAAGAACTACAGAATCTTGTGGTAGAGTAATTACAATAATATCAAACTATTTTTTCATCCCCAAAAAAACCCAAGCCCTGAACCCAAAGCTGTTTTTCCACAGAAATGTGACATCCCAGAAACATCATAAAGGCTTTTTGATGACTGAGAGCTGTAATACTGAATTCATGAGAGCAACAGAGTGCTGGCCTGGGTTCCATTATTGGTGAAAAAATGGGAAACAATTAGATCGCTCCTGACAACTTGAAAGCTTAGCAGGAGAAAAAACAAAGTACAACAGGATTTCACAAATCACTAGGTCCACAATGATAAAAATGTTTTACTTATAGAGGATGAAATAAAGTTTTCCTAATTCTGAATCACAGGCTGTGTTCTAGCTGGATGCACTGGTCAGATCCAGCAGACATAAAATACTCAGGAAAGAAAAATAATCAAATTGGAAACAGCTACAGAGTACTGAAGTAACACAATGAAAGTCTGTCAAGAATCATTCAGTCTTAAGAATGCACAGATGAATAAAAAAACCTGAACCCTGTATTATTTAAAGTTACACTCTTAAACCCCAAAGACTTTTAATAAGTTTCTTGCAGCTGAAATCAGAAATATGAGTCCAGTTAATTGTAACAGATGTCCATAGGTAGCCCATACAGTATAATTAGCCATCTGGAAACTGGGGGAGGGAGGAAGAAAAAATATTCTATTATAATTATTTTCATTTTCCTAAGACAATAACGCATGAACAGATTAAACAAGCATATATCAAATAGCATCAGGTACACTTCTTCACCGAGTTCAATAAAAAAAATTTAACAGAATGCAGTTGAATGCCTAGAATATAGTACTCTGCACCATGCAGTGCAATAATTGTGCACAATTAAAGCCTACTGTGCAATTTTGTTACCATAAAAGCTCACTGACTCACACCAATTGAAAAATCTAAACCGACCTGCTACAGAATCAATTTCCACAACTAAATGCCAATTCACAATTTCATCTCTATGGCCAAAATACATTTCTCAGTTTGGTCTGATCTTTTCACAGTTGTGGTGTTTAAAGCTCAAGCTCTGAAAAAGTGAACAAGAATTAGCATTAAAATAGCTTAGAGAACACTTCCAAGTTTCATTTCTAGGAAATGTGCTTCTCGTTTCACTGTTGGAAGCTCATAATAGATACTGAATAATTAAGACCATCATGACACTTTGTAAAAAATCTTAGAAATATAGGAAAGCTATGTTCACACTGTACAAGAATGAATAGTACATACTCATTTATTTGTATGAAATCCACAGTGTTTAAGTACATGCTTATGTTTGTTATTTGATGCCTGACAATTCATTTAGCCCACACATTCACTTGGAGCAACAATACTACAGAGGCCAGCTGAATATGGTTCCTTTGCAGAATTCATTACAAAGAGTAAGACATTTAAGACTTCTAAGTCTTAAATTAAAATTAAAAGTACTTCCAAGAGTCAGAAATTTACACAGATTCCAAAACTTACTAAAAGGCACTGTGATGGGAGCTGGAAAGGGGTAAATCCCATGAGAATATAACAGGTATTGTAGCCTCTTTTAATAGACAACATCTTAGATCTCAAGGTATAAAAAGAGACATAATATATGCACTTGTATTTACGGCTGTCCAGCATTTTCCAAAATAGTGTTCTTTTATCCCCGTCTTTGAAGAAGGTGTTTTCCCACTGGCTTCAGTAAGGTTATAATTTCATTCTTAGTACGTTTTCAGAAGTGGGGCTCAAGGGATGCTGAACATCACTGCTCTTGCATGGATAAAAGCTCATAAACGGTCAGTTACCAGTCATGATGAGTGTTGTCAAATTTTTTGTACAAAAACACTATTAGGTCTAAATTTACCCAAATAAATATTGCTAATATTACCAATAACTGTGTTCTGATTATGAGTAGAAAGCAAAAGGAGAATGAACTAGAAAATCAGTGGAACAAAGACGATACGTCAAGATTAAAAATAGATTCCTGAAAAAATGTAGTTTTGGTAGTTAGTTTTCTACCAAATGCTTTGGGGTAGCTATAAAAGATTTTTGTTAGGCACCCATATAAAGACGAACTCAAAATAATTTGCTGCTTCTCCTGACTTGTCATCCTCAAGAGCTCCTGAGATAGTATGACACTATCCAGATCTCATCGACCTGATATTTGAAGAAATCCTGACCAGACACAGAAGTGAAGATGAAATAATCTGAAATATTATCTCCATCAGCTCGAGCAACCCACATACCACCAGGTAAATGGATCTTTAATTCCTGATACTGTCCTCTCCCTGATGTGTATCCTTTTCCTTTTGTAAACTACTCTTCCTGTTATCCCTTTTTTCTAACGAGAATCTGGCTTAGGCTGCTAAGTCTGTGTCTTTGGCAGCAGTGGGCCAGGAGAGCAGCTCTGCAAAGCACCAATTTAAAGCAGCTTGGCTCTCGGGCAACCTCACAGCCTCCAAGTGGCTAAGACTATCTGCTGTCTCTGTAAAATTCTTCAGCTATAAGGCTGCAAGTGAGAATTACCTCTAGACAAGAAAATTTTATTTTGCTGTTCTGTATGTTTGTTTTATTTAGTTTTCAAGAAAGATAATTTTTGGAGCAACGGCAACTCCGGCCATTTGAATTCACTTCCTTTTTTATGCAGAAGAGCAGTTCATACTACTGCTAGTACTATCTGAAAGACTGTCAGATATGATGGACACATTCTTTCTTGGTAAAAAAGGACTACACAAAGATGTATGCTATTGCAAAATTATTTTGTATATAATACTTTATATTTCAGGTCCTTTAGCTCCTGCCTTTATATTTTCAAAAATTTTTACTAAAGTAAAAGTTGCTGTGTTTGGGCAAGGAAGCCAAGGTCTCTGCCTCAGAAAATCATGATCAACTCATGCTTGACTCTGCCAGCAACCCGCTGCCCACCAAACATCTGACCAAGCCAAGCAAAGACGTGCTGTCGCCACCAGGGTAATAAGTGCTGGGGGTGAATTCTCAGGCTTCGCAACAAAAGCACATACCTGCAAACTCCTCAGTGCAACAAAACCACACCAGGCCAAAGGCACCACAGCGCGTATGGAGGAATATAGCTCTCAGTCTATGAAAGCACACATGTACTAAGTAAGCAAACTAGTAATTTCTGTAGTGTTTTTCTGAGCTTATTTACATGATCACGTTGATGAGCACAGCATGTCAGCTGTGTGGGATGGTATCACGCTGAAGACCGTGGTAAAATAAATTTAGTAGGCATTTATGTAGGCCACGCTGTAACGTCCAGATGAAACAAAGGCAATGTTAAAGCGAGTCTGTAGAGACCACGTAAGTAGATCAAAATGAAACAGCACCAATACGAGCTTACATTAATAAGATTATGATTTCAAGGCCCTATTTTGGCAGGTCCTTGAGAACCACTTCATGTCATTTAGGCAACAAGCAAAACAGTTTTGTCCATGAGAACCCGTGGGTGTGCAGTCATGACTACAAGGCCACAGAAGGACAAGGTTATGGAAAGACGTGAGGAGAGACGTTTCCTCGTGAGGAAAAAACTAAACAGAGCCAGATACCGATTTGATGGCTCAGCCAGCTTCTTAACTTCAAACTGCACTATAAACCCCCCATACCCACACAGGTGGGTCCGTGACAGGACCCTCTGGAGTTTACCTGTCCCTCTCCACAGCCGTCGACATCCAAATCCTCTAGAAATGTACCGGACTGAAGACCACAACCCAGCAATCCTGCTGCACCGGGTGTGCATGTCGGGGCGCTGGCTGAGGGGCTGCTCTGTGAGGAGAGGCCGGGGCCACCCCGCGCCGCACGCAGCCGGTTCCAACCGGTTCCAGCCGGCTCTGCCACGGCCCCACCACAGGGCACAGCCGGGCTCCTCAGCGACGCCGGTGTCTCACCTCTGGAAAAATGTATTTAAGAAAGGGCAAAATGCTACAGATGGGGTGAGGAGTGAGGAAAAAAGTGTGAGAAACAGCCCGGCAAGTGCACAGGCCTGAGGAGGAGGGGGAAGAGGTGCTCCCAGTGCCTGATTAATAAATTAATTTTCATTGAATCATAGAATCATAATGGCTGGAAAAGACCTTTAAGATCATCAAGTCCAACTGTCATCTAACTCTACTGGGCCCACTTCTAAACCATGTCCCTGAGCACCATATCTAGATGGCTTTTAAACACATCAAAGGATGGTGATTCAACCACTTCCCTGGGCAGCCTGTTCCAGTCTTTGGTAACCCTTTCAGTGTAGAAGTTTTTCCTAATAAATTTTCCCCGAGTTGAGTCTGGTTTGCCTGTGATGGTGATTAGTAAGTGATCTTTGTGTCTTTATCCTGACCCACGAGCTTTTTCCTCTTATTTTTTCCCCTGGTCCTGTTGAGGAGGGGGAGCGAGAGCAGCTGGCTGGGCACACGGCCCTCAGCCAAGGCCAACCCACCGCCCCTGCCTTGTGCTGCATGGAGGCACCTCTGGCTTTACATACGGACAACGGATTTTCCCTTCATTAGGAAGAACTTAAAACAGTGCTTATGAACTCCCAGAAGCCCCTTCATCCACTCAGCTTGCTGGCAATGAACAGCAGCTTCTCACTCAGTTGTCTCCCTCTGACGTTTAAACCTGGGAGGCTGAGCACACCTGTTAGGATCTTGCTCCTTCTTAAATATTAGGAAAAATTTCTTCACCGAAAGGGTTGTCAAACATTGGAACAGGCTGCCCAGGGAAGTGATGGAGTCACCATCCCTGGAGGTATTTAAAAGACGTGTAGATGTAGTGCTGAGGTACGTGGTTTAGTGGTAACTTGGCAGTGTTAGGTTAACGGCTGGACTTGATGATCTTAAAGGTCTCTTCCAACCAAAATGATTCTATAATTCTAAATATTCTGGAGTGCACAGCTGGCTTGCTGGTGTGTGCACGCTGCCTGCCATCTCCAAGAACACTGTAAAAAAATCAGCCAGGACATGAAAATGGGAGTAAGATACAAGGACACATTTATGTAAATTTAGCAACACAGTTCCTCTGATCTAAGTGCTTGAAGTGATTAGAAAGGATGACAGAGTCTAACAGTTAAGGCTTTTCTTATAATTTCTTGATGGAGACAACATTTGGTGGCATTTCTTAAACTTACATCGCAATGGTCAACAAGAATACCAGGTTGTTAGTACTCCTGTTAGTACTTTCTATTATGCCATGTAGAACTGCAAATTCTGTGCATTTAAGCCCTTCAACATCAGTCAGTATTACACGTGATTACTTCGTTGTTGCACCTTAAATACCTGGACCTGTTTCCTAAAGTGGATTTGAATGGCATCATACTTCCGTATGATGATCCATTAATGCAACACATGCATCTTCTCCCTTTCTGACTGTCTGTGCATTGCTATCTGTAAGGCCAAGGGGGAAGACTGTGCTGAACACCAGGTATTGTGTCAGCTATCAGGTTAGGCTACCTGCATTTATATTGTCATTGTCTGAATATTTTCATAATATTACTATTTAGATAAATCAATTCATACAGTGTATATTTGATAACGTGATCTCTGGTTGATAACATAATATCTGAAGAGTGAATCAGCTTCCTAATTCTTGCAGCATACTTCACTACAAGGTGACTTCACCTTTCTTTCACTTGGGACAAATGATAATTGAACTGAGTGAATAAAGCTAGACTCTGCATACCAGACCAGCCTGCTAGCCTGGAAAATCCTATACTGCTGTTTGAGCAAGATGGACATTTACAGGCCATCGACTAGAGCCGAGGGGTTCAATTAGTTGATACCTTTCTCTCAAGCAACTGCAGGCAAGAAAATTTTGCCAGCTCTGGGTTTAAAATAAAAGAATAGGCTACCAGTAAGGGATCATTAATAGCCGTGAATAAAACTAGCTTGTTAATTAAGAGTAAATAATTATTCCAGTGTATGTAACTGATTCTTAAAAGGATGCACTGCAGACATAAAAGTTAAAATAGTAGCAAGTAGCTACTTACTTTACAAAAGGATCAAGACTAGTGACATAAGAACCAGTCCCTGCAGGAAAAATGACGATATCAATAAGGGTAAAGGGCAGTCTGTCCTTCTGCTCTCTGCATGTTTTGTCAAGCTGCATCCAAAAATTTATAACAAGCCTGTAGCCATAAAACTACTAAACCCAAGAAGCTATGCACTTTAGTTTCTAAATGACAACCAATAATATAATTGTTGTAACATGAATATCATTCATAAAACAGTTTTTTGAAATATTAAAAGACGCCACTCCAAGTACAGTGCAGAGAAGAACTGAGGTAGTAATTAAGATAGAAATGGAAGGATAAAATTTAGACTCTGTATTCCTTTTGGGGGGATGGGCAACAAAGAAAACACACTTAATTAAAGAATTAATTCATGTGATCCACATTGCCTCATGCAATCAGCAAGGAGAAAGATAGATCTCTGTTCTTCCTATCCTCTCACTTTCACTGTAGCAATGAGCACCAGGTATATCTCCCCCTTTCAGTCCTATCAATTTTAATTTGATACAAAGAAAATCTACAGAAAAGTTACAAAATCAAATTAACAGAAAGTAAGTACCATAAGGGCCATATTTGGAGACAGTTACTTACCCACTGCAGGGCTTAACTGCAGATTATCCTTTAAAATCATCTTTTTTAATCTATGTAAATTAGTACAGCTCCATTCAAATAAATGGGGCCGTGCCTTTTTGTCCCAGTTGATGATCCAGCCTGTAACATGGAAGAAGTGGGATTTTGTTCACCTGAACAGAGACTCAGTGGGATGCCTGTGAGCTCAAAGTTGTAAGTCACTGTTCACAGCAAGCAGAGTTTCACACCACACCTGCTGAGATGTTTCAGCTATCCTGAATTCTCCAAAAGTCCGCTTTGTCTGCAAAAGAAAGTAAAAAACCCTCCCAATACAGCAGCAAATTAAGAAGGGGGGGAGGAACACCCTATTTTTAAAGCCCATAAAACGCAGAGAAATCTCAGCTCAGTGGGAAGGTGAGTATGTGGGCGAGGGGTAATTTTTTTCGATATATCTTCAGAGAACTACAATTTACATGTAAGTAATTATCCCTTCTGTAAAAGACATGCATTTCAGACTCCCAACTTTTGGAAGCTAGACTGTCTCCAAGGAGTAAGTTTGTGCATACAAAGATGGGGAGAAGAAAAACGCAGTAGGATTGTGGGACTACCACGTGATTAAAAAACAGACAAAAACCACACCAGGGTACCACTATAATCAGTCCATTTACCAGCGGAGGAATTTCTCCTGCCTAACCTGAGCTTGGTGATTTGCAGAGTGCAGCAAAAGCATTTTTAGAGGCACATGAATAAGTTTAGAGGCAACAAGGTGGCTCAGAGGAAGCAAACATTCAGTCTCAATAGATTGTGGGTGGAGAGTGATGAGATATTATTGCTACCAGGATGTTTTCAAAATGTTTTTTAGTATATGCAGATTTTTCTAAGACAGAAAAATAAATTTGCAGACATCTCTTGGGTATTTGATGCTGCAAGGTGCATCTGGACCAAGGGGACACTGAACATAAAAATGATTTCACTGCTTTAAAAAGAAATAGCTGAGAGAATAATTAAACATGGAAAATGTTATGTCTAGACTGTGCCTTGTTTTGTCATGTTCTCTGAGAATTATCTCCTGGCTATGAAAGCAGCTAAGTAGT
Source organism: Anarhynchus alexandrinus (assembly GCA_008711295.1). Classification (NCBI taxonomy): domain Eukaryota; kingdom Metazoa; phylum Chordata; class Aves; order Charadriiformes; family Charadriidae; genus Anarhynchus; species Anarhynchus alexandrinus. Next base: position 1,660,842 of record VUYV01000013.1, read on the forward strand.
GGGACTCATACTAGGATAAATCTGTTGTTACAGGTCCTACATTGCAGCATTAAAGGCATAGCTGTGCAGAAGGGGATGCTGAGGTGACTCTTCAGAATGAGACATATCTCTGCCTATAGATAAACCTAAAATCAAGAGCACCATGTTCAACACAGTTCAACTGATATTACAGTGTTTGGCTAACTCCAGATCTTGAACATCAGGCTCTGCTTTGCTACACTTTGATAGGGACTGCTGCTCAACATACCATTGAGTGCCCTGACTTCACCTAAACGTTGCAACATGACCTTTTAGATTTCTGTGAATTTGATGTAAATGTTATGTCCTCTCCATATATTGGTATCTCCAGGAATCACCTTACCAAAGTCAAGTTTATCTACAGAGATGTCCTATATGAAGGAACTTTCAGACTTGGGCTTAGTCTGATCCATCTCTTCCAACTTCAGGAGTTGCTGATAACTATCTTAAGAGGCAGAATTAGAAATGGAGAGGATTTGCACAGCCTTCACTTTGTGTTTGTGCCACCCTATTTACCTCTCTCTCCTCCTTGGCTTATTCCTTTTCCTAGTCTCCTACAGATGTGGGGTTTTGGCAGCCCAAGTCAGTTCCTCAAGCACTGTGAATCCCAGCTGCAGTTTCTACCCTTTCTACATCTCCATGACTGTGGCTCTGCTACGCCGGTCCCTTTGATACGGGCACAGCTTCTGTAGTAGCAGCAATCGAGATAAACTGACATTTGTTACACTGAAGAAATAAGGCTTTTAGCTGTTTGGAGCAATCCCTACTCTCTTTTTAAACAGCTAAAAGACTTCCTTTAAAAATCTAACAAATAGTAGTTAATCTTCATTGGTGTCTCTCCAGCGGCATCTGTATTAAAGGTCCTGGCCCAGCACTGGCAATAGCACTGATTTATTACTGTTGGCATCTCTAGTGAGGACTGATTAAGGACTTTGGGAAGTGGAATGACTGCCCACGTAGCACAGGTCGGGCAGGATAGCGGGAAGTAGGGAGATTTAGGGGAATATGAGAGAAAAGATGGCAATGTTGCTGTGGTTATTACTTCCGTAAGAACTGAGGCATTCTTAAGGAAGTACGAACCACAGCTTTCCGCCCAAGCCCCGCGGCAGCATTGCCAACAATTTGTTATCATGTTTTTACCTCATAAAAAAATAAAATTATAATCACTACCATAATTTCAGGAAGGGGAAAACCCAAACCATGGAAAGGTGAAGGGACTTTCCCGAGTACAATGAGTAATGATGAGGAACACAAAGAGATAATATTGTGTCCACTCTCAACATTCAAAGCATCACATAAAAGATCTGGTCCTTGGCACGGGTCAAATTCAGAAGAAACACTACGGAGTTGACTGCAAGAATGTAGAGTTGCTTTAGGGTTCATTTTGTGTTGAGTTTACACACAGCAACCCTTACCTCAAAACTATTGTCCCTCACTGAAAACAAAACTAAGCAAAAAATACACTGTTCTCTAAGTGTAGAATAGCAAGCCCCCAGATACTGTTACGTGAAACAAGCTTTGTTAAGAGCTTTCTTGAAGATACACTTCAAGGCCAATATGTACACTTTCAGATTTAAACAGCCTGGTGCGTGAGGAGAAATAGGCAATGGCAGTATTCTCAGCTCCTCTCTACTCGTGCCTCTTCATTATACTGCTAGCATGCTTCTGTTGCCAATTTTGCAAACAATTCAGCATTGAACAGCCTTTTTTTAAACCTAAGAGGAAAAAAAAAGATAAAAATGAAGAACTTATAAAGGGAGACATAAATGTGGCAGTTTTAGAAATCATCTGCAAGGGGAGGAGGTAGATTGGCAGGTATAATGGCAGACCAGAGCCAGAAAGCAGAGACACATCATTAAAAGCATTAACTAGGTGTTTTGAGGAATTACTTTGGCAGAGCGCCAACACAACATTAGTATTATTTCATGACAGACTCTATGCGTCACCAAACCTTTATATCAGTTAGACCCCTAAAAGCAAATTAATGTTTTTTAAAATAATGAAACACTTCTAGCATTTAAGTTTTTGGGTGTTTTGAAACTTTTAATCCATGAGAATTTGAAGTTTATTCATCCACTATTCACAGAACAGTTGAGATTCTCACAAAATTGTTCTGTCTTGAAGATTTATCAAGAGCACCACCTCTTACCCTACCCTCAAGTACAAAAGGAATGGACAAGCATAGAAATAATTTCGACTCAGACTGACTCCTTTCGCAAAAGGTCAGGTATACCTGATTTACTGAAAATCCATTATGCATCTCCTCCCAGTTCTGAAGGGCTGTTCTTTCCCTTACTGTGTCTCTCCATCAGCTCCTGGTAGATCATCACTTTATGCTTTTTCTTCTCCAGTTTAGGCTGGTCCTGACTGCCCCTTTGCAGCTCAGAAAGGACACTGGCTTAGTCCACAATCATTTCCTTGAGAAAATACTTCAGCGAGACTCTCTATTACCTATTCTAGGAACACATTATTCTCTCCCTACACTTGAAATTCACTATGGTCAAGACACTCCTGTACGAAAAGTAACGACTCCAGCTTCATTTTTAAGCACTTCTTGATTACAAGTATGAGCCGCTTTAATTAAACAGCACCAGCTACTTAAGACGTATTTCCATTCACTGGTGGCTGATCATACATAAATTATGGGGAAAACAGTTACATGCAAAAGAGTGACAGATGGACGTGTATCAGCTTTTGCCTAAGAGTGAAGAGGGGAGGTGGAATTCAGTGTCAGCACTTTTGTCAAAATGTGTTTTTAACAAAAGACATTTGTTAAATTACTGATACACTTCCATAACATTTTTAAATATTTATACTATGAACTAATGATGTCCTCTCAATTAGTGAAAAGTCTTCTGTGCATTCCTTTGTAAGTAAGGAAATACATAAAAAGGCAAGGACTTGGGGAAAGCTATGCCTAAGACCGAACTCCATTCATCAGTGGTCCTTGCATCAAGCTTCCTCCTCTCCCATTCCTCTCGGATCACCGCATGTCCCATGGTCAGAAACCTCTCCTGGGGCATTGCTTGCCTGTTTGCCTCCAGCACCACAGCCACAAAAACCATCTGCTTATAACTTGATTTAAAAAAAAAAAATTAGTTATTTTTTCCTTCCAATGGGAATTGAAAAAAAAATATATATCTACTGGCAGATGAGCTTCTTTCTAAATGGGAACGCTGCCACAGACAGACAGAGTGCTCCTTTATGCTTACGAAGCTTCCTTTGCATTGTGTAAATGCACACTTGCAGTGGAATTGTGAGTTTTCCATCACCACTGGCAGCATGATCCTGGTAGTTAAATCAAAGCAGCTTAGTAAATGGCACAACACTGGAAGGTTCCCACAAAAAAAAAAAAAAGCCTATTTAGATAATTATGGAATCTATGGTACGAACTTCACGTCACAGCAAATTTTAACACAGGAGAGAAAACACTACCAAAAAAAGTCCCAAAAGCTTGCAAACCTGGAAACTAGAACTGTGTTTTCTTTCACATAAGCTTGCAGTAGGGGTTGGGAGCAGAGGGGGGAAATGAGGGGAAAAAAGGAAGAAGAGTTCGCACTGAGGTAATAAACCATTGTTTCTTTGGAAACCTTAAGCTTTGTCAAGTTTTTTTTAAATCAATATAAATGGAATATACTTGGGTTGAAGATATAAATAAAAACCTAGGATGTCTCCCACATACACACTATTGATAGAATAAGAAAAAGTTTGAAAATAGGGTTTAAAATCATCTGTCTCAGAAGCTTTAAGCCTCACCTACTAGCAAGTGACATTGAGCTTCTGGCAAGAGGCAGTTTCACATATGAAATGTCTCCTAAAACTGATGAGTATAGAGAGTAGAATAAGAGAATGTCAACAAATTACGTCCTAGAGATTGAAAGCACTCTAGCTAGCCCACGCTAGCTTATCCTGTTGGATACACAAAAGTACTAGGTGTCAAAGATATCACAGAAAATGGTTTGGATCTTACTAGCCCAACGGAATCAAAATACATTGATTCACATTTTAGATAAAGAAAAAACAAACAACAAACCCCTCCCCAAAGCAAAAAAAAAGCAAACCACAAAACTTCTCATCTCAATCATTTACCTAGTAGGTCACCCAGTCTTGGGGCTAGTAACTGATGGCAAACCATTGCCAACTCCCAGGACTCCTTATGGGCCTCCACACATCTTTACCAAACCTTCCACTGAAAAGCTGACTTCATACGGTTTTGTGACCGCTGGCCCTGGCCATTTATGCAGCTAGTTGTCCACTCAGCACAACTCACAAAGTACTGATATAGCCTAAGGAAGTGATAAATTTTAGGTCAAGCTTATGTTTTAAGGAGAGAACCTGCCAAAAATGGAAAATTATTCCACATTTTACATATTGCTATGACTTAAAATGGAGGGATCATACAATGACTGGGATTCCAGCCATCAGTTAGGACACTAGAAAAAAAGAACAGGCATGTTATTGGCAAGTTGCCTTTGCAAGGATATAGAAGATTTTTAAGCCAACTTATTTCAAATTCCTGAGCTCCAGAATTCCTGTTGTTGTAAGGGTACACAATGAGATGAACTCCACGTTAATCACGTAAAACATCCCCCCTCTCCCCTCCCCCCCCCAAACTCTCAGTACTGAACTGCACTACAGCCTTGATTAAGAAATTTTGCAACATTAAATGCCTCCCAAAGTTCTTTGCCAAGTAAGATAGAATGAAGACATTTCCACATTGCAAAAAAAAGGGGCATCTATGATACTTGTCCATTAAGAGTAAATTGTTGTGTAAGTTACAATTTCAGTGCATTTTTAGAAAACCTTTTTAGAGTATAAATGTTTGTCAAAGCAGTTAAGCAAGAAAGTGTCTTAGCACAATTTATTAGTCTACTGTAAAAAAAAAAGTCACAGGCCTGTTATTCTTTGATTTTAATAGTTCTTCCTGGTCCTGGAACATTCACAAGACAGTGCAGTCACTGTAAGAGCAGCTTCCATGAAATAACTGTTTTGATGACATCATCCATGCTCATTACAAGTTTTCACTTTAGACATTAGGACACAGCAGTGGCAGGTAAACCCATGGCTCCTCCCAGTGGATTTGTGAAAGTGAAGATGGCTCAGGCCCAAATCCTCCTTGCATTACACCGTTCCGAGTCCTCAGCTAAATCGCCATGTGTTTCATGCACACTCTTGCTTCTCCACATTGTGATTTATATTTGGCATGATGTCTTGATACCTATGCTTGTAATTTTTGTAAGAAATTCTGGCCTACAACTTCAGATTCACCTATTTGGTACCTGCGTTGTCAGTAACATCATATTGTATTTTTACATAATTTAGATATGGCACAGCAAGTATCCCCTTGTTTTAGTGTAAAAATCTACTTCTTGCTACAGCTGTGCAGCAACATTGATTATATCAATAAACAGACTTCAGCTGTGGGTAATCCAGAAAACTCAGAAAAGCCTATGGTAGGAAAATACTAATTTTTCTATGACGTATTTAGGTAAATGCCTATCATCCCCATGAGATTTTTAATTATTAAAGACACTGAAAGTTCAGCTGCATGGATGAAGGTCAGCATCTAGTCCCAGTTAACTCCAAGAATCAAGGATGATAAACAGGTAAGTTAATTGTCTTTTTACTGCGTATATTTCTTATACTGGAGTTCCGGAATGCAATAGAGAGATGGATACTACAGTAGCTCCACCTGCTGATGAAAGAGTCTTCTTAGATCTTTTCTAATTCATGTGTTAGCAAGGAAAAGTCACCTGCAGCCATGAAAATGGATTAAAAAAAAATAAAAAAAAAGGTGTTTTACTACTTAAGGTACCAATCTGAGAACAAATTATAACCTTTTGGCATCCTAGCTGACTTCACGTAAAATGACACATCCTGAGACTCACTTTTAAATGTGGAAGAGGGGAATTAAGTGGGTCAGTTCAAGACCTTTTTACCACTATGCTAATCTCCCGAGGCAGCCTACCCTTAGTGATCATTCATTTTTTCTTAACTGATGGGATAAGATACATTAAACATTAACCCCAACCAAATACTAATTCCTGTTAAGAAAATAAGATTTATAATCTTTATTGTTTACTTACATGTAATAAATATAATACAGACAAAAACATCACACCCATTGATTGTATTACACAGGCTGTTTATCAGAATACATTACATTTTCTTTTCATTAGCCCTTTTATAGGGTTTTGGTATTCAAATCTTAAGAATTTATAAGCCTATCAACACAAGGATAGTTCTCCAATTTCCACCTTTACATGTGTTTCAAATTTTCATATATACATTGATTTTGTTAAAAATATATAAGCACTGTTCAATATTTGCAATATAGGCCTTTATTTTCCATTCATTAGATCTCTATTAATACAGAGAATTTCAAAATAATTAATAGTTTAAATCTAATTTCAATTAAAAATACTTTTTCTATATTTCTCACTTTACCAAGCCCCCCTCAGAAAATGAAGTGACAGGACAAAAACTCCAGGCAAAAGCCAATATTCACTTTTAAAAACAATGGGGAAAAGTTCTGGTCCTTGCTTCACCTGTATAATTCTGAAATAGTCGAGACATCAATTTGGTAGAAAGAGGGAAGGAAGAAACCAAAAGCCAGAGTTTCTGAAGAAACATGCATCTTCATTTCAGATTTACTACTGCCATCCTGCTGTTTTCTTGGCTTAAAAATCACTGCATCAAGCCATAATTATATGTTTTTCTCTACATGAATATACTTATCATTAAATGGAAACTAGATAAAAATGCTACCTTTCTTTTTTATCAAAAATAGATCAAGGTTTAACACAGTCTGAAATCGGGTATTTAAGTGCAAATGCAATACGCATCAGCAATTCAGGTCCTGGTCTCACTAAAGAAAATGGTTAAAAGATTATGCATAAAGATGTTTCATACAGGATATATACGTGGAACTAGCTGTGCTCTCAGAACATCTGAATTATCAGCAAACCATACAGACTTCATGCAAACAAGTTTTCTTCAGTTGAAAGTTCTTCAGTTAAAGCAGCTTCTGCTTTAAAAGTGTTATTCAGAAGTCACTGAAACTGTAATGCCAAAGACTATCAAAACTACCACTGTTTTTGTGCATCTTTTAATGCACAAACACTTTAGAAGTTTCACAAATTAATCTGTATAAACAACTTAAAGTTTCATAAACAATTTTGTTTTACTAATACCCACTCCAAAGAGAACTTACACAATTTTTACATCCTTACAAGGACTCCTTCAGCTGTACAATGCTGAAGTTGTATCACATACTCATTACACTTCTCTAATTTCATTCAGATAACCTTACCTTGAATAACTAGCTAAGCTTTCAATATAGCTTTGTGTAAACAGTCTCATGAATTTCAATTAATAGAGCACTCATTTGTAACTGGATTGTATGTGGGACTTTTAACGCTTCACAAAAAAAACCCTAAAAAACCCAGAATACAGAGAAGAAACTCCTTAACAGGTACTCTCTCTCCAAATATTTTTTCCCCTTTTTTTTTTTTTAAAAAAAAACCACACAATCACAGGGCTTAATTTAAGCATTCAGATTCAATAGGAAATTATTATTTAAAATACCTACATTCTATATTAAAACAAGGTCAACCAGAGAAAGGTCAGTCCAATACATTACCTAAGCACTTCCTGTATGTAATTGTGCCATGTAAGAAATTACTCTGATGATTTTACAGCTGATCCTATATGCTGCCCAGTAAGATGCTTTACTTTCAATTAAGATCTTGGGGTTTTGTTGGTTTTTTTTCCCCTTCTCCAAGCAGAAAGGGATAGTTTGGCTGGAAAGCCCCTGCTGTTCCCCTAGCCAGAGAAGAAAGATGGAGATTCTAAAAATATTTTAGCAATTACTCATATTGGTAGAGGAGCTAGTTTAACTGGCACGCAAAAGGTCAGATTTAGGTAGAAGAGAAGCATCACCTATAACACAGATAATGAAGAAAAGACTTGTGGGCTGGCAACTCAGTAATATATTGAAGGATATTTCTAATGAAAACACAGTAATTTGCATATTATAAAATTAGTCCTATGCTAAATGGCTAATTCACCTCAGCTTGGTAAGTGTGGGGTTTTGGTGGTTGCTTGGGTTTGTTTTTTTTTTTTTTTTCCTAAAAAACTGTGGAAAAAATTCAGGAACATACATGAAGAACTACAGAAACATCCCTGAATTATTATTTCTGAGGCCATTCCAGTATCCAGTCATATTTCTTCTGTGGAACATACACAAAATTTGAGCACCTTCCCTGACAAAACAGTCAAAAGTTCATTGAAAAATAAAAAGAACATTGGATGCAACTTTATAAACTGAGATTCAGGTAAAGAACTCTGCACTTGTAGAGCTAAACAGCTGCTTTCTACGAAAACCCTCAGAGAAAAGCCTTTTATGGTTTTAAAAAGTAGGAAGTAAAAACTAGATGATGTTCTGGATGTGTTCCACATCAATGTAGGCATTCCAGAAAAAGTCTGGTTACCTACTAATACCAGATGTAATGATGCAATTTTTTACCTTGGAGGAGAGTGAGAACACAGATAACTAAGCAGAGTCACATTGAGATGTTAGATTTATGTTTTATGTTAGATTTCTAACAATATAGAGAACTAGGGCAGTCAAAATACAATTCTAGTAGCCTTACCTAGAGACGAAATGCCTTGTTGCCTTCTTTGTAAAGTGAATGTAAATGGAAATGTCAAATCAGAAAACATCGAGAGGAAGTTGATCCTCAAGGCTATGATGACTATGATCACATTCTCACTATTGACAAAAAATTCTCCTAGAAGTATACAACTAGGTGAAGTGGTTAACATTTCTTATACTGCTGATTTAAAAAAAAAAAAAAGTCATGTATCAAGGCAAGTTTGTCTTTAATAATAATTAAGGTGCATGCTGGCTACAGGGAAATATTTTTTGTGACCAGTTACAGTAGTATGTTTACCATTTTTACCAGCACTAAAATCCCCCAAATTTGTAATACTGAAGTCTTAAAGCAAACTACTCCAAATGTATGCTGCAGACAGAAATACTGCAAAGGCATAAAGGTCAACCCGACTGCGGAGTTTCTTTTCAATAAAGTTCTACTTTATTAATGCTTTCTATGACTCTCATGGGCTTTGGATCAAATCCCAGTCTATCCAGAGTAACTTCACTGGAAAAACAAACAAATATCCCCAAAGTGAACAGACTTTGTAAAAACTTAATGACATAAATGAATATATATATATATATATATGTTAGAAGATTTATACTGGTACTCTACCCCAGAATCAGATTATGTATTACTATAGCCTAACCCTGAAAGTTAATGTCACTGTCATGCTGTACATCCAGCTTCGAAATCAGCAGTGCAACTATTAATTTATAACACGCATAGTACAATAAAGTAGAAAACCCACACGTATATTGCGGCATTAATTTAGAATGGATGTTTGTCCAAAAAGTAACGAAGTGTTGGGTAGAGTGTACTTTATTCACACTTTTAAATGCTCTTAACATTCTCATCATGATTTACCTGATAAACCTAAGGAAATTCAACACGGAAGTTATGTGATGTGAAATGTTTGAGTGAAACCTGAAAATATTTGTAACAGTTTTAAAAGCAGGAATTCATTATCAGTTCTCACAATGCATGGTATCATCCATATTTCCCTGAGAAATCGTGCCCTGCAATAACCATGTAAAACAAAATACAGCATTAATGCAATCCTGGATTAGATACAAAAAAATAAAAATCATGCATAACAACTGTTTATGAACCAACACATAAATGCTATTGCAGTTACAACTATTGAATTGCAGACACTACATATGACAGTCATAACAGAAACAGTAACTAACTAAAAACTTATCCCAAATAAAGAAATCTGATTAAAAGTACCATCCTATAGTTAGCCATGTAACTCAACATTAAGATATTAACATCAGTTTGTTTCTTGATTTTTGAGTATGCCACTGCTTAGCTTCATTTACAAACATACAAACACTCTGCCTTACTGAGGCCTATTTTCATATGAAATTTGAAAGCTTGTCCATAAACTCACCCTATGTCTAAAATTTAACTGGTTTTCCACGCCTCCTCTGATAGCTTACTTTAGCTCAGTAACTTAATTTCCCTAAGATAGGAGGCTCTTTTAGCAAGGAATAGGAATGATAACGTTCAACACAAAGAGAGATAGAAACAAGAATTACAAAGAAATCGTTTTACCGCCTTATTTAAAGCAATCATAGTTGTGAATAGCAGTACCTAGGCACAATGGGGATCGTGAAAGAGAATGACAATTACAACACCACACACCAAGAAAAGTAATTTGCAGGCTCTCCCGTTTTTGCTAGTTCATTACAAGGAGGTATGCAATGCATATACCAGCATACCAGGTCAAGTATCCCATCAGCACCATGGTTTGTCATTTGAAGAATATCACTGCTTAACTCTGTATTTCTGCAAAAAACTTTAGCATTTGCAATACCACAGTGAGATAACCAGGCAGTGCCTTAGCCTCCCTGCTTCTGAGTTCCAGTGTGCAGTCCACTCTAGCCAAACTTCACAAGCCAAATCAGTCATATACTACAGCTCCCAAACCCCTACACGGATTTCCACAGGCAAAAAGCCAACAGGCAAGATGCAGCGCACACTGGGCAATAGAAACATTGGGCCCTCAGTGTCTTGAGTGGCATTTATGTACCCCGTACTTTCTAAGCAATTGTTGAGTACTGATGTCACGTGTATTTCAGTCCTTTGCTGAATTAATTTTACATCTACAGCAGCCCCTTGTAGTGAACACATTTTCAGCATGACTGAAACTTAACAGAAAGCAGCCAGAAAAACTGAAATCCTTTTCTCCCTTTGTTCTGGAGTGCAGTACACAGTACATCAAACTATGCAAAACTCACCAAAACCCCAAAAGCACACCAAAACCTTAGAAGTAAAAGCATGCTACATGGCATTTGGCAAATTATCATCATTTCCTCCATATATAAAACCCAAAGAGCTCCGAAACCTCAATCACACACAGAATAAATTGTTGGTTGTCTCATAGGATTACAGGAATTAGTTCAACTGTTTGACAGAGCGACACATGTAGTATTCATTTTCCATTTTGTAGGCATGGGAAATCACTGTTCCTTAAGCATCTAATGGCATTCAAAGAAATGCTTGAGATAAAAATTCTTTTTTTTTGTTTTTTAAGTGTATGTGCTTCCTGTAAGAAATAAGTCAGAATAAAGATATTCCCAAATTGAAACAGTAAGAGCAATGACAATTTATGCTAGCACACAGAGCTAAAGCATTTATGAGAGCTCCTTCACATTCCAGTTGTGTCATGAGGAAGAAAAACCCAGCATGTCTCCATTACATCAGAGGTACCTGAGAATCAAAGCTAAATCTCTTGTGCATTTACCAAGCACCCATTAGAGAGCTATGCAATTTACATTTCAAATTAGACATTTATAAAATATTATTGTACTAAAAATCACAAGATTTTATAGAAAAAACCTCATCACATTCTATTAAATGCAGGAACAATGTTACATGTCATAGCTTCTGTAATTACAACTGTAATACGTTTCTTGTAACTACAGGGGCACCACTGTTTAAAAATCCTTTCAGGAAGGACAGTTTGCTTTGTTTCTTATTCGTTCAAGAACTCTAATTTAATGCAAAAAGACTGCTCAAGCTACCTAGTGCCACGAGATTACAATATTAAATATCTTTAAACAAAGTGATTAACACACTTTTGTTAAAGAGAAACACAGTGGGAAGGCCCTAACTTTGAGTTTACTGAATGAAAACATTCTTCAATATTCCTGGGGTCAGAGGCAGAAGAATATTCTAGTACTAGGGAGACTGTGATAATCTTTCACTTTAAGCCATGAACACAAGGACAAATATGAATAGCAATTGCCCATTATACATTACAGCTCCAATTCTATCACTATGACCAATTTCAAAAGACCGTATTATAATATCTTGCTAAAAATACTGTAATTGCCCATCTGAAAGCAAACTCAGTTTTCCCAGGCTTAGTTTGCTGATGCCACAAGTCCCAACTGATTTAAATTTTTAGTTAATCTCTGATATATTCAGTATGATCTCATTGAAACATATCATTAATTGAAAACAGACATTAACTTTTTATTGCCAGTAGGCCTTAACATTACTTCCTAGGAAAAAAGTTGAAGCTAATATCCTCTGATTTGTCCTAATTGAGAAGAAAAAAAAAAATCCTTAAAAGAACAATCAAGGAGATTCCACTTACCAAAAAAATCCCTGAAAATTCTACCAAAGTCAAACATAAAATTAGTTCTACATTCTGCATATTCAGCCCCTCTAATTATGGGGTTTGAGAATTTAAATGTGAAGTTTCTCAAAATGCCTACATAAATTTAAGCAACTTCTTTGTTTGTTTTGGGTTTGTGGTTTTGTTGTTTGTTTTTTTAATCATTCCTAATTCAGGTGTCCAAAGGAGCACTTACTATCTTAAAGAGATGCCTCAGATCACTGTAACTTGTAGTGTAATCCAATATGAGAAACTGGAAGGAAAAATTTGATAAAGGTGCAATATTTAACCACAATAGTCCCCAGGTTCATTTTCCCCCCTTCTCTACTTACAGATTTTTACATTAAATTCTAGCTGCTGGCTAATCAATCCTTCTAAGTGTACAGCTACGCATGTTACTTTCCTGCATTTCCTCTCATCTAGTAGTTATATCACCAAAACACCAAAATTTCTTTTTGAAGGATCATTATTGAGTGTCAAAACATGAAAATGCATTTGTGTTATGTCATCCTTCTGTGTGGAAGGATAGTGGAAGTATGCTACTAATAATCTTGTTACGTGGAAGAGAATACTGTTGGCTGAAAAATCCATCCTACATTCATTATAAAAAAATAAAATTCATCAAAAGCCAAAATTAACTTTAATTGAAGTGTCTTAAAGGCCAGAAGTTGGAAAATGGCACTGACTAATTTCAAATATGCCTGAATAGTTATTCATAAAACTTTTCAGAATCAAATAGGACAGAAGCACTGCAGTGGAAGGAAGATACAAGTTAAGGAAAATGATCAATTTTATAATAAATTTATTAATGCAACTGAGGAAAAAAAAAATCAATGCAAATACCTTTAAATTTCAGATTGTTTAGCAGATTACTGTAGTGCCAACCCATTGACTGAAGACTTCCACAATTAATTTGATGTCTTTCATAACTTGGCAGCTATACACGTGAAAATTTTCAAATTTAGTTTTCATGTGAGAAATGGGAATAACAACGGGTTACAAAATCAATCTGTCTAAAACAAACACTAATTTTGAGAATGGACACCCAAATGTACTGTAATTAGAAATATTTTACCATTCACTAAAGTTTTAAACACTCCAGATTGTTAGATGACAAAAGATTTTTAAACATCGGCACCCATTGCCATTACAAGGCTTCTCAAAATGGCATAAGACAATATATATGTAGTGTTCCAGGACTGTACAAAGATCCTGCCTCAATAATTACAAGAATGCACTTAATAAATTATTTTTCTATTTTCTTCTATTAATATGCAAATAGTTTATACAACATAAAAAAGTTAATTTGTACCTACTACAGGTAACATATCTATTTAGCTTTTCATCTGAAAGCCTGTAAGACTGGATGACCTGCAAACTTATTTACATAACTCATTTGAAAGTATTTTTTAAAAATAATATTGTCCAGCATTTAACAAAATTGTGAGTTAAAAAAAGAAAGGAATCATTTAACAGCATTTGTTTTCTTGATTTTTGTCAAGTAACTTCACCAGCTCAGTGTTATAAGGCAGGTTGGTTGCTCAGATGGACTAAGACTCCCTATGGTGACAGGCATGTAGTAAATTTGTTCATTTATAAAACCAGATGAAAGCAAGAAAGAGGAAAAGTTTAGAGTTTCAAAAGAACTGAAACTTCTTAATTTTTACTACAAATTCAGAATAGGCACTGAAATATGATTCCTTAGGGACTTTTCCAGAAGATTGTCTCTTCGCTGGGCATCATTCATTTTTAAACTAAGAAAAAAAAAAAAAAATTGTCAGGGCTACATAATTGAAGATTACAAAAAAGCAATCACCACATGTATTTGTTTCCATCTTATTAATAAAGGAAATAACTTGTGTGCTTTAAGCTTAAGATATCACAATTACTGTTTTGGTTAGAATGTTTTTAATTTGTTTATTAGATTTAACCAACATTGGAAAGTAAAGATATACTTATCATGTAATTCTTCATATATTATTTGAAAATCAAAGGCCTGTTCCTGTTACAGGTTTGCATAACCTCCTCTTAGGGATGGATATTTTGCAAACTCCCAAGCTCCCTAGTTGCCCTATCTTTGTATCATGAGAAATACTTTCCCTAATATTTAATGCAATTTAACAACTTAATTCTCGTCAACCACAAACACAAGGAGTCCTTTGCATTTTCTAGACCCTTAGTAATAAAGTTAATTAAAAATAATTATAATAAAGTCTGGTCACGTCCTCTAAACTTCCCTAAACGGTCAATGTTTTTCATGAAACTAAGAGACCTAAACTGAGACCTCAACAGCATTAAAAAGAGTGAAATAATTACTTCAGATCTCTTCCACACACATCATCCATACCAAAAAGTTGTGTGCTTCTTCTGGTTTATTAACTTATGTCTGATTTTTTTTTTTTTTAATGATGAACATTGTAATACTCTTAAGTAAAAAACTTTTACATTTCAAAACCATTGACCAAGAACTGTATCAAGGTGAGAATAATGCTTGGTAACAAATCATAAGAGTTTTGAAAGCTATCTTCAAAGTTATTATCCATCAATACAGAACAAGATTAACTGTATACTCTGTAAAAATGTGTGTTTATATAACACAAATGCCATGAAAACCAATCCTCACCTCTCTCTATTGTTTGAAGTTTATTAAGCACACCTCTTGTCTATGAACAGCAACTATCCCCATCTTGTGAAACACTATGCATAGGAATGAGACTTTCACACTGCTCACTTTCTTCTGGCATTCTTAAAAGAAACAAAAGTTATTCATTTAAAGTTACACAGTAATATTAAATTGGTTGTTATGAAGACAACGTAAGTACTAAGCATGCTAGCTGTTTGAACTGCAGCCATTAAAATCACAGAAAGACCCTGTAACTTCATTAAGTATAGTCAAGTTTGCACAATTTTCACTACATATTCTGGGTACAGCAACTATCATACAGGTAATTAAGGGCAGAAAAAAAAAAAGAGAACTGTGACAGCCACTCGGAAACTTCTTTTAAAAGATAAATAGACTTCATATCTCCCCATTTTCTGAGCATTACATAGGTTAATAAATGGTTAGCAACTACTATTATTGAGAAATTAGTACACCTGAATATAAAATTAGATGAAAATACATTATGAGTACTGTGGCTTATAAAGAGTACAGGATATTGGAAAGGCTAAAGAAGAGATAGGATTATACTTTGTGACTGCCCTACCTCTGAATTCGATGTTTTCTACAAATAAAGGCAAAAATTCTTCTGATTCCCACCATCACTGGATCCCAGTTGTTATAGTGACACAAGAGAGTTGCAATGAAAAAAGAAAAAAATACAGGTACTGCCCCTGCAAAAAATAACCAGGAAAACTGCACCTAGAATTAAAACACAAACATCATTCACTCAACAGTAAAAAAAAAAAAAAATTTACATACTGTATATTTGGAGTAATTATCGTAAGTTTGAGTTCAGCTGCAGTTCTTTTAAATTGAGTGAAATATTACGAATATATTTGTAAGTTATTTGGTGCAATTTCTATAGCCACTGCTACTTCTAATACATGAATAACCCTTTTTCACTGATCTGTTCTGTACAATGGAATGTACTGTTTGTGCTGTGGTGTGGATGAAGACTGCTATTTCCAAATAGACTTATTTTTATGTTTTAGCTGGCTGATTGGTACCAATGAGACTCCCTAAGTACTTCAAAAGTTTTGAATAAGAGAACTCACCTGAAAGATTTGTGCACCTTTTTATTCACTATGAATATACTGGCACTGAATGGTAACTGGTAAAATCCATGCACCCAGAAAGACTATGCTAGGGGAAGTTTACAATCATTCTCTTTTTCATTTTAAAAAAAAAAAGAAAAGACAGGACACATTATTTGCTCAGTTTAAACTAAATTCTACTTGTATCTATACTACTACTTGTGTCTATCTATTACTACACACTGCAGTGATCATCTGAGACTGTTTACAACTTAAAATTATAGAAGATTACAGAAATCAAGGATGCAAGAACAAGAACTAGTCTCTGAAATGCCTTTAAGGTCAACAGAGCAATGAACCATGAGCACGGCTCCCTCTTGTGGGGAAAATTTCCAAAGTTGAAGACTTTGGAGCCAAAAGGTACAGTTTTGATACCTAGCACTGATGTTCAGCCTCAAAAAAACTAATAAACTGCAGTTGTTAGAGCCTTACGATATCCTTACTGATTTCTAACACAAATTCACAGACATATAAATTACCAAAAGGAATATTTAAATAGTTGTTTAAAATTGGGTTGTAATTTCTTAATATTCTGATTTATGTCAGATTATTACAAGATATTAAATAGCCAGAAAGTTAGTAATTATGCATATCGTATAATTACCATACCATTTGACAGTCATATGAAGACTGCATATATTCATAGTTTAATCTTTACATTATTATTTACATTATTAGCCACACCAGTGGTATTCTTATGTAGGTTCCCTTAAAGAAAACTGAAATGCGGTGTAAAGACAAGGCTGGCCAGAAGCACCAACTAGAAAGCTTGAAGTTGGAAGCTTAAATTTCTATCAGGCTAACTTGGACACCTGAGACTTCACAGTGAGCATAGGTCTTGGCTTCGGATATTTTTATATTTGTATGACAGAGACATACTTGTACAAATACACTTGTACAAACCACCTCAAAGTCTACAGGTGTTTGCCTTTAATTAGGATCACTTATTTGTGCTTCTAATATTAGCAATTCTTTTTAAAAAAAAACAAACCATAAGAGACAAAGGATTTACCTCGAACAGCAAGAGAAGATACAGTAGACATTTACTTTGTTGTCAAAGACAAGTCTTACTGGCCCCCATGCTGAAAAGTTCAGTGTCAGAAGGTGCTAAGTGTTTACATACCCTCAAACATACAAGCAGCAGCCACAAGCTGAAAGCACCAAACAGACAGGAAAGTAGAAACTTGAACAGCAAGTATATAACAGCCAGGGGAAGAAAGAAGAACAGTAATGTAGATGCATACATGAACTGGAAAAGGAACAAAAAAAATAAGAGAATGAACCCCCAATCCCTCCGTGATTACTCTCCCACATATGGCAAGACATAAGAGGCATCACCTGATGGCCAGCTGCCTGAAGACAGTCAGGCTCTGTATTTGCCCAGAGGAAGACAGAGCAGCCTTTTCAAACATAGAAACAAAAATTTAAAGGAACAGAAGGTAGCAAGTACGTGGACCACAAACTCCAGAAGGAACTAAGTGGTGGCAAATGAAAAGAATGGTGGATGAAATGGAACAGGCAAGAAGATTCAGATCATGAAAGATGTTGCCAGCCAACTGAGACAACACAGGAAGGTGAATATTTAAAACAAGAAATAGGAAAAGAGCAAATACAAGGTGTACAGAATGTTAGATTGCTATATTACCTATATTTGTGGGGCTTTTTTGTTTGTTTATAAATACCAAACACAAAAATTGGAGCAACTCTAACAGTGATAAACTATAAAAATGACTAAAAAATGTAACTTGCCCTTGTGTTATCAGCATCAACTAAAGTCATCCAACAGAGCCTTAAAGATGTTTCTGCTATTTCAAATGCCTTGATATCACATGAGTACATGAAGAATAAATTAATTCTAAAAGATCTGGGCTCTGTGTTTACGCAGACTAAATAGCCTAGAGATGAAGTTGTTTACTGAGAATTAAAAAAAAAAGCATATTCCATTTTTCAATGTATTCCAGAAGAAAGTTTAGATGAATCACTTCAGAAGTCAGCCTAAGCTTTTCCTATATTGATATATGTAACTATACATACACACAGATCTCTAAAAATGCATTTGCACATACAGACATATACATATAAAATATGTATTAATACACACATATACACATACAAAATTTTGTTTTCTGCTACCAGCATTAGCTCACATGTAAATCTAATTCCAGCTCACTAAAGTGAATTTCTGGGGGAGAAGTCTACAGATTTTTTTTTCATGTTTCCTTAACAGCTATCATTAGTTATTTACTTTCCTGTTACAATTTATGTCCCAAGTGTATATTGCAGACACTAACAGCAACACAAATGCAGTTATCTTACCAACAAATGCTCCGTTAGCGTTGGAATCACTGCTTTATTTCCACATTTGAATACTCAACTAACACTAATATGAAACATGCTGTATCTCACATATTCGTTAAACAATTATTTGTTCAGGGTCTGACTCATTTTCCAATTTGACTTTCCTTTTTTTATTTTTATCCTTTTATTTTTCTGCTTTATTTTCCAAAATCCACACTGACATTAAGTGAAACAAGTTGTGTGGGGTATTTTTCCCCCCCTTTTTACATGCCTGCCAGAAAATTTCAGAAGTCAAAAGGTTCTCATTAGAATTTACACTTTATTTGTGAAAACATTGAACAGTAAAGCTTCTTATTGACAGGAAACAGTCTAAGTGCAAAGCTTGACTAATTTCTTGTACAAACAAGTACAAGCCTCGAAAGAAAAACTCAAACGTAACGACTGAAAACAAGTCATAAGTTGAACCACCACAGATAATGCATGAACCCCACTTGCTTCAGGGAAGCCAAGACTCAGAGCATGCTCAAACTATGCTATGTTCCAGGCATAGTTTAAATCCAAAATACAGAGCAGAAACAAGTGATCCTGCCTTCAGGAAGTAGAAACAGTTATGTGACCTTGATTTAAAGAAAAAAGAAAAAAATACAACAAACCCCCAATAATTGCATGCTTGCAGTATATGCTAAATAATCATTATTCACAGAAAATTAAGAATTTGATATTCCTTGCCACTGATTAAAGTTAGAGTTGAAGTTCATACATAATTAAATATTTAAAACTGAGAATTTTACCCCACCAGCATGAAGAGAAAAGTATCTATACAGCTTGAAGAGTAATATAAACTAAACTTCATATATTTTCTATTCTAAACTCCTATTGCCAGATTTTTTTCTTTCCTTACATGCAGGCATTTTCCACAGCTATTACCTCAATACCAGCAAAACTAGACTAACTTACAGGACAGTTAAATGGAAGCCTAACATGCACCTGAATCTAATAATGTGCAATTAAGCCTGGTAGCTGCTAGATTCCTTTGTGGTACACTTGCAGATTTTTGGTTTTGTCAATAATTGGGTATTTTCAAGATAGGCAGTCTATAGCAATTCCATAATTGTAAACGTATTACTTTAAGGTGTGCTGTACTTGCAGTTATTCTTTAATTCTGAGAAGTGCCTGTTCAAGGTAAAACATTTGACCAGGTATTGCTGATTACTTTGTATGGTTTTCAGACAAGCTGCATCTTAATCAAATATATTTAAGTGTGCAAGTGCATGCTTGCAAATGTAAAATTACCGTAACTGTCAATATCAAGAGAGTATTAATTACAATGCAGTTCAACAATTGACAAGTGACAAAAGTGAAATACTGTTCGTTGTATACATTGTTAAGAATAACACTGCCATTTAATTCGAAGAAATTCTGTTAATAATGCTCAAAACTTTGTAGTACGTTACCTTTTGCATGCACATATCAGCTATTATGGACAGAGGTATTGTAAGGCTTAGCGCAAGCGTGCCTATCAGTGATGAGGTAAGAAAGCAGCCCCTAAAAGATAATAAAGTAGTATAATAATAAATAATAACAACAACAAAGAGGTCTTATTTAAAAGTTAAAAGACAACTGTAATACATCAGTGTGCAGAAGACATTTAAATCAAGCTCAACTGTTAGTCACTGTTTGTTTTAATAACAAAAATTGCGATACCCACACTCCATCATAAATCTGTAAAATGGCATAACATTCTTAACTAGAATATTGATGTCTTCTGCAGTGAGGTTTAATTCCCATGCAAGCCTTTTGAGATGATGGAAAATTCACTACTCCCCACGTAGTGACTTCACCTAGAAAAATCTCTGTTTTGTTTCCATTTTAATACCAGCTTATAGCAATTAAGTCTGGTTTGCCCAGTCTGGTTAATTAAAAAAGAAAAATTAAAAAAAGAAACAACAACAAAACAACCCAGAGAACCTCAAAGTATATGTAGGACAGAACTAAGAGAACACATGAGCTTCTGAGACCTTCAGCATTTCTGTATAAACCTAAGGCTCTATAAATAAAACTTGACTAGCCTGAGCCATTTTGATACCAAGTGAAATAATATCCAATATAAAAACTGCAATTCCCATTTTATGATTGACCAAGTCAACAGTTACCAAGCATAGTGAGGCTTGTTAGCAAATACTCATTAATGAAATAGCCTATTCTACCATATGAAGGAAATAAATACCAGGGAGTCTCTACCTAATTCAAATCAGTAATGCCCAACTACCGAGTCAGCCTCTTATTTCAAAGTCATCTAAATTTATTCATTTATGAAGATAAAGTCAATTCTTCTCATCCTTGGCACGTACTGAAAACAGTACTAGCTATGCCTTTTTGTGGAACTGTAATTAGTTCTGCACAAAACTAATTTTAAAGAAGGAAAATCCTGTAGCTGCAGTTTTTATTAGAATCCAGAAATTTGTTTTTTACCTACTCAGTCCTTCTTCTGCTTACTGTAAAAATTAAACAGATTCAGCACTACCGAAACTACATTCATGGAATGTGGTTCACTGAAGAAAATGCTATTTTAATTGACCTCACAGAAGTTTGTTAACACCTTTTAAACACAAAGATTTGAACGCATGTTTTGAAAACATTTTCTAGAACATTACTTCATGCATGTATTTCTCTAATTAAACTAGAAGAAAACTCCCAAGCCATTAAGTCCTCCCATACGACTATCTTTCAGCCAAGCAAAACCAACTGCTTTGGATATTTGTAATCACTTTGCATGGTTCTGTGTCTTTAAAACAAAGACAAGTGTACACAGATGAAAAAGGAAGATAATGGAAACAAAGCATTTTAGATACTCTGCTTTTGCAAACTTCCTCCCAATATTCTAAATTCCCTTCTATACCATAAGAGAATAATTCTGTATCTTCACACTCACTACTTCTGAATTAGAACTGACCTGTCCACCACAACACTGTAAATGAATAAACAATACAGAATCCAATGAAAACTTATCAGCAGGTTAAAAAATAAATAATTAAGCGTCACATCTACCACTATGTTATTTGGTTGGCAGTATGTGGTTGAGTTTATTTATATTATTTACTTCCAAGGAAAGAGTAGATGACCATACTAGTGGCACACTGGACAGGTAAAAGGATGATATTAGCACAAACTCTGAAGTTAGTCCTAGTCCAGAATTCTAGGAAAAAGGAACAGGAAATAGAAATGGCTCACTAGATTATCATTCTGAGTAATTACACAAATAGTACGTGTATAAAAAAGTCTGTGCGCAGCCATGTACTTAACCCTATGCTATTACTTGATTTTTGGGACAAGAGTCAAGTTTGGGGGCTTTCATTGTTTTTTTGTGGTTTTGTTTTTATTTTATTTTGCCTATGTTGAAATTGTACTTAACCTTTTCACCAATACTGAACCATAGCCTAATCTTACAGGATGTTGTTAATATCACAAAAATATTCCATCAATAAACAAATTAAGTTACAAAGGAACATATGCTGCAACGCATTTAAAACTAGGACTGGTGTAAGAGTTTGCCAATAAACAAAAAATGTCATGATTAAATTTCCAAAATAACTTTAAACTTGATCTGAAAATCCAAAACAAAAAAAACACCTACAACCCAGGTTTTCATGGAACTTGACCTATATTTTTTGTTTTACTACTGTCACGAACTTAGGATCCTCTCTACCACAGAGCTGAGAGGCTGAAAGAGAAGGGTCCTCAGGCAAAAGCTCACAAACTGCTACACCTATTCAAAATACAGCACTGAAACGGACATCGTTCATTGAACAGCTGTATGGCATTGGAAGCACGTCTCTTCCATTTGACATCTCAACATATAAGAACACAGGTAAGACAATTTATGTGAAATAGATACAAAGCATGTAGTACATACCACAGCCAGAGGAACTCTGACAGAACTGTTCCAATAAGGCCATTAATGACAATGCACATCCATATCAGTTTATTGGGAAACTCAAATGCTTCAAACCCAGTATAATGAAGCAGGAAAAACCCTGGCCACAGCAGCAACAGATTAAACAGCCCTACAAAACCTGAGTATAAAAACAGTATTAAGTAAATCACAATAAATATCCTTCAACATAACTAAAATCACAGCTAAACTCTACTATTTAGACAACATTCATACATAAAAGCTGCAAAAAAGCAGTATTTTAAATCTTTCAGATGAAAGGAATATAAGAAACTGTACCTGAAATTCATAAACAACAATTACATCAGATATTTACAGGTTTGAAATTAAAATATATCAAAAAAAAATTTCATTGAGTCCAAAGGAGCTGTCTGCATTCCTAAAGGTAGCGTCACCTTTCATTATTAAGGCTGTAAACAAGAAACAATTCACATAACTAGTCTCTGAAGTTCTCATAACCACAGGAACAACAGGCTTTCTCCACTTCCTTAGCTTTTCTGAGCCCATTTACAACTCATATACAGTTCAGTGCCTGAAAGCAAACAATATAATCACACAATGAGTTAAAACTTTCAATAGAGTTATTTTCAGTCTTACCAAAGAACATTGGTATGTCAAGTTTATCTTCTCTATCCACTTTTCTTTTTATCATTACTATGTACACAGCATACAGCATTGCTCCTACAAGAGACCAAAGGGAACCTGTAAAGATAAAAAAAAAAAAAAACACAACCAACACTCAAGATGTGCCAAGCATGTTATGCACACTAGGTTCAACTCTCCTAACCATACATCTATTAGAGATGCACAAGTTATTTCAGCATCCATAACTATATGAAAAGTACAGGAAAATGCAGAAAGCTCAAAAATGTAAATATTTTCCCACATACACAGGAGGAAAAGAGTATCATAAATGTCCTGTTTCGGAAGTTGAAACTAAAAAGCCAAATTGAAGTCTTATACAAGTAAGAAATATATATTTGCTATATGACCTGCTAGGTATTATCAAAAGATGGTACCCATCACTACATATCTTAGGATTAAAAAAAAGTAAATACCTATTGTATCTTTTCCAGCAGATTTCTCAGATCCGGAAAGATTAACAAGTACCACACCACCAATGCTATCAAAAAAGAAGAAATGCAAAACGCTAATTAAAACCAAGAATGTTTTTAAAAAGACAGGAAACAAGGGGGAGAAAAATATCAAAACCGAGTTCTATCTTTATGTAATTTTAGTTAACCAAACCCCACTTTTGGCAAAGTCAAAAGGAGTTTGCTATTGCTAAGGCCTGATCCTAAGCTTAAAAACAAAAACAAAACCCCCCACTTTTAACTTCCCTGAACAACACACCAGGCATTTAATGAAACAGGCTGACAACACTGAATGTCAAGCCTTTTCCTTTTTCCCCCATCTACACAAAGATAGAGAAATCATAATTAAACAACAAGAAAATAACATCACATGTTTCCAACAGAAACCTGATTAATCTAACTCCGTATAAGAGCACGAGATTCAGTAACTGTTCGTGATATTTATTTATTTATTCATGGTATTTAAAAAGAAACAAGGATTTTAAAACCGTAAAGCGTATCATACATTGTCACAGATACCATAGGTATAATAGATATAGTTATCCTCTCACTGTATCGGGGATTTTTTTTTATCCAATGTTCCATCCCATCATCTTACCTTAAAATAACAGCTAATAATTTGGACAGGGTAAACCTATCTCCACTGTTACTGGGAAAGACTGCAGCTAAGATTAAAGTAAAAAGCCCTGCAAGAGAAATTAAGAAGAGTTTATACAATCAAGTTTTGCTAATAGTTTGTTCAGAAAACTGCACAGACATTTTCTTCTTTATATTTCACAAACTTAACTACTTGAATTTAGCAATTTTAATCTGAACTATTATGAAACTAACACCTCGTGATGCAAATCCTTAGATGAGCAAACACAAGCTCAACTTTGAGAAAGGCTAACCATACTAACAAAATAAACTGCTATAAGCCTGAAGAGGCAGGGGGGAGGGGGGGAAGAAACCACATAATTGTGCTTTTAAAAGTGATTTTATAAAAGAACAAGAGTTACTCCTCAAAACATGGACTGTCACATGATTTAAATACTTTAAAAGCTCATATTGGAGCCTTTCATAAAACTTGCAAAGCAAGTGATATGCATAATATTTAAGTGGTTTAAGTTCTTTACCCCTAAAACCATTTTTTTTAAAAAACATTAATCTGCAAGGAGACTGTACCCTGAGTTGTATTTATTTTGATAAAAAGTTATACCACCTTTCCGTCAAACCTATTACACTCCCAATATATCTCTTTAATACACAGACATAACCATAGAAGTACACACACACAGACTTGAAAAGCAAAGAGCAGGGAAATCATGAAGATAGCTTAAACCCCTACAATTACATAATGAAATTTTAAATGCCCATATTCAATGGCTTTAAGCCTTATGATTCCTCCCAAACCACAGGTAAATCATTACACAAGTCCACTGTAAAGATTTTTATGTTACAAACAGCCTTATAATCTGATGGTGTAAATAAAACTTACCAGAGGTTGAAGACAAGATATTAACTATGGCAACTTGGGTATCTGACAGAGCTTCTTGGTAAGAGAAATTTGCCAAGAACCACTGGGGTAAAAGAAAAATAATTTTGTGATTATATGGATAGCAACAGCAGACTTTAAGTAGGATTTTATTGCAGTGATAAACTTAAAGAAAAAAACACCAACTATTTGTCCAAAAAGAAAATCAAAACAAGACCACTACCTCAAACAGATTTCTAACTTCTGTTAAAGTGGCAGGTACATTAAAAGACAGAGGCAAAATCAGAACTGGCCCAAACTAAACACGTTCAACTATGTGTTTAATAATGAAATAACATACTTCAGAATTTAAACATAATTAATTAATTAAAATGAAATTATAATAGCTATTTTATATTAACTAAAGGTACTTCAAACTTGTTTTGCAAGTGCTTTAAGACGATTACCGCACAAGGGCTGCAAAGAAATTTCAGAGATACATGGGACATTAGTCAGCCTAATAAGTTCTTTTAGAGTACTTAAAGTCACACATCTCCACCCTAAAAAATAAGCATCACTTACATTTAATACCTCAAAAAATATTTTGGAAGGATTCATGGTTGTGTATTGCTTCATACATATAAAAAAAAACAGCAAGTGTTTTATCATTTCTTGATATAGATCTCATTAATGAGACCTCAGGTATATACTCAGGGAGGTTACCATTCTCTAAAGTCTTAGATGGAAATACTGTCCAAGAAGAAATACATGTACATGTCAGTAGTAGCAGCATCCATGAAGAGCGTAAAAAGAATTTGTTTTGAACATAAGGACTCTACCCTAGAAAATCTGCGTGTGTATAAATAAGAAAATATACTTAGACACACAGAATTTTAAATAATTTTTTAAAAAAGCTATTTCATCCATCCAAAAAAATTAATGAGTGGCTTATTATTCTCTTGCTGCTGTGTGCACATTCTTTATATATACACACAGAAAAATTACATCACTGTTTTCTGGTCTATGCATTGATAGTACTAACAATATTAAATTATCATTATTTTAAATGTTTAAATACCACAGCTTCCTGAGGAAAAGCTGTGGTGGGTCCACACTACATATAGTCTATTCTGCAGTACCAGTGAAGCTGCCACCAGAAAAGCTATCACTGATCTACTCTCTACATTTTTTTACTGTTTCTCGAAAACCCTGCCACCATTATCCCTCTCTCCAAGACATGGTGCAGAAACACCAGCAACCAACAGATTCATATGTAAATGTTGCAGCCCTTAATGGTGCTGAAGGACAATTAACTACCTTCTCTTCATATACCTGGAAGACACAATGCCACAGTGAGGCTTAAGATGGTACTCTTTCTGTGATGGTCCAGTAAGAATCCATAGTGACATTTACCCATTTTATGCAGTCTCACTGCAGCTGTTAACAGCCTATGTACATGTAATCCCTGATCTTGCTGTACCAGACGTACCCAACATTGGACAACATGGGACAAAAGCATGGCACATCTTACAACTGACCTTACAGTTAACTACACATCCAGGATCTCTTTTTATTACCCTTCCCCTTAAGAAGCTGCACCTTTGTGTCCAACACAAGGAATGTTTTACTTCTTATAGTATATTTATGAAATGAGCCATAAAGAATACAAGTCATGTCAATACTGTATCACTATTATTATACAAGTTTTAATTGCATCTATATTTAAGTTTTCTGAAGAAAATGGAGCACATACCACAAAGCAAAAGAAAAAGCTAATTTTTGCTACTTGAGTCGCAGTGAGTTTTCCTACAGTTTTTAATATTGATTCCTGCTCCTTAATTGTTGGATATGACATACGAGACAACTTTGCTTCCAATGCATGGCTCGATGGAAGTTGTCGAATCTCCATAATATTACTGAACCTTACACGAGGCTTTTTGGGAGCTTAAGAAAAATATAAAAAAAAAGGAGAAAAAAAGGCTGCATATTATCATTAAACTTTTCAAGCCAACACAATATGCAAACAAAACTATGAGGTTCTAGTGGCATTGATTACAATACTTCAAACAATGACAGGGTTTTATCCAAATAGAATACATTATTTTTATTTATTAAACTAGTATTTTGCTATTTGATAGGTCACTAATAAGACAAAGCACAATTACTGTTTTCAATCAGTACAGCTGCCCATCCACAAAAACCTCACTGAAAAGCACCATCCCTCCTCCCTGTCAAAAAAATCCCCACAAGGTAACAAGTTTTTAGGTAAGAATTACTCTGTAGTGATAAATATTATGTGTAAGATTTTCTTTTAATTATTTAATAGTTAAACAGCCAAAAACTGCACACAACTATACCTAACTGCACAGACAGCATTTCATTCAGAGGATGAGAGCGTCCAACAGACCTCAAAGCTTAGCAGAGATCATAAGGGCACTTGCTCATTTGAAATCCACTTTCTTACTAATCTTGCAAACCAGGATCAGATTTTATTTATAAGGGTGTTGTAAGTATCATTAGTTTCCTGTATAAAGAAAATATTACACACTACGTATAAATATTAGCCTAGTTCAACATGAAACAAAATCTAATTTCAGAAAAAAAAAAAAAAAAGGGAAAAGCTACAGCTCAAACAACCCTGAACTGACTGGTGCATGTTATCCCAGGACAGCAGAGCCTACCCATAGTGGTTCTGCACATGTCATCTAGAAATTAGCAAAGATACTTTCCCTTTTATAAGCAGGGACTCTTTTGCTGAGGATCAGATAATTGGATTCTTTGACAGCCAACTTTTCTATAATTGTCTGGGACAGTTAGGTCCGTTTCAGCTACTATCACAAGATAGTGAGGCTTAAATAAAATCAGAATGCACATAGACTGTTAAAATTCTTACTTTGACTGCTTTGCTCCTGCTCTAAAAAGGACAATAGCTTGTTTTTCCAGAGGCTGACTCACTGCTGCTGGTCATACAAGCCCAGAAGGAAAGAATCACAAGTACTGAACCCAGTTGGTCCCTTGAGATAAACATAGGCTGGATCTGTAGTGACCAAGAAAGGTAAACTGAACAACAGGCCTATGTTTTCTCTACTTGAAAGTAAATATATGAGACTGCAATTCATGCAATAAGAGATTTAAAGGGAAAAAAAAAAAGAAAAGAAAAAAGAGAGGGGAAAAAAAAAAGGCAAGTCCTGCAACATGACAGCAGTTATACCAACAAAGAAGAAAGTAATTCATTCACCAAAAAACTAGCATTTCAGCATTCCAAAGTCTTTACTCACTTTTCTCTGCATCACTATTATTACTGCCATTTTTTTCAGTAGGCAAATCATGAAACTTTACAGGAACATACAAAGGTTCACTCTGAAATGAATCAGTATAAGTAAAAATACAGTTAAGCAGGATATTTAAATTATAAGCAGTAGAATTAATATAGTGAATTAGAAAGCTAACTAAAGAAAAGCTCAGTGAATATTAAAAGAATCAAATTTAACAAACTGGTTTTGTATACAGTGGATAGGCTCGTCAAAAGGGTTTATACATAATACGTATTTTATGTTAAAAATATTGGCCAAATGAGTACTCAAAATAACTCTGTGCTTTGCATATATCCTCATGAACATAAAACTCATCTCCAGAAAATTCAATCCTACTGATTTAAAATTCAAAAATAATTCAAAATCAGGCCTTTCATTAGATCTATAGCTTCTCCCCAAATGATAAACTAGAAACATAATACATAAAAATTAACACATACTCATTTTCCTCCCATGACCATAAAGGCTCATGAACTAAAACTAAAAGTCAAAAAACTTTGGGAAAGGAACTCTAATATATAAGGCACTTAGCCGAAGTTTTAATTGTTTAAAATACTTCTAACAAGACAAGTTTTAAGCTGCTTGTTTAAACTGAATTAATAAACTGTAAGAGTTGAGTAATGAAATCTGGTAGCTGCACTGTCGTTAGTCTCCTTGTTTAGGAGCAGAATTTTTGTGGATGTTTAAATAAATGCAAAACTGTCCAAGGGTGACAATGAATCTTGATTCTGGAGTGAGACGATCTTAATGAATTTAGCAGACTAAGAAGATTTGATTTTCTTAAATGTAGACAAATAAAGTTTTGGGGAAAAAAAAAAAAACAAACACAAAGAAAGAAATGAAGAATACTTCTGAAAAAAAAATATCTCTCTTCAACTCCCTATTCAGTATAAAATACCCATACGGTAGTTTGTCAGCACTCAATTGCCTTCCTCTACTCTATTACAGAGATGGTACAAACTTTAAAAGTTCTGTGTTTTGGATACATTTCTGCATGTGGCCTCTGATTTAAGTATGCAGATTCAGCAGCAATCTGTGATCAACAGGAGCATAACAAACCATCATTTATGGATGATGAAAATAACCACAAAAATGCCATCTCGCAGTGTAGCTTATCAGCAGAATACCAGTACTGACATTTGATTCAGTAGACACTAGTCACTCTGTCCACTGGAAGGAAGCAAGGAGTACATTTCTCTTTCAAAATGCAATGCAGGATCATGGTACACAAGCTAGCTGACTGAATGACTCCGTTGTAGATTTTAGTCTTGAAAACTGTGTGGCTTTATCACCAGCTCTCCATGTTTTGCTTTGGCAGCTATCAAGCTGAATATGTAAAGGTTTCCTTCATATGTCATAAATATTTCTTTCACAAACTACTACAGAAACATTTAAGTAAGTGTTATATTGAGCTGAGAACGTGTATTTCTCATAATAAGCAATGTCATTATTTGCAGCATATAATATTGACGTATAAGTCACCAATCTCCTTTGACAAAAACTATTACACTTAAGACCACCATAATTTAAAAACAGGAAGTCAGGATAATGGTGTCATGTTACTGTAAAACACTGACCTTCACAAATGAAAGTACTTACCAGAGAACTGTTTACAGTGTTATCTGTTGTACAAGCAGCAAAATAACCTTCAGCATCTGCAAACTAATTACAGAACCTTAAATGTAATAATCTATCCCAGCAGAGTTATTAATAACTGAAATTTCTTAAGAATTAGTTTTTTAATGCCTTTTTTCGTAATTCTATTACAATTCCCTCTCTCCCTCCAGCCATCCTCCCCAATAAAGAAGAGGGATTACAAATTCAGTAAATAGTTTCAGTAATTTCTTGTACCTCTTGGCAAACGCCATTGAATTCAACTACCCAGGTATCGATGCAGGATCAGGCTGTTAGAATGCCAAAACCTGTAAAGTTCAGTCTTAGCAAGACATGCTCCATTAAATTATTGTGTATGTATTAGCAACAATGTTTCCTCATTTTATTGAGGTAAAGTTCCTTTGCATAAACCCCTGGAACTTTGCCTTAGTTTTAACAAGACTTAAATTAGGACAAAGTCAAGTATCATTTTTCTTCTTCCTTTCTGCATATTAACAAGCACTACTACCCCTGTTCCCTGACCTGGAGCTTGCTGTTCCACCATGCTGGTAAGAAATCTGTTAAGCAAAGCCTCCAATGCGGAAGAGGGCTTAAAAGTAAGGTATGAATGTCTACCTGCGCAATCATTCTTGAAATAAAAATCTATAAATGTATAATTTGTTCCAGATTAATAAACACAAGATATTTCAAAGACACCTCTAGTTAATTATACAGCTTAATATTTAACGGAACTCCTGGGGGGGGGAGGGGTGGTGGTGGTAGAATTTTCCAACTGCACACTACAGTCCTGTCTGTACTGCTCTTTTGAAATATGCCAGCATCAAACATATTGGCTATTTTAAAAATTACTTTTTATAGGATTAGAAAGAAAAAATAATGAGATTCTGGTAGCACTGTCATGAGTGCCACAAAACGTGACAGATTCAGCACTCTTACTCATTGCTGTCCAGTTCATATGAGGTTTTACCTCTTTCTTTGACATAGCACTGCCTGAGGTTCAGTTGGTCAATATATCCCCTACAATTCACACTACGCAGTAGCCCCTTATTCTACTCATCTGCTTAGATCAATAAATTTGATCAGTGTAATTGCTCAGTACAACTAATCATCCTTTAGCGCCTTCTTCATCCTTGTCATTACTGCCAGTAAAGAATCTGTAAATTCTGTTTATTTCCCGATTATCTTATGAAGATACTGAACAGCATCAAGTCTAACATGTGCCATACTATGCACAGACATGTGATATTAAAGGCTGATCTACCAAAAATTATTTCAAGATATCAACCAACTCTAATTGTTCTATGTTTTTAACACAAGATTTGTTTAAAGACAAAAGGTTTAGGGTTTTTTTTTGTTGTTGTTTTGTGGTGTGTTTTTTTTTTAATAAAAATCGTTTGGGTTAATGTCATGTAACACTTCAGTTATTTAAGTATGTTACGCCTACAACTGTCACTATCAGTCAAGTCTAATATATCCAGAAGAACTGAAGTCAGTTTCTTTCATACAAGCTATTTTCTATAAAGACATGTTGATTAACAGCATGTTCTTGGATCAGATTTTCTGTTATTTTAATGTGAGATTAATATCAGGCCAAACGCCTTACTGCTTCCTGAGTCCTGCTGTTCAGCATTCTAAAACACTGGCACAGAACAAGCGCTCTTCCAGGCATCTCTAATTTCCTTGGGAAAAAAAGTACGTGTTTCTGTAATATGACAATAATTTTAGACTCTAGCACAAACCATGCCTAGTTCTAGAATGGGCAACAGAAGGTCACTCATGCATAAAGGCTATAAAAATACAATATTAACAACAAAAACATAATTCTACCACTTTTCCTAAATATGAGCTTAAAAACCTCAAAACCTCTTAGCAAACAGTTCATAGTTCTGCCAGAAACAAAAAGAGTCGGTAATAAAAATCAAATATAAAGTTCAAATACTGATTCCATTGGTTAAAGACACTAGGGAAGTAAAAGGGAACCAACAGTGGCCGTTCTGATAAGCTCTTCTCAAAAAGAATTATCCTCTGCAACCGTCCAAGATAAAATACCAGGCTAGACAGGCCAATGGTCTGGCCCAGCAGAGCATTTCTGATGATTCCTGATGCATTTCGTACTGCTTTTTCCTTTATTTTCTTCCTCTCACAAGACTACTATTATGATAGCCATGTCTTCCTGTGCCGTGATTCAGTTTAACTGCTTTTCTGAGAGAACTATTTAACAAATACGTAAACTTTGCCTTTCTCCAGTTCCTATTTTAAGTTTTTTCTGCACAAACTTCAAATTTCGAAACATTTATAAAGTTAAAATACTTACAAAAGCTGCATGCCTTCCACGAAACCCACGAGTACACTGTTGCCTCCACGGTTTCCAAACAATAAATCCCAAGAGGTATAGAACAAACATGGATGTTTTTGCAAATGTACTGAAAAAAGGTTTGTTGTACTTTGTAAAAACATACTGTGGAAAGAAAATAATTGCAGTATCCAGAATTACCAATTAGGTGAGAATTCACAAGATGAATGAACAGTTTTAAGCATACAGTCCAAAACAGTCTGGTTCCCAAAATGACAGTGCTGTGGGTACTGGCACATATGACCAAAAGACTCAAGTGGCCTTACCTATTCTGGGGGTACCCTCACCCAAGCTATCTTAAACGCCAATAAGAAGGTACTGAGCCATTTTGTAAGACGCTATGCCACTGGAGAACAGCTACTTATTTGTTGTGTCTAACCAAGCAGCATACTGATATGCCACTGAACTCAAATAAGACTGAAAATACATTTACATACAAATATTTTTTTAAATGAAAGGCCACTTTTATAAACAATAGCATATTAATCACAAATTAGAGAAGATTACTTTGATTAAGTAACATTTCAGTATCAACATTCCACCAGCTCATTGGAAAAATTTTCTTAATATAAGAAATTTTCTTAATATAATTTTCTTAAGAAAATTTTCATTGGAATAATTTTCTTAATATAAGAGCATCTTTAACAAACATTTTTATATGCTTAGTTTCAAAAAACTGATATAGAATGTAACTTAATGACAATTCAGAAACCTGAATTTGACAAGAATTTATTAAAAACTCAGTTTCCATTGCTGAAGCTCTGGTTTAAGTCCCAAAACTTAACAAGAAGTAAATACCAGATCAGTTTCAAGATGGTGAACATATGAACTAGATTATGACAAACTTGTCTGCAATTATAGGGCTTAACTCCATGACCCCGAGTCCTTTGGTCCTAGACTTCTAGATGTTCTGAATTACCATCTACCATACCATCTAGCCTGCAATGTCACAGCTAATTTACTACTTCTCGGGAAAAATATGGGCATTATTTTAACATGGCAACAAGCACAATGAACTCCCTAATTACAGTACACAGTTATGAGCTTATGTTGTTTAATTTTAAAGTCATCGGTAACACCTGCCTTGAAAGCAACAGTCACCGAGTTGAGCTTGTTCGTAACTTTTAGTGGATACAGGTTAGTTCACTAACCCAAAGGATATCATCTTCTGTGTACTGAAAAGGTGGTTAACATTACACTAAAAACACTCATTGAGTGTTTGAGTGACTATGTTTCTGCTGCGTCTTTCTCTCAGGCATTTATTTTCCTTTTAAGATTCATGGAACAATACTTACAGAAGTGAGTTCTGAAGAGGCAACCCATATCACGTCAACGAGGAGAAGAATGACAATTCCTAGAGCCATTCGCCTACGCTGAGTGTATGAACTGCTCTGGGAGCTCATTCGATTCATGATAAAAACCCACACCATTTGTAACCTATTCAAGATCGATAAAGGAATAAAACCCAAAAGATTACAAATGGTGACCAAAACGAAAGGAAAAAACACAGTGGTGGCAAGTGTTTCACATATATGAAATGCACCCAATATGCCAGGAAACACATGCTTATATTTATTAAAAAGCAGATCTTTCAAAGATTTGTCATGAGATTTTCAGAGACAACAGGTGCAATTAGAAGTAAGTCCAGACTTCTGAAGAATTTATCAACTGTTCTACCACTGAAATAAGCAAAAGTAGGTAAAACATGCACTACCTTATTGGAATTTCTACTCTATGAGTTCTGCAAAATTTGAAATATTTATGTTTTAGTAAATTCAGATATTCTAAGCTGACAGTAGAAATTATTTTTATGTGTCATGTCAAATACAATTCTACTAAAGGTAGTCAGAAACATGTTTAAACTTTGGCATTCAACAAACATTCCTGAAGACGCAGCAACACATCTGGGTAAATTATGATCCCCCAAACTGTAAAGTGATTCAAGAAAAAAATAATATTTAATTGTAAACTTACAAAATTGGACTACACATGCACTCGAACTTAAGAGATTTACATATCTGTTTGGTAATTAATGAAATACAGGCATGCACCAATTCTACTGAAAAACCTATCAAACTAAGAGTGAGCATATAATATATGCAACAGAAAGCTTTGCCTATTAAAAAAAATCCAAAACATTAATAATGATTTTGACTGTGCCCCAGTATGTTACACATAGGAATAATCAATTAAGAACACTTCATACTCTGAGAAATCAAAGCTACAGCAGTAAACTAGGTTTAAGCTTGTCATTTGGTACAAAAGTGCCTTACAAAGTCATGCAGACTTGCCAGAAATTACAGCATAAAGATTTTGACACACACAAACCTATTATCCTTTTCATATACACACCTCACAGCTCCTAGAAGTCTTTGTTCAAGGTAGTAATAGAAAGATCTCAATTTAAGCAATTCTAGTGAACTATCAGAAAAGAACAGCTGGGTTTAAATGCTTATAGCCGACTGCTTTTACATACTGGAAGACTAAGTGTATACAGTTCAACAGAAAATTCTGAAGATACTGCTTGGACTGCAGAAATTCATATTAGGAAGACAACTATTTGCAATTAAAACATTAAAATGTATGCAGATGAACACTACAACAAAGTGTAAATAGATCATGACCAACCTTCTTTCCTTTTCCTTCAGTAGGCAGAATACTTCTGCTTTATTCAATGCACAGAGCAAACACAAGTGAACAGAACTGATATTGTTTGGGTTGGCCAAAAAGGTGGTACATTGTGACTTTAAAGAGCTTGACTTTGCACAACTTGCACTAAAAATAAGTATTAACATTTCTGAAAACACTGAAGTTATGTTAAGAGATCACTAAGGTATTTCCAAAAAAATAAAAAAGGTGAGGTAAACAAGCTTTCAAAAATGTTGCTTGTGTTTTAATTAAAAAAAAAAATTAAAAGATTCACTGGACCTACTCCAAACAAATGCTAATCATGAGCATACGAGACCAACATGGTACTAGAAGCTGATTCAGATCTGTGCTACAGCTTTACGACTGCCCATTAGAAGAACTACATTTAGGAAACCCTTCAATTTTATGATTAAAAAGCTTCATATACTAGTGACAGAGACTGATGTCTCATTCATCGGCCTACTCGTACTAGAATCTTTTACATAGTTTCTAATGAACCTCAGTCAGATACGCGTATGGTAGTTCTATGAGTAACATTATTTATGCATTTGTTTTAAGAACGAGTTCATCAAGAGTTAATTTGCTACAGATTACATAACATACCCTGCTGTTTACCATCAAAGGTAGTGAGTATTTGAGTTTGAGAGAACTCCTCAAGAAACTGAAATCTAATTCACCTTTATGGAGGAGATCTTGACTCTTCTGGTAAATAGAGGTGATCTGCTTTGCTAATACAGTTCAGTTAATTTAAAGTACAATTTGTTTCTTCCACATGTGTCAACACTTACTGTCTTTTCATTATTTACAAATTATTTATGAATGAGACAGTGCTACAATGTCTTCAGTGAGGAACCTACATGATCTCTTTTTTCCAGACTAGCCTATTCCTCAGATTAATGACTTAAATGCCCAGATATGCACAAGTGCATTTGAGATCACTACACTATTTCCCACCTTTGACTCATGCCTCTCCTTTGCAATACAGTCTCTGCCATATTCAAATCTAGCCACTTTTTCCTCCATTTCTCAAAGGGCTTATTTCCAAAGAAAAATCAACACGCAGAGTTCCTGAAGTATAATTATATCACTAGATCTATGCTGATATATTCAAGTGTGTGGGCATCAGTTCTGCATAATTATTCAGCTTTTCTGATAAAATACTGGGATTGACAAAAGAAAGCAGAAGCCTATAAGTAGGGAGGGGCAAAGTTATGAAAGACTCAGCAAGGAATAGCAGTTTTTATTTGATACGGAATAAAGGAGAAAACAACTGTTCTTAAAGAGAGAATAAATAAGGATATTATTCTTAAACCTGAGTAAGCTAACAGAAAGGGTTTCATGCTTGAAAGCTTATAAAGGTATTTTCAGTTTTTATGAATTGGTCTAATAGATACTACACATTACACTCTACAAACTTTGGCTTCATTTTATTATGACTACTATAATGGCCTACAAGCCATTATATTAAGTTATATTATATATAGCCTACAAATTGCTCATGTGCTGCGTAACATACAGCAAAAATGGAAGCTGGGCATAAAAGAGTTCCAAAGGAGCTAGAAGGAAGAAATCTCATTCCTTGTCAGGCTACAGCGTGACACATGAACAGCGGTAAGGTATACTATAAATGGAAACCACTCCAGCCTGCCAGTTATGTGCTGCAGGTAGGAAGGAGGGGGAGAGGTAGCTGGAGACATCAATTTGACATGTCTACATCACATGCTCGCATCCCTAAATCTTCTGTTCTCACCAGAAACTGCTTCAAAGCATATAGCACATATTGTGCACATTCTGTAGTTGCTTAATACTGTACTCAGCTTGTCTACATTAGGCTTGTACAAATCTGTTGCTTTAAGATCCCTCAGCAGGAGGGAAGTAAAGGATGCTAGAATATCTAGTACTTCTTAGATAGGAGGTTACATAGAAAGTTATTCAGAGTGTAAGTACACATTGCACCATTTCTTTTCTACCTATAAGCAGATTTTAAAATTCTAGAGCCCATACTTATGTCTTGAAGTTTTTTATATGTTTCAGTAATAACTGCTATTACTTTCTCATCTGACTATAAAGTGTCTGTTTAACATTCCTGTGTGCCTAATATAGCTGTTTGCTTGGTTCCTCCATAATAAGGAAAAAAGCTTAACAAGGAAGGGCGACTACAGAGTTTTCATCATGCAGCAAGATGCACCTTCAGGCTAGTTGTTGACTAAAAAAATTACAAAGCAGCAATACTAAAATGCCTATAATGTTTAGCAGAAAAACAGAACCCTCTTGAAACTTATATACTAGGTTTTAGGGCAGAATTAAAACCTGTAAAACTTCACACAGAATGCAGAGACAAATAGAAACCACTATTTTGAGAAATTTTAGACAGACACATTACCCCACTTATTGACAAAGCACTAGGTATGCCTGAAATTGTAATGAAACATAATTCCACACATTTCTTCATATTTGGCTTCTGTACATTGACAGCAATATGCTCTAACAAAAATGAACACAGAAAGAACAAGATATACTTTTCTTATACATACCTTCCACAATAACTGTAAAAGACCAAACAAAAAATGCTAACAAACTTCATACATCATGTCAAAGTGAACACAGTCTCCTAAAAAGAAAAAAAAAAAAAAAGAAAGCAAAGTTTTAAAATTTGTATGTGTGTGTGTATATCAAGCACTTATCATTGCAAAAAACAAGTGTCTACCACAGCTCCAGTCCTAAATGTTAGGGATATGAAGATATAGAACCTCAAAAATTGGTCCACATCAAAAATGCTAGCAAGACAGCACTGAACTGCAAGAAAACAGGATCATTTACTATTTTTGGTATTTCAAAAAACATGATCCCTTCCTTATTAACTGAATATAAGAGGCTCACATGAGAAAGAAGCAGCTGACGATGTTCAGTTCTAAATTTTTAAGTATGCAGAGAAAGGCCATATTTCTTAAGCCTACACACCTAAGCAAAGAATTTAAATGTTAGAATTAGGAAGGCAGTAGAAGAGCATATAGGCTCATTGGCCTTGAAATAATCTAGAAAGGTAAGACACCTCCACATTATCTCTTGTGGAATTCTTTCCTTAATTTGATACAGTATTATTACTGTTTCCAAAAGTAAAAAACACTTACATAAAACTTTTTTTTTTTAAACTCGGACCCTATGAAGACATTCAACAAAACCCACTTTAAAATTGTTATATAGGGAAAGAAACATTATACATAAAGGACTTCAGGGGAAAAAAATTGTTATGTATAATGTTTCTTTCCCTATACAATAATTTTTTTCCCCGAAGTCCTTTATGTATAATGTTTCTTTCCCTATATAAAAGACTTTGGAAAAAATGTTATACTAGACCAATTGGAAGCCCATCTAATCTGCGACTATTTGCAAATCCAGATGTTGGCAAGTATATGGTGCTTCAAAAGAAGGCAGAACAAAACTGGAACTGACAACCAAGAACAATAAAGCTGCAAGTTTTATTGCCCAGGAGCGCTGGATTTTTTTTCCTCTTTTTATTCACATGAAACCTCGCTAAGCTCTGTTTTAGGGATATCCTGTATCTACAGGAGTCATGCCCGATATTAATGTCACAAATTAGTGCATAGAACAGAGGTTTCAGTAAGGGCAAAACTAAATGTTTACCTAAAATTTTGCCTTTGATTACCTGTCAAGCAGGAGTAAAATTTTATAAACTGTGAATAGGAGGCAAAAGTTAAACTGATGCTTTTCACCTATTGTAAATTAGATTAAGGGGTAGACTATAAAGATGGACCACACAAGCCTATGTTTCAGCCTCCACTGAACTCATCAAGATTTACATGCTGCTTAGCATCCAGCAAGTTCAAGCTCTTTACTGCACAGTTTACCAAATGACTGTAGCTGGTTAAAAAAAAATTGAAGATGTAGTTTTAAGACACAGGCATGTGTTTATCCATCTTCTATACACAAAGCCTATGCTCACTGTAGGTCCTGTACACCTGTTTAGTTCAGTGTCCTCACATACAAACAGTAGCTGCTGGTCATACTTTTCTTATGCTACCAACCTCTACCAATTAGAGGTTCAGATCACTATCTCAGATAACCAGACTTAAGCCAGAAGACTTATATCCATACAAAGCTTGAACAGTTTGTGCATGCCTAATTTATGCATGCAAAAGAACTGAATATAACAATAACAAAAATACATAGAAAGCAAAAAAAAAGGCTTAAAAAATCTTTCCTCCTTGCACACTGAACCAAATATCAGTAAGAGACACTATTCAGTCGCTTACTTTTGGTCCCTACTTAATCCATATTAGCTATACTCAAGTAATCAGGTACAGAACTTTCACCTAAATTCAGTTACTATGCAAGACAGGTATCTTACCCTCCATCAGCATGCAAGATCTGCAGCAGGCTGTAGTCCTGACAGGAGCTGATCACACAGAAGCCTGTTCAATGCTTATTACCAACAGTTAACCCATTTCTGGATAATGATAAAAGTTTATCATATTAATATAACATCTAACACCTAAAATGAGAACTGTACAGTTCCTAAGAACTCCCTAAGAACATGGCTTTACCCTTACAAAACATTTAATTCATCAAGTGCCCAGTTATAAATTTAAGCCACCAGGAGACATACAGGCTGATGTAAAAACAATGGTTTAAAAGTAAATACAATATTCTACACAGTAGAAACACAGTAGAAACTTCAGCATATGTTTGCGTTTTGTTTCCATTATTACAAAATAAATGTCCTTTCCACATGGTGTAACTTTTAGTATACCAGCTGCAATTTTACATTTGAAGGAATATTCATTTAAAAGGCATTTCTTAATATCATTATAATTTTCAGCAAACCGCACAGAGATTTTTAATTTTTTATTTTTATTTTAGTTACCATTTTAACAATGTTAGGGTTGGTGCTGTCATCTTGTGGAACCATTTTTCAGCCAGTTACAGGAAGATCTTCTGGGGAAAAAAAAAACAACAAAAACACGAAAAAATATACTTAACTTTCCTTGTCATGACACTATTTTGTTTTTAAAACGTTACAGTATCCTAGATCACTAAAGTTGAGTCATCACTTTATGATACACAAAAAAGAAAAAAATGGCCTCACTATGTAGTCTGCAACGTATGTTCATGCAGCTGATTACACTAAAGCCAACAGGCTCAGTAGCCTGTCCAAATATACTGTTCTGAACATGCAATAAGTGACTTCTGAGGACAGGATGTATAACTCCACCATTGATACTTAATGTGCAATCTTACTTCTATAGCACTAAATGTTTCTTTGTGCAGATTACCAGTTTTTTTCATATTAAAAGTTCCACCCTAAAAAAGAAAAATCATATGAAATTCACAAAATATGAAATAGCTTTTATTGTATTGACAATTAGGGAAGTGAAAATTATGAATAAAAAACAAATAAAAACTGGCAAATCATTGCAAGACAGGAGTATTCCCACCTCCCCCTCCCCCAAAGTACATAATAACAAGAATGGCAAGAGACCCAGAACAGCAGCTCAGTCACAAAGCATGGTGCGGGCAAGTCAACTTGAAATTCTTCCTTGTATTTACTCAAGATTATTTCACATACAATTTGAAAGACAACATACCAAGATAAGGTTTGCACACAGAATACATGGTTTGAGTTTTTCCAGTTATACTGGCTGCTCAAATAATACACGTTCTGGGTTACAACTCCCCCTTTAACACGTACAGTCATCAGGTGATTCTCATTTCATATTTGATTACTTTCAAGATAAGATAAACAGAGACACTGCTTTGACTCTAACCAGAAAAAAGCTGAAAGTAAACTGACAGACATTTTACACCCATCCTTCTAAATCTGGAAATGTACATTAAAGTGACATTAATTTAACACAACTCTGACCTCCACTCAACTTTCAAGGGGTATCATGGGATGAGAGCAAACCCAAGAATCTTCAGAAGAGATAGAACGATGAGCCTTATGCAACATGACAATTATATTCATTACAGCCCTGTAATCTTTACTCAAGGGAAGTTTACTGTAGAATCTGTAGAATATAGTGAAGCAGAAGACCCAAAAAAAAGCAACTGAAGCCAAGTTTTTCACATCAGTACTCAGTACTGCAAGTAGAGATCAGAGTTCCTAGCCAAATAAGAAGTTACACAAGACCAAAGTTTGCACAGAAAATGCACTAATTTTAGTACCAAATTAAGAGAATTTAGCTTCACATAAAGAGATGTTTGAGGAATCTGGCAATGCACAATGTAACAGTCATACAATCAAACTGTCATGGTACAGCTGGATCCTGGTATCTCAGGAATAAGAGGAACACTTGGCACTTACCCAAAAAACTCATGAAACAAAGTTCCAAACAAATTTTCTTATATAGAAGTAGTAAAGCAGAATATTAATCTATTGTACACTTTGGAGTCTTTACCAGGTACCAGAATATCTAACCACATACTCCTCAGGTTCATTCATAGAGCATACCAGCATGACTACAACAACCCTGTTTGGACATAAACATCTATGACCACATGGGAGTTAGAAACATACTAGTTTCAGGTTAGCAGACGGAAAGTTGACAAGTAGAACTGACATTGCCCTCCTTCATATGCTCCTCCAATAAGATTAGAACAAAAAACTTCATGTCAAGCTGCCAAGGCGTCTTTAAATGTTACCATGTACGGAGCAATCTCTTAGCCACCAGTAGCTATATATTTAACATTAGCTAGAGAATTACAAGTGACATCTATTTCACATGCTACCCATCTAATCTTGTCTAGGGCAAGATCTAAACATATCACGCTTTGTCACAGGATAAACAGCCACAGATAAGATCAAGCAGAGCAGCCTTCAAAACTACACGTCACTCTTGCATCTGAAAGCTGAGCCTTCCAGGCATGCCAGAAATCGGCAAAATCACGGCATTCAGAAACGTGCTTTCAGAGTTAAAGGGGTCTTCTGCTTCCTGCCTGCCGACAGATATCTTTGGGGAAAAGTAGCAGGAACAAAGAAGAGAAGGAAGTGAGTCTCATTAACACACTCAGAAAAAAGTGGATGCCCGAGGAGTAAAAAATACGGCTCAAGCCCTGGGGATCACAGAGGAGAAAGAATGAGTACCCCTCCTGCACTCGCACGTAAAACAAACACTGGAGACCGCGGGGGGAGAGAGACGCAGCCCAAGCGGGGGGAAGCACGAACCTCCTCGCACCTCAGGCGAGGCCGGACGGAGCGCCCGTCACCTGCCACCTCGCTCCCGGGCAAGCGGAGCCCCTCCACGCACATCCCCTCCTTCCCCGGGCAGGGCGGGTGCACCCCCTCAGCTGACTGAGGCGGGGAGAGGAGAGCGATTTCACCCAACACAAACGTACGTGGGATGGGGCAAAGTCCCCCTCTCGAAGCCAGGCGGGGCCCGGTCTCGCTCCCCCCCTCAGCCCTGCGGGCAGGGGCGGGCGAGGCCTGTTGCCCGCGGCACCCCCGGCGGCGGCTGACAGGCGCGGCGGGGCTGAGGGGGCAGCAGCCGCGCACCCCGCGGCCCGCCTCCCGCCGCGCACGACCGCTTGCGGCTCGCCGCAGCCCCGTCCCCGCGACGGCGGCGGTACCTGAGGCCGCGAAGGGGCCCGGAGCTCCGTCCGGCAGCAGCGACGGCACCGCCCGCTTCCCTCCCCTCACCTCCTTCCCGCCCGCCCTCTAAGATGGTGGCGTGCGCGAGCGGCGGCAGCTGCGCCGAGAATCCATCCCCGAGACAAGCGAGCGAGCGCCGGCCCCGCCCCGACCGCAGGCCGGCCCCATCGAGCCGCTCGGCCATCCGCTGGCCACCCCTGCCGGCCGCGGGCGCTGAGGCGGAAGAGGGCAGGAGAACTGGAGATGGAGAAGTGGGATGGAGGTGGAAGCTGCTCT
Source organism: Anarhynchus alexandrinus (assembly GCA_008711295.1). NCBI lineage: Eukaryota > Metazoa > Chordata > Aves > Charadriiformes > Charadriidae > Anarhynchus > Anarhynchus alexandrinus. The sequence continues at coordinate 1,703,519 of VUYV01000013.1, forward strand.
GTCAGAAAGAGGGAAGGAGGAGCAGCCGCAGGGCGCCAGACCCGCGAGAAATGTCCTACAGCGCAGTGAGGTGGTTCTTAGTTTCTCAGTTACCCTAATCTTTACACCCTGCGAGACGAAAATCCCAGAGGACTGGGAAGTAGCTGCAGCTAATTAAATTCTCATAATAGATGTCTGCCTCGCTATCAACACGCTTTTAATAGCATAAAAAAAGTGAAGTTGTATCGACGTATAAGCTACATTAAAGCACAATTACCTTAAGTTTAATTCTGGCATGTGTAAGTTGCTGAATGACCAAGCTGGAAAAAGAAACTTAAAATCTATCAAAAAAATAGTGATTAAAATAAACTAGCGTAGGCTTACACGGAATTGCAAAATCAGGTTGTGGTCTTGTTTGTGTTGGTTCTGTGGTCCACATTACCTCCTCGTAGTTAGTGTTGATTAGTATTTAAGAATTGAGCTCATTATACCACCTAAAAATGGTGTGTGCAATGTGTTGCAGATTATTCTGTATTCGTCTGTTATCATAAATGCATCTTTTTGCAAAATTCAACTATTACATGTTTTGGGAATTTTACAGTAAAAACTGCTAGGAAATAACAGTAAGCGATGTATACAGATGAGTGGAAAGGTAAATTATATTTAACTGTAAGTAGGTGATACACATGATATAGCTGTGAAATTAATTTCAGTGTTATTCATGCTTACAAATTGTTGAAATAAAACAAGATATTTTGCCCTTCTTACAAGTTAGTGATTGAAGAGGTTCATTATTTTTCATATAAAAATGTTACGTTATCATCATATGTCTGGGTGAGTGTTACTGTTAGGCTTGAATTATTTCCAATATATAAATAAAAGTTATTTCTTCAGAAGGAAAGAAAAAACTTTTAAGAACTTTTATTCTGAAACCGGTTTGAGGTTTTTTGTGAGCCTGGATTTCTTAATATAGCTGGTTTTAATTTGCACATAGTAGCACTAAGAGACATCCAACAAGCTTGATGCCTTATAAAACTGCTTGTTAGAAGTAGTAAGATACAATCCCTACCCTGAAGCATTTATAGTCTAAATGACACAAGGAAATGCAGTGAATTATGCTCTTGGTTCAAACCGTCTTTTTTGGATGTGTTCTGAGTATGTATTAAAAATGATACTGTATTGATTTGTTGCGCTTCTGTCCTCACTATCTTCTGCCTTGAAGCCAAAATTGACAAAATATGATGCTTTTACATGAAATTTTGACTTTATAACTTTGGAAAGAGATTTTAGGTAAAACTAATTTCTTAGACAAAACTACAGGAAAATAGCAATCATCTTGAAATGGGGCTTTCTATGTAATTTGGAGAAGCTGAAAAGTGTATAAAATGTAATCACAAAAATGCGTATCCATCTCACAGCATCTGATTTTCTTAGGTCTTGCATGTCTTTGCTCCAAGTATTTATACTGAGACTTGGTAAACTTACATGGCTTATCCAAGGTCAGTTAGTTAATAAGTGGGGAAACCCGGGAAGACAACCAGAGTTATGACTACAGTACTCTGACAGAGAAACTACACATAACACTGTTTTATAGCTAATAGTGCTTTTACTAAATAATATTTTGAAAATTATTATGCATAATTTATATTAAAATGGGGTGAATGTTTCATATTTTAAAAAAAGCTGCATGTGTTTTTCTGATCAGGGAGAATAAATAAAGCAACAGGGAAGGTGTAGATTCTCAGCCTCTTCCATCTTACCTGATGGAAGAAAAAAAAGAAAAGCTCTGGAAAAAGAGAATTCACCTTTGAGAGCTAGCGTAATAAATCTCTGCTTGGTTTGCTGCCCCAGGCAAGTGCTGTTCCACAGTGAGTGGCAGTAGCTGGTGCTCATGATGGCAAAATATCTGCAAAGTGCTCAAATTTTATATTTTCCCTTCAGTCTCCTTTGACAGTGGAAAGCATATGAAATCCCAACTGTGAATTAAAACCATCTTTCTGAGTGTAGTTCCACATGTTCTCTCTTGTATGTGAGTTTTCTTCCATATTTTTTATGAGACTATGCAGTTTGCATCTCAATGTGGCAACACAGCTAAATCCAACTTGTTAATGTTTTGATTTTAAACATTTTGACTGAGGCAGGCAAACAGGAGAAGACTGCCGTTCTTAAGGTGGAGTGCCAAACTTCTCTTCATCACTGGAGAGGCACTTAACGCTGTGGTTCCTGAAGCATTTGATAAAAATGGGTCAACATTGTCAGAAGCTCAGAAGTTTGTACTTTTTACACTTAGAAATATCACAGGACTCCTGTATTTTTAGCTCTTGACTAAGTAATTTGCTTCCTATTGTAAAAGTTCACATGATGATCTTGTGTCTTCTCAGAAAGAAACTATTATAAGAATGATTTCTTTTCCCCTTTTTTTATTACTGTTCCTTTTTTAGGAATTAGAGTTACAGTAATCACATATAATAAAACTGTGTATATTGCAAACAGACACACATTGCATATTTATTTTTCTTGCTGTGAATATTTTAGTTAGATAAATAGCACTTTTATAGGCAAAGCAAAATTATATCTACTTCTCAGCAGCACTGTAGTATTTTTATAAGACAAATCCTCAATTTTATTTTACAGACCTGCTAAATTGCACTTATAAAGAAAATTTGAATTTAGTTGCTGCTCATGTATATTCTACTTACAAGAATGTAATAGCTGATTTGGATGAAATAGATCAGATCCCAAGAAGGAAATTTAATACTCTGTAGGTCTCATAATAGATCTTTACATAGGAATTGAACCTGCTTATTTTAGAGAAATGCTTCCTTCAGAAGGATTTGAATCAGATCTTTGATGAACAAGATATTCATGTTGATGAACAAGATGTTCATTTTAATGAACACGACAAAGCAGCAGAAGAAACTGTATTAACATTTAAACTGACAAAGTCAGTTTTGATCAACTTCTGTCCTCCTTAGGGGAAGGGTCTAGTCTAAGTGTTCAGGACTAGACTCGGTCTAGGATCCATGACAGCAGAGTTTTCCCCTGTTCTGTTAGGTTAGACCAAAAGTCCATCTAGCTCAGAATTGTGTCTCCACGATGACTGGTAATGGATGCTTGGTAAAAGCATATTGGAAACAAGGCACTTAGAGAGTAGTTGTTTCCATGGCACAACCTCATAGTTTTTAGAAATAAGTGGTTTACAGCTTCCTTATCTGGAAGTCTGTAATTCAGCCAATATAGTTAATAGCTCTTGATGGACCTATGAACTTGGCTAATCCCTTCTGTGAACCCAGTTATACTGTAAAACATTAGCTGTTAAGGATTTATTTAGGTAGTCTTGTGGCGCAAAAGAAAATGCTTTATTTTGCTCGGGTTTAGCCCACTAGTCTTATCATATAACTTAAAATAGTTGTTCCACTTCACCTTATTTGCACCATTTGAGTTTTAATGAATCTTATAGTTGTCCTCAACTGCCCTTAGAGTGTCCTCGCATCCAAAGTCCCACTTTGCGTGAAGCCACTTCTGATTGAGGAGATGGTTCTATTGCTGAACTATCTTCATTGACATCCCCTGTTCCCAATCCAATTCTTGAGATGCTGAAATGAAAACACCAAAATTTGGGTATATTATGAGTTAGATAGTTACAATTTCCATTTTGTTCTTAGTCCTCTTTTGTGTATTTACAAACATTTTGTATTTTTGACCCTTGCTGAGCTCTTACACGGCTGTTTTCTTAACTGTTTTATGTGTGACAAGGCTCTAAGAAACTTGAGTGCTTAAAACTGTATTATTTTGAATCAAATTTATGCTGATTACTATGAAAACTACTATTACTTACAGGAAAAATGTTACGCTGCAGATGTATTAGAAGCAAAAACCACAAATATTTTTGCAATGTTGCTTTTTATCAACCATTACTTTTAATAGCTGTAGAAAGTGAACTAGAATTGAGAGCTTTTTCTGCTTCCTACTACACATTACTTGCAAATATTAGCTAGTAATAAGATTACAGACTAATAAAACAACTCATTTGGGGAACTTGTCATCACTTATTTCAGTTTCTTTACTCTGCTGTTTTATAATAGTAAAGAAAACAGGAATCTTAATTGGCAATGGGATTTCCCAGACTGAAAACGACTAAATTCCTATCACTCAATTATTTTCAGTAGATGAATTGTGATCATAATTTGTTAAAAAAAGACAATTTTAAAAAACATTTTGAAGCCTATCCAAGCAAAGCAAAAAGTAAATGGAAAGTAAGCCTTTCAGAAGTGTTCCGAATTACAGAATTACTACGCCATGGAGAAAAAACGTATGCAGGAGGGGACTGCACACCTAACCTTCATGCGTGTTGACAAGTAGAGAGTCATTTGAATGCCATAGCTAGCAGAAATGCATGTGTGAGCATGAGTACCTGCTCTGTCTGGAGATGCAATCCAAAAAAGCAAACAGGCCTTAACATAGAGTCAAATGTAATGTTTACTTACACTGAATATTCCCATAAGAGCAGCTTTCTAATGCTCAAGTCAGGCAGTTTTCCCAGCACAAGGCTGAACAGTTGGAATTGCATGCAGTCTGACCCTGTGTGTTCAGGAGAACACAGAACAGATTTTGATATTTGTGCTTTTACACATTCCTGTATGAATAATCACAATGATTCACTGAGGCTTATTGCAACATAAGGTACCATTCAAAGTGAATTGCAGTATTGCCCAATATAGTAATAGTTAACTGATCCCTTGCTGGGTGTCCATAATGTTCAAGATAAGGCAGGTATTCTCATAAGAAGGGCCTAAAGCAAAGGAACAAATGTCCCATATTGATTCTTACAGTATTAGCATGGGAGACGTACTGTGTATATATAGATTCTATATATAGAGCACGCAAATGGATTAAACTGAAAGTTATTCTGCAGGGAAATACAGGAGGGAAAGTTTCTGGTTTTCACATTTTGTAATGTTAACAAGTATGTATGGTCTTTTCAATGCAGATGCTTTTAAACTGCACCAAAAAGGAAAGTTTCTCAGATGAGAAATCGCACTGACAGAGCTACTGATTTGGGGCTTTGCCAGTGCATTGTTTTCAGACAGTAAGGGTTCAAAGTATCTTGTCCTTAAAGGTCAAGTCGGTTGGCTTGTTAGGATGGCACACCAACTTGAAAAGGCATGTAGTGCTCCAAAGAGGTATTTTAATGCCCCTATTCTTACAGTGAGGGCTAACATAATGCATGTAATCTGTTTGTCTATAAGATTTTGCCCAATTTACATATTCATGAGCATCGTTTGCCACAGTTGTTGCTTTTAGTACAGTTTTTCAGAGCAGTAGAGTGAGTGACATGCTTGGATACAATATTTCTGTTAGTTTTGATATATTTCTGATACTAGACATGCAAAGAGCATATTTTTATAAATTGACTGGTCATCTTCAAAGACATCCATATAATCCCTACAGTGGCTGACACAGCACTTCAGAGTTGCAAATCAGCTTTTATACTTTTTGATGTTCCATTAAGTTATTATTTCAGGAGAATTTCCTACTGACTTTCAGCAGGACAACCAAGAAACCCCAACTTTACAGAAATGAGTTAACAGTTTCTTTCTCTATATATTACCAAACGGACTGAATAAAGCTAGTGTGGAGGTACCCAGCATTCAGAAACAGTGCTTTGAAATGGTTTCCATTTTTTATGCCTGCAGCATTGTCACTAGAAATAGACTGATTAATTTATTTATTTAAGGAACACAGTATTTTTTAAGTGTTTCCACTGTTAACTAATTTGACTACTATTGTTCATTGTTTCTAAATAAATCATGCATCTTAACAAGAAACTCGGGCTCCAGATAGCTGTGATAATTGAAAAAGATAGCGCACAAGCTGTTCATTGCTATCCCCCAGCGCTGCTGGAGAGAGCGTTCCTTATTCTGCTGGAGAGAACATTCCTTATCCTGCTAGAAAGAAGGCAGCCAAATTATTTAACCCATCAGAGAGGATATTTTTAGTTATGTCTCATTTTGTCTGGAGACAATTAGGGAGTGCTTATTCATGCTTCTGCCAGTAGAACTGTGGATGCTATGATATCCAGCTGACTGGAGAGGCTGGTACCATTTTCAAGCAGCACACTGCTGCATCCAGAGAAGGATACCTGTCTATGTGAGTTCCAAATTCTCCTCCTTGTTCTCCTCTCCTCCCCGCGTTATCTTGAAGTAAGTACAATAAGAGTAATATGGCACAATGACCATAGTTGTGGTATAGTAGCCTTTAATATCTAATGTCTTCTAAAAGCTAATCTGAGGAGTCAACAGTTTGGATCAACTGAAGATTTTTGTGACTTTTTTTCAAAAGTCACAAAACAAGGAAAAACCCAAAAAGGTATAATGCAAGTGTTTCTAAACAATCCTCTTACGAAAAGCCATTTAGAATGAGAGGTCAAATATTAGCAGCAAAACCCTCTAAAAAATCAGTAAACGTGTTAAAGTCTGAACAACTGTCTGGGAACAGAACTTAATTTGTTTACCTGTCACATGTTCAATTGCTTGCAGTTTCAAATGTTTGAATATCTCAAAAATCAATGGTGCCATTGCATGCTCTATGACTCTTCATGCTGCTGCTTTTGTGAAATGATCCACTGGGATCATCTTGATCCTCTGTTCTAAGCATCAGTCGTCTGGCACTTTTCTTGCTCTTGCCACTTTTTTAAGGCTTGGTTTTAACCCAGTGAGCTTCGGTGCTCTGCTGGAAGCCCCATTGGTTATGGATACCTGCAATGACTGCTAAACTGCAAACTTCTCAAGTAGTGACATACTGATTTGATTTAGCGCATGGATCACATCTTTGAATAAAAATTAAAAGATCACTAAATTAAAAAAGGGTATTTTTACATGTGTTTGCAAGTTATCATGGGTTTTACTCAAATTAATGGTTCATGACGTGGTGAACGTGAAAGTTGATGCCTAAAGTACAACCACTAAGGCAAGTCAGATACAGCTGTGATTGATGTAGGTTCTCGGTTCTGTTGAAGTGTATAATAAGTAACATGAAAAAGGTAGCAGTACGCATTTATTGCAGTGAAGAAAGTAAATAAGTACAATTGAGAACACATAATAATGTTTCTATTGCACAAGGCAGCACAGATTTTCTGATCATGGCCAAGCTATGTATTACTATTACTTGGCTCCTGGGTGTGACCGTGGGGAGCCTGTGCAGTATCGACGCAACACAAAGGCAGGGAATTGTACCCTGTTTTGCTGTTGTAGGAACCCTGCTGCCATCGTTCTGCTAATTCATTTGAAGAAGCTGTATAAAGGAACAAGATGTATTTTTTATGAGAAAGGATGGAATAGCAGCATAAAGATAAATTTTGAATGGAAAAGCAAGCTGTAAATAGGAATGCAGTGTTTCTGTGGGCAGCATGACTTTTGCAGATTTTGCCGCTGTCTAGAACATCAAGTTCCTATTTAAGTCATCACATTTTCAGTCAAATTCTTTCTTTGTATTTTCTGTGTTGAGCTTCTGACACATATTTTGCTGTTATTCCTAGCAAATATAATAGGCAATAATGGTGTTATCATCATAATAGTCTAAGGATATAAACAAGCCCCAGTTTGTAAGTTTCTCTCTCTCCTTACATACCTTGTTTCAGTGTATAAAGAAGCATAGTTGTTTTTTTTTTCCATTTGTTATTTCAAAAAAAAATAATGTTTGGACTAATTATATTTTGAAAGTTAATGGTTTTAGTTGATCTCAGTCAGAACTCTTGGAGAGTAGCCACATCAAATGAGATCCTGGTAATTTGCCATGACTTCACCATGTGCAGCTCCATGAAATTACATGCCTCCCATATGGCTGTTGCTATAGCTATGCCAAAATCAACCAATAACACTATAATTTTGCTTGTGGCCCTTCCTGGAAGAAATTTACTTACATCATATATCAGGGTAGATAAAATGTTTTCTTGTTTAGCTCTCTGTAGTATTCCACTGACTACTGGTAAAACTTATTTATATTCAAATACTGAGAACGTGATGGATAAATTATTAAGCAGTCTACTTTATAATACTTAGAATAAAGTGAATATTGTCTAATGGATAATCTAGGCCTGATTTTCCTTGGCTGTTTCTCTAGGTTTTATTCTCAGCTTTACCTGGGCTTAAGGGATGTACTGGTTATTAACCTGCCTTTTAAATTCAGTTTTTACCAATCTAAATGGCATCATGCTGATGTGGGCAAGATCAGATTCTCAGCCCTCTTGGACATTTCCAGAATCCCTTCACCTCTGCAACTTTTACTTCCTTTTGTTTTTTTCTGGTTCCTTGCACTTTACTGTGCTTCCCAGGCCTCGATCTATATATGGATTCACAGAGTTGTTCTTTCTGCATGCTCAAGGGCAGGCCATTAGCTGCGTGAAAACGATCCAGAAGGAGCAGGATGTTGAAAAGCTTCCCACATAGCTTAGCAAGTGATTTCATAGAATCACAGAATGGTAGGGGTTGGACGAGAGCAAATTTGGAAGGGGTTTGTAATGCTTTTGTCTAGGTATGCACTTCTTCCGGCTGAAGGACTTGTGAAATTGTAATATTGCCAGAACTAGTAAATCATACCTGCATCATGGTTTGGAGTCCCCAAGACTTACTTATATATAAATTACAGAAAGTTGTCTGAAAATTCCCTCCATTCGAATCAAACTGTTAGACTGCTCCTGTGTTTACTTGTTGACTAATACTTTCCTTCTGAACTTTTATCTTCTCATTCCTTATGTATTTGTATTCATCTGTATTCTCTTGTTTTATATTTACATTGTAAACTGCCTGGAGGCAGACAGCAACAGGAGGAGGATGCTCTGCAATGGTAATTGCTTCTGTTATCATGGATATTCAGGAAAAGATCACCTGCAACCCAACTGTGCTTATAAAAGCTGGACTGTGATGAATCATAGAATGATAACATTGCTGGATTATGTGTGCTGTATAGGATGGTACCAGATTTTAGGGTTTTATTCATGCCCATTCCATTGGTAAGATTGAGAACATACTAAGACATTTCCTCTACACATTAAAAATTTGATTTCTGGTACACCCTGGAACAGTGAAAAGCTTTGCAGAAGTTTGGAACTCACTTCCGGCCAAATGAGGATGAAAATATTCAGAAAATTACACCGTGAAAACAGACAGTAGGCTTTTCCTACTGCTCCTGTACTGAAGAAATAAGTAAGGGTTGGAAACAAAATTTTTAAATATATCAGTCAGCACTGCAATCCTGCTGGATCTAGCTGAATTTTAGCTTTATAAGCTCAATTTTGTAATTTGAGCACAAGACTTCTATGCTAAAAATATCCCCCAAGATAATCTAGATGCCAATGCACGAAAGTACAAAGGGTACTTTGTAGAAAGCATTATAGGAAGCAGTATTGAAATTTTGATTGATCTATTTGAATATTGACGAGTAATATGCCAAACTTGTGTTTATGGTACAACAATGTGAGATAATATTGCTTTAAGAGAAATCTTGCACCTTTATTTTATTGGACTGGGGCCCGGGTCCATGGCCACCTGAAGAACTGCATCTGGCAAGACTAATAAAATGAAACATGAGATCTCATGGCCAGGGAGTTTAGTCTTTCAACTCCCACCCTTGCAAAACTGTGATTGACTTGGCATCATGGTATTGAGAGAAATCCTATGCTTTTTGGTTCTCACATGTAAATTCGACTGTAATTCAGTAAAACAAAATGCACCACCACTGCTCTTTTTCAATATCATTCTTAACACAGTCTCAGGAAGAAGGCAAACTGATTGCAAGAGATCACAATGGAGTTACTTAACAGATTTGTTTCACTTTCCGTATGAACTGCAGTACTTTTTTTTTTTTTTCCCCTGCTCAGTGTCCTACCGTTTCGCAGAAAACACTTGCACTCACAAGGAGGAAAAAAATAAATCCAGCTATGAGATATTTTCTGTAGAGTGCATTACAGTAAGTGCCTGTGGGTGTGATTTAGTGCTTTATAGTGAAATGATGCTTCTGTTAGCAAAAAGTCATCAGCATGCTTTTATAGCAGGTCTACTATTTGTCTTTTGACTTTGCTATTAAAGCTTAGCTAGACTGATCAGGAGCATTATTTGGAAATATTAGGTAATAAAGAACAGCCAGCTATGGTATGCTAATGATTGCACTGTTCAAAACTCACTACAGCTGGGCATACTGACTTGGTAACTCAGTGCCAGCTGTACGAGCTGTACAGCCAGGACAAGACCTGCCAGCTCCATGCTTTCTTCGTGCTGCAGTTTCTTTGGCCCTTGTCTGACACTCCTCTGGGGGGTTACCTGAACCCCTGCAGCTGAAGCACTAAGCCACTCTCTTATTCCAGGACTCCTTCTGCCAGATGCAGCAGTTGAACCTGCTGCGTGTGTAACCCTGAATACCAGGTAATAAAACCACGAGGAAAGTGAAAAGTCCACATGGTACTTTACATACTAACTGTATTTATTTTAGATAAGTATGTACCTATGCACACACACGGGCAAATGCATTAAAAAAGGGCTGTTTGTACTTTCTCTGAAAAGCTTTCAGAGATATTAATCTTTCATATTCTAGCATAGCATAGCTCACAGACTACACAATATCCTGCAGAAATCCCTTTCATTATCTGTAAACTGCCTCATAATGTTCTATTCATCATTTGCTTTGACATTAAAATAAAAATGTTAACATTCTCATTATCTCCTTTCCTTGCTTATGTTCCTCAGGAAGATCTGGCAGCCCACAGAAGCCAGATGGTGGCTTGAACTTCACAACTGAACTGTCTAGCTGCTGCTACAAAAAGGGATGGTTTTACTCCGTCTTATCTCAACCTGAAGGACGTGTACTTTGCACTGGCACTGACTCTTGTCCAACCCTTCAGTGAACTCAGGGAATGAGCCTCTTAATTAGAGATAGCTTAAACTAAGCGAGGAGGACCAATGCTTGAAGAAGGAAGCCAGACCACTGTGAGGATACCTCGAGGGCTGGTGACTCCCTAAGGGACACAGCCAGCAGGGCTGGGGAGACCCACCAGCCTGGGCATGTCCCACAGTTCATGGTTGAGGTGAGATGAACAGACACAAAGGTAGTGTCCAGGCTCAACCAAGAGTCCAGATCATCAGACCAAGTTCATGGTGGTGAAACAGGCCCAAGGTGAAGCCAGGATATCAGTTTGCAGACCAGGACTAGGGCCAGTGGTGGCTCCAGGGAGGCCCATAGGGACGTCTGGTATCCCCGCAGAAGGCCAGGCTGGGTCAGCACAGCTCGGACACAAACCGGGGATGGGTCTCCTGCGCCCTAGGGCATGCAGCAGGAGGTGGAGGCCCCAGGTGAGGCTAATTAGGGCCATTAAGGCCCGTTGGTGCACGCTGAGCCCTGACAATTGCTCCTTTTCATGGGCTCCCGAATTTATCCTCAGCACGATGTGGGGTTACACCACGAAGCCCACAGCCTCACATCGCCAAGGCGGCAGCAAGCAGAGGACTGAAAATAACTGAGAGCCGCAATACCAGAACGGTTAAAACATTAAAATACTTTGAAAGCAAACAAGAAATCGTGTGTGGCTACAGTACATCATCGTGGGGCCAGAACTGGGCCCGGCTTGGTGGATGCAGCAGTCTGTCCTTCCAGCCCTGAAGGGCTGCGAGAGGTGGGAAGAGAGAGAAAGAACTGAATGAGCTGTTGAACATTTTTTTTTTTTTTTATTTTACTTTCCCCACCTCAACTCTCAGGTTTTCAGCGTTAAAATAACACTTCAGCCGCCCTCGTCTGCTCGCCGCCGGCGGGACGGGGGGGAGTGTGGGAAAGAACCCGCCCGCCCGCTCCACTTCGCGCCGCCTCGCAGGGGCGAGGCCGCCAGATCGGACGTCAGCGAGGGCTGGGGTTGTCGCGCCCGCCCTCGCCGCCGCGCGCAGGGAGGGGCGGGTCAGCCATCTTGGGCTCGCCGGGCCGTGCCTGCGAGCCAGCGGGCGGGGGAGGCAGCGCCCGCCTTGCGGAAGTGCCCTCGCTCCCTCACGCCCTCCCCGCCGCCGAGCCCAGCCCCGCCGGAGCGCGCCTAGGGCTGCCCGCCGTCCCCAGCACCGCCGCTACCGAGGAGCATGGCAGGGCGGCTTCCCGCCTGTGTGGTGGACTGCGGCACGGGGTGAGCTACGGCCGGGCCGGCCGCTGACAGCTCGGTGCCGCCCGGGGCGGGGCCGGGCGGGTTCCGCTGCCGCAGATGGCGGCGGGGGTCGCGCTGCCCGCGGTGGGGGCCGGGCAGCCGCGCCCGAGCCGCCGCGGTGCCGGTAGCGGGAGGGGAGGGCCGGGCCGAGCCGGGCTGGGCTGGGGGGAGAAGCCAGCTGCCTTCCTTTCCCCTTCCCTCCTCTTTCCCTTCGCCTCCCCTCGCCCCCGCGGAGCCCTCGGGCCGCCCCGCCGGCCGGGGCCGCTCGGAGCAGCCGCCTGCGGTTACTCGGCCGGTGCTTGCCGGGGCGCGGGGGACCCGGTGCGGCTGCCGGAGCCGGGAGTGGCGAACGGGGACAACCATCCTGCGAGGTCCCGAAATGCCCTCGCTCGGGGGAGTCACCGCGCCGTCGGGTGCCGTCCGGGTGGGCTCTTATGTACTTATTTAATTTAAATATGTGGATAATGTCATTTATTCTGTGTTACTTCTCTCTGTGGAAGGAAAAAAAAAACCCCTCCCCCTCCAGCGAGCAAGCGCAGAGGAACTTCCTTAGTTTTGTCAAAGCCTCTTCCTGCTTTCGGGCTTTTATACCTTATAAGGCAGTTTTCAGTGTCAAACCTGAACCAAATCCGTTTTAGAAACTCTTCTTTCTGTTTAGCAGCTACCAGATGATGAAGAGGATGCGGTGCCAGTGATATGTAGCGTAGAGAGCTCTTGGGGAGAAGGCCCTCGGGATTGGGACTGCCTTTTCCGCCGTGGCCCGGCTGCGGGGGGCTCCGGGGGGCTGTGCCGGGGGGCGACCCCGCGGAGGGGCCGCCTGGGAGCCCACCTGGAAGGGTGACGCGGTGCCGCTTGCAGGAGCGCACCCGGGAAGTGAAAACCGCTGTGACCTGCCCTCTGCCTTGTGGGGTTTTTTTAGAGATGAAACACTTCATTTTAGGCGCTGTGCATAGGGCTTCTACTGGGAAGTATTGATATACTTTCAAGGCTCTTCCTCTTCAGCCAGTACTGGTGGCATGATGATTCTTTTAACTCATCTTTTTTTTTTTTTTCACTTCTCATCCATCTTGCTAAACATAGTGAAAGAAATTTCTCAATGACTGCAGTGTAGGTACAAATATTTACAGTACTCTCTTGAAATCCGGGCGCTTGTTTTTTGAAAGCAAAGGCTCATCTTCCCTTCAAGAGGGAATGTTTGGTGTCAGACATGAATAAATTGGTCTTTAAGGAGAGCAGGCATGTATGTGTCTGTAACATATGCACGTTTAACAGTTGTATGAAGAAGTCATACCTGTAGTTAGAGCAAGAACTAAACCCTTGAATTTTGTGGAATGAAGGAAGGTTAGCACAGTGGGAATAAGAGTATGTAGCTGAGTGTAATGGAAGCGTATGTGAGTTTAACATGATGTGTATATGCACTGTTTGTCTTTCAAAACAAAAGATCTGTACTGTACTCTGCCGCATGCCACTAGAGGCTTTTTCCCATCCCGCATGTTTGTGCATTGCAGGTAGTCCTATTAAATTCAGTAATTATGTCTTATAGGTTTGCAAAATATAGGTTGTGACCACTGGAGTAGAAACATTCACTAAGAGCTTTCAGTGATGCCAAGCAGGAACAACATACTAGCACATAGCTGCATAAGAAATGGCTTTGCCTTTTTAGTGTGAGAGGTATACCAAGGGACCTGAGTGTTAAAACAAATATTCCTGGGGAAGATCTGTGTGTAAGTACTCCATTAATCAACTTCAGTGCACAGGGCATACTCTGTAATGTTCTTGTATATAATGTTCACCAAGTCTTGCTCCTCATTTATTTATTTCCCCCCAGACTTCAAAGATCTCTCTAAGATGTTGTTTCATTGTGCACCTGTGGTGGTGGGTTTTGTTTTGTTTTGTTTTTTTTTTAACACAGACCAACCTATTCTGCTCTCTGGGCTTTTCCCTTCTGGTGAGCTTCGTAGTTCGAAGTTGTTCTTCCTTGAAGTTCTGCTTCAGGAAACTGTGAACAAAGGTTTTTAGCATTGCAAACATTAGAATGTTGGGGTTGTTGGATTGATTTCAATAGTCAAATGTATAAAGTGGTGAATTTACAAATGAAAAATCTAATACTTGAGGCAAACAGGGAAAAGGGGGGTAGTAGTGCAGTGGGATGTGATAGCATAATCATGCTCATAGCTTTTTATTTTTTTTATTGGTGCAGCCTTCCCTAACTCAGTCTCATTTTTTGTTTTTAAGCAAGAACATGACACACAAATGATGTCAGCCTTGTGCTCTGTGCGGATCAGTTGAGGTCTTACCTAGGGTACTCTCTTATCTACCACAATGAAAGAAAGCAGACAATTTAAAGATAGCCCCTGAAAACAGGAAAAGAGGTTTCGAAAATACAACCAAAGCAGAAAGTTTGAAAGGAACTGCCTTTAGAACAGGCAAGGCTTTAAAAATGCACAAATTTTCCAATAAGTAGGGTATTTCTAGAGGGAGGGGGTAATAATTAATTTACAGTTCAAGGAGAATTTACCTTAATCAGCAAAAGGGCAGATGTAGGAGAGGTATTAAGGGTGTCTTCCTGCATGTCTTATGCATGTAGCCACAGGTTCAGTATGTTGATCTGAGTGATTTTTTTTTTTCTTTGGTGTGTATGCATTTTTGCTACCTAAGGTTGAGAGGAAGGGGATAGATGAGAAAAGTGGCAGAGTTGCACTTTTCAGTATCAGCCTGCACAGATTAGACAAATTTTAAGAACCCCTTTCAAAGCATAAAGAGACCAAAGCACAGAAGAGGTTGGGGAGATCATGTGATCCCCATTGTTTGAGGTTTTAACAGGTTAGTCAAACTTCTTAAGGATCATCCAAGTACATGTCACACAGCTGGAGCTGGCAAGTGGGTAAAGTCAGAGACACATCAGTCAGATTATGGGTGCAGCAAAAATTCTTCCAGTGTTACATTTGTTATCTTGAAATTTGCATTCTTTACTTAAGCAAACCTGATATCTAGAAAATAAGGTAATGGATACCTACTAAGAGCAGGTAAGTACTGTGAATGGGACTTGCTTCAGACTGGCATATCTAAGGATTACATGCATTTTAAAATAAACATACAAAAAAAAAGAAAAATAACTTGAAATTATTTCCATAAAGTGTATGAACAACACACCAAAGAAAGAAAAAGGCTCTTACTGATATTTATAATCTCAGTAGGCTGCAGTCTTTTACTCTGTGCCTTTTGGGTATTTGAATAGTTCTTGCTGCCTGTTCTACAGGCAAACACAGTACAGCTTGCACATCGTCATTAAAAGCTCTTCCTACGCCACTTCAGAATTTAGCTTGATTAGGTTGACAAGTGGATTTTAGCTGTGTCTTTCTGTGTGAATGCGTTTTTTTTTCCTTGGTATAAACTTGTATAACACTGAACTAGCTCATTTGGGATGGCAGATAATTGCAAGTATTCAAATTAATGGCTCTTCAGCTGAACTGAAGTAAGTGGCTGTGTAACCTACTGCAGTTCCAAAATGAGAACTTAATTTTAGCAATGAAAGTGATTTGAAGAAAAGTATTTGTATTTTCTATACCTAAACTTTCCCTTTTCTGTAGGCTTGTGTACAGTTTTTCTGCAGCTGTCAGGTGGATCCATTACCAATCAATATTTGAGTGCCATAGGTGACCAGCTTCTCTAATGTACCCCAGAGCCTTCTGTTGGTGGGGTCAGTATGTTGGTTCTCTTGAGTAAATTTGCTACGTGATTATGTGGAGGAAAAAAAAATTATGTTGTCTCACATCTTGCTTTCTTCTATCTCCTTTCATCTGTTAAGCTAGGCCCCTTTTTCACTTCCCTCACACAGGTTACAAAAATGGGTGTGTTTGAGTTTTTCTCTTCCTTCTTTCCTGAATACTAGGGGAGAATGAAAGGTTTCAGGGTTGACTGGAGAAAGCCCTGCTGTTTGTGGTAGGAGCATGAGAGTCCCTCGAAACCTCACGGCAGTCTGGGTTCCCTCTGAGCTGAGAGCCTGGAAAATTGAGGCTGCTCGGGATTTCCAAGCTTTCTTGACATGAAGTTGCAAACTGTTCTTTGGAATGAGTCACATGTCTGAAAGTTTCTTGGCTGTTCAGTTTCTATAGCCAGTTTTGCTGTAAATGAAGGAAGGATAAACTTGTGCACATAAAATCTCAAGAAGCCAAAATCCTGCCTGATGCTCAGGTGGTGTGTGCAGGGCAGCGAGCTTGCATTGGGGGGCTTCTCTACTTTTCTAGTCAGTCTTGATGCAACACCTGTATAGCTTCATGCTCTTAAGTAGAATGGAATATTTATGGGTTGAGTGTCCTCTGATGTGAGGAGTTATGACAGGATTACATTGTATTGTTTCTCTTGTGGGTTTTGAACTGGTAGTGTAAATGAGTACAGGATCCATGAAAACTAATAATCTTTAATAAACAGCAAAGATATGTGAGGTGAGAAATCCAGTTCTATAAAAACAAGTTAAGGGGAAGTAATAGCCTGTATTTTGTTTGCTGAAACTTTTTTGGTCTTATACTGGACCTTAAAATTATTTTTCTTTCCTAACGTTCCAGACGTGGATTATTTCCACAGATTTTCAAATCATAACTTCTATTTAGTATAAATATATCATCACTGTGATGTTCTTGCAGTTAATATTTCAACTGGATATCTTGTCCTGACCTTTCATGGGTTCCAGTCTTCATGAAAATGTTCTCTTTTGGGATGAATTTTCTCTATGTTGTGTCATCCCAGAAGTAATTTTTCAGTATGGAAAGCATGAACAAAATAATTCCTTAATGGAATATGGAAAAAACACTCTTCCAGGATTTTAAGAGTATCTTTTGCTTGCCAGTAGCTGAAGTGGTTCAGGAGGGAGGGAGAAATGCTTCATCATTAACACAGGAAAAGGAGTTGTGCTAGATTGAGAGCTGTGATTTAATATATATATTTAATAATTGCAAATAGGTTCTGAAGACCCACGATGACCTGTGGTGTCTCTTAAATGATTCTGATAACTCACAGTCAGTGTTGTAACACTAAATGTACAGAGCTTACAATATAATTAGGAATAATAGGAATTCAGTTAGGAATATCTCTATTCTTAAACATGCACACATATATGTTTTGGAATTCCATTATAGGAATCAGTTTATATCTTACTGGAATGCGTGTCAGAAGCCATCCAAGATGTGTGGCACCTTCCAGTCCATCTGTTTCTGCTTTTCTTTTCCCATGTCCCACTTACGCTTGAGATAGATATATATATATATATATAAAAAAAGGAGGAGGGGTGGCATCTTCCTGCAGAGGACAAACCCACTTGCATCCATGGGCTGAATCTGTAGAGTTAATGATAAATGAGCCACCTTCTACGTACAGCAGAGCTCCTACTCGTGTGTGCAGGGAAGCTTGTGCAGCCGCACAGACCAGAGCATGGCCCTGGTAATGAGGAAAGGTTTGAGGGAGGGTAGGGCTATGGGTGGGACGGGACAGGTTTCCTTCTTGTCTCTTGGTCGTTATTTATTACCTGGCCTGAACAGTCTGCCCAGAAAGTATGTTGATTGCGTGAATGTGATGCATATTTGCTCATTGAAATTAGTTGAAAATACAGCTTCTATGAGTTCAGAAGTACTGTACTAGTTCCTGAGTGGTAATCCAGCCTCTGTTTTATTTTATAGGCACACATAAGAAACTTTGCAGTTGGTCTTTTATTGTAGTTCACGCAATTTAAAAGTTTCAACACAATGTTTCAACATTTAGTTTCATCATTGCAGGCTTTCTTGGGGAAATGCAAAAATGCTTTGACAATTTCAAACAAACTTTTTTTACTTAATTTTGGACAAACATTCTTCATTTAAAGACTTGAAGGAGAAAATGTTAAATTTGAAGGTAAAATAATATTTTAGTTTGTCCCAAATAAAATTCATGAGTTCTTTCCTGCTCTGCTTAGGAAAAGAAATCTTTATTGCTTTAATTTTTAGTTTTTGATTTGTTTTAGTCACTGAACTAAAATATATTTAGGTGTACCAATCTAACGAAAATCATCCTTGGGTAGATGCTTAAAAATACCAATTTGATTGCAAACTTGTTAGTGTCCATAGCAGGATTATTTAAACCGTCAAAATGAAACATCTGTCCTTCCAAGTGCTAGTGCTGATATATTGCTTTCATTTTCTTTTTTTTTTTAATCAGTTATCAAGGAGGATTATATACAAAACTGAAAAAGTCATAATTTCATCCACTGACTTAATGTAGGATATAACATAATTCAACTTTTAAAAATTTTTGTTCTGATCATGACTTTGCATTTTTAAGACCAGACATTGAAAAACTCTAGATAAATTTAGCTTTTTTTTTTTTTCCTGGGGTTTCCTTTTTCTCTTTATTATTCTCTTGTGGTCATTGCAAGTGTTTGCAGCTGTGCGCAGGACGTGTTTTGGCATACTCGGTCTGTAGAGAGCAAGATGCAGACAGAAGGTTGTCTGTTGATACTTTATTTTGATTGTACCCTGCTATCAATGAATGAATCAAAATTTTAATTCTTGATGCATTATCTCTTACTTATCTATTTTTGCAGTATTAGCATTTTATTTGTCATATCTCGCGTTAGATTTATCATGCTATTTATCATCTGCAATAGCTTTGACAGTATGACTGCTTGCATATTTGCAGTCAGACTTCAGAATATCTGTGATCTTATTAAATGAGACCTGCTTTTTATATAAAACAAAATTCAGTGGTATGTTTTTGTCCACAGCTTAGTGGGGCTTTTTTTTTTCTACAAGACAACTGTTTCCAATTGGAAGCTGTCTTTTATTAGAAGCACAGTGTAACATGATAAGTATGTAAACTGGTGTTTTAATGCAAGCCTATTCTTGATGGAAAACATTTGGTTACCTACTGAAGTGCTGAAGTTTTAACCAGTGTACTGGGCAGATGGGAAGTGTGCTGAGAGTCTCCTGCGGTGCTTGCTGTGTGCTCCTTCTCTCCTGTCCATGCTCTGGCTGTCCACTCGGTTCATCTTACCCTCTGCTCGGATTGGTGTGATTGGGCCGATAGCGTAGTAGCTGTTGGTTCAAAGCTGGAGCTCTCAAGTGCTGAAATTGTGCAAATAGCAAGCACAAACGCTCAACTTTGTAAAGCTATTCCACATTAAAAAAAAGTTTTAGCCGCTGTATTGCATTTGTTTGGAAAAACTTCCAAGTTCAGTCAGATTTATATCAGCTATGACTCTTTCTGCATCATAGACCGAGATTTTGCCTATTTCACCTCAACTGCAAGATTTTGTTCACTTGACAATTATGTATTTGTTGATTCAATTGATCCCTTCCTGTTTTAGCTGTTGAAAAGTATGTATAGTTAATCTATTCTCTTGGGTTTTTTCTTCCTGATAAATGTCTGTGCAATGCTCAGCTTATTTTGGACAAATGATTGCCAAAAAGTTGCCAAACTGATCTCTCCCTCGTAACAAGTAATTTATACTGTTAAGTAATTAGTCATGCACACTTCTAGACTTTTGGGGCATTCTTTCCTTGTTATTTGCAAATATCATGTGGAGTAGTCAGGCTGTGGAAAATGCTCAGAGAACTTGCATAAAAAGGAAATACAAATTTATTAAAAAACCTAGCAGTATAGGTTAGTATTGTGTGGGTGTGGTGTAGCACAGAGGCACTGTTAAGACACTTGTTAAAATGAATTAGTCTAGAAGTCCCAAAGGAAGCAGTAAGTAAAAAGAGAGCATTCTGCTTTTGCCAACACAAACTATTTTCGTTATACAAAGATAATATCCAAAGCCGTTTGCTCTTCTTACTTTGAGGAAAATGTAGTCAAAGGAAAGCTAACTTAATTTTCTGTGTTAAAGTACATGTCAGCATTGCATATTTGAAATTAATTTTATAAATGTAAATAAAATTGACTAGGATTACAAATGTAGATGGTAGTATCATCAGAATGCCTGAATTGGATTTTGTTAGTCTTAGACACTTAAATATGGGCTGGTTTTCAAGTACGCTTTTCGTGACTCAATCATAAGCTAGAGTCTTTTGGTAATAAATGCATCTTCCTGTTTACTTTTAGGAGAAGAGAACTTTTCCAGAGTCAAGTTATCAATGCTTGCTGTTTGTTTATTTTTTTAAAGTTTTGATGCAAGTAAACGTAGAGCAAATTTGAAAGTAGATTCTCTTCTACTCCATCCAACTGTTAGTAAAATTAGAAGCTGCACAATGTGGTAGCTTCCTGTGTCCTCCAGACTGGTGTAAAAACTGTCACCTAGAGACTCTTATTACAGTGCATGTGAATTTATTCTGACTGCTGGGTAGCGCAGGCTGCTATTGCCTCCGTGTCCCTCTTAGTCACGCACCTGGAGGTTCTGGTCTGGCTGTGTGTGACCATGACTTTGTGGTTTTTCACTACACGCTTTAGCTAGATTTTATTAGCAAGCATTGCAGTCGTTTCTGTGCTTTGGGTTGTAGAAGTAGCTGCTGATAAACAGCAGCACTGGATAAATTTTCTAGATGAAAATATAGATACTTTTAAAGATAAGTTAACTTAAGTGAACTTTTTTACAGGGTTATTTTTCCTATTTAGTAAATAAATGTTTGTTAGAAGCATTTCTTTTCCAAGCTGGTTTTGAGCTCACTTTTTAAATTGCACACCACTTCAATCTGCTTTGGTTTGTTTTACTGTGACAGTTGCAGTATGTTGTGAAGAAGTGCATGTTGTCAAGGTGAAAGTTCTTGTTTGAGTGGACTCATATTTGGGGGGGAAATATTGTAAGAAAATAGTTTCAGATACACAGTAATGCAGTTAATTCCAAGGCCAAGGTTGCAGACTGCCGTATTTGTAACATCTGTGGTGTCTAGGGGTCCCATATGTCTTTGAAATATCCCCTTCATGTGTCTCATCTACAGCTTAACAAGATTCTTCATCTGAGTGCGCTTCTATTCTTGTGTGCTTTTTCCATTTATAGAGCTAATTATTTGGCTTTCGCTATTGATTACTTCAAACATTTTTGATCAACAAGTGTTTTAAAACTTGACAGAAGCAGTTGCTATTTAAAAATGCAAACTAGTGACGTGTAAAAGGTAATATTATATATCAAGCATGACTGATTTCAAAGTCTTTTGCTATCTTGTGTTTTATCAAGGACATTTGAAAAGAGATAGTAAACTAATTTATTAATACAAGTCCCATTTTCCTAATATAATCAGTTCCTCCAGGGAATTCTGATCTGCTGCTGCTTAACCAATTTGCACCTGAGCTGGGACCTTTTTTAAAGGGGCAGGATGGCTTTCTTCTTTCACCATCACTATCTCATTATTTCTCTTTATGGGGATTTGAAAAGTAAATACTCCCTAGGCTTTACAGCCTCATCTGGTGTACAAGAAGGATGATAGAAGAAAAGCAACAAATAAAACCAAAGGCTTTGTTCAGGCTTTTCAGTCGTGTGAGGCTCTATGTATGAAGACTAAGGTCTCATCCTTGTTTCAGAACTCTTCCACTTCTTTTTAAAGCAGTTTTGTTGTCTAAGACATCAGACAGTAAAAACACTGTCTTATACATCTGGTCTGTGTAGAATTTGTCCAGTTAAAATGGGAAACGGTATTAAGCCCCTTTTGATGAACAGACCATCTGTAAGGAGCTGGGGACTGAAGAGCAGAATCCTTTTCCATTCTGTTTAAAAAACTTGGAGTTTTTGCCATTTGATTTACTTCATGCCCTTTTGAACATATTACCGTGTGTGTGTCCTTCTTAGAATCTCCCCACTTTCTGAGCTTTTCTGTAGCGCCTTCTACAACCTGTTCAATTACAATTTTCCTAGAGTTAAGGTAACTTAGCCAGCAATGAATTTTGCTGTTGTATGCACACCTGCAACAAAGAATTTACATGCCTCGGTGAATTTAAGTTGCATCTGCACTATCTTGCATGCCTTCACAACGTGGCCTGCTGTGAAACTGTGAAATTGTGAAATCGTAAAATAGCCTTTCTTGGTTTTATATCGTTTATCTTGAGCCATTCATAATAATGTTATTTACTTAATAGTAATTTAAAGATACAAGTAATGCTTGAGACTTTATAAATTGAAATATTAAAGTACTCTTGTGCAATCATTTTAACTATTTCTCTGTAAAATTTGTTATGCAGCGAAGTGTCAAGCTATGATGGAGGAGATCTGCATGAACAAAATTTATTTTAGCAAGCAGATTCACGTACAAATATTATAACGGTCCTTGTTGGTGTTCAAGTAGTATATATGGAGAATTTACTGCTGTGGTGTCTTGAGAGAAGTGAGATTATGAGATTGGATTGAAATGGTGAGATAGTTTGCAGACCATGCTAATAAAGGCAATTCATGTGCAAAGGCAAGAGATTTCATAAGTTTTCACTGTTCTTTGTTTTACGTAATTGAGGCCTCTGACTTTGGAGTTTCTCCTTGCTCTTGGCTGATCCAGAGGAATGGTCCCATGCAGCCTTTTTCTCAGTTAGATTCTTTGGGTTAGACCCGCAAATAAGCTTTGGAAATCTGCGGAGTGAAATCCAGGTTGGTGCATTCGGCTGCTCAGCAGAGGGTTTGGAGATGCGAACATGTAAAGTGGGGATAGTTTAAGCAGGACAGCAGAAATGTCAGGGTGCACTTAAAATTTCCAGGTCATGGGCGTCTGATTTCAAACTGTAGGAAAATAGTTTAATCAAATAACGATTCCCAGGGGTGAAACTCCTGGGCTGTGGTATCAGTAGTGCATTCAGAAATTAGCAGGGATTACCTCTTTTTAAGCCACTTGTCTGTTGCTATTTCTTTTAAGTGGCCAATATGCTGTTGTGTGCAGCTGTTAATGTGTGGTGTTAATTTTTTGACTCCCATTGGCACAATATAACTTGGAAAACTCGAAATTTCTTGCAGGAAGGAGTATGTAGCATGTCTGTAGGGTATCCATATCCATGCCTGTATGGTCATGGAATAAAATAATTAAGCAGTCTTCGGAGCAGGGATCAAAACGCTAATTGTACCTCTTCTACAATGTGTATTCTGGTTACCGGGCAATCATCTTGCTTTCTGTCTTTGGCCCTTGTTTCTTGGAGCCTTGGGAAGCCTGTTGCATCTGCAAGGTGAGATACAAGGCAATGAATGTGTTGTTTTAAGTGAGAGCTTGCNTTCCACATGGTTTCAGGAAAGAAATGCAAAGCACTCTTACCTCAGGAGAGTTTATAAGCAAGAGGCTCTTATGGGAAATGGGAGATTGGCTTTAAACCCATTTGGATGGAAGAGGATATCTTTTAAGAATAAATGAAGCTTAAATTTGTGTAAAGCGTAATCCCATCGCTGAATATTAGACTTGCTCAGAGTGTGACCCCTTCGATGGGTTCCACATAGGACTTTGCAGAGGTGTGTTTAGTTAGAGAAACCTTGCTGGGCTTGGTGCACAGGCTGTGGTACACACCAAAGCAGAATTTAAGGATTTACACGCATCAAGCTAACAGGTATGCTGTACAGGTTACTGTACTTGGGAAGCCTGTTGCATCTGCGAGGTGAGATACAAGGCGATGAATGTGTTGTTTTAAGTGAGAGCTTGCACAGAAGGATTGCTGTGGCTCAGATGGTGGACAATAGTTCAGAACCATCATGAAGAGATAGCAATTGGTGAACAAAAACAACAACAAAAGCCCCCAGAAAAAGATATCCTTCTATATATGTTTTTTCTTCTAACTTTATGCACCTTGAAGATAAACCAGAAAGAGACGGGTTTGATTTTAGCCTGACTTTCTTTCTGGAGAGTTTCATATCTGTTACTCCCACTCCTGTTACTCCCCCCTCCCTCCAGACAAGTGGTTGTTTTTGTTGTTTGTTTTTAAAGTTGCATTGCATTTTCCCAGCAAGGCCAGCATTGGAGGTACATCTTATTCCTGTTCCTGTGTGCATTCAAAAAAAAAGTGTCCTATGCATGAGATTGCTTCTAGTCCAGGTCATTAGGAGTAGCTGAGCAGTAGGCTGTAACCCGAGTTTGCTCTACAGAAGTTGAAGATCAGGTGACATTTGTCCTCTAGTGCTCATCTCTGCTTGTGCTTGACTAACTTGCGTCTTTGCATGGAGCTGTCAGCAAAATGACAATGATACAACTCATGTTGGGCCACGCCATTTCTGTTGTACTTCTTAGAGCAGCTAAACAAATGTGTTGTCCATGAAGCAGGTGTCCCCCTGTTCCTCACCCCTCAGTTAAAATTGCAGTTGTGCTAGAACTATGGTGTATAACTTGGGAGGATATCTACAGAATGACATTTGGTGTGGACAGGAAAGAAGTGGAGCAAGGCGCATGGTCATGGTTTGTGGTTTGCAGACGGAGGTTCTGTTAATGGCATTCTCGTTAGAAGTTCTTACCCTAAGTGCTGTTTCCTTCTGGCTTTAAAATTGTCTGCATGACTAATACGTAAGTAACCTTCAAGTGACATTGCTTTCATGTCATAGCCTCGGAAACATCTATTCTAGATGAGAGAGCACATATAAGAAATCTCATTAGTGCAGCTGAGAACATTGTGGAGAGCCTTTTGGCTGTCCTTCGGAGATCTCTCGGGCAGATCAGTCCACAGCTACTTTGCAGTTTCAGGGTGTGAGTTTGGTGTGGACGTGAGTAGAGATATTTCGCCACTGATAGTTGAGATGTAGATTAGTAGAGTTAACTTAAAAGGAACCATCATTAGTTGCTACCTCCACCCCATTTGTGGTATCAATGTCCCCTACAAAAGTTCTATTTTGTTTGTCACATCATTACATCTGCATAGGCAAGAGGGTGGTGTATGAGACCCCACTGCCTTTTGGAGAAGATGCTGCAGGGAAGTCACTGAGGAATATCGGCACCGTATATACGTATATTGATAGATAGTATGGGGGTGGGGTGTGTGTGTGTGTCTATGGTTCTCTATATACCTAAGTGCACAAATGTATCCAGATTTTGTGGACTGCTTTTGGATACTTTGTAGTTTATCTTCTAAAGTAAACCTGAAGGTCATGATTATCCAACAAAAGTTTTTGCCACGTTTGTTTTGTTGTTTTTTTTTCCTTTTCTACTTAAATAAGCTGATAGGCCTACAGAAATGCTACAGGTAGCTGAACGTGGAGAAATAAAGGAAAACATCTGAATGATCAAAGTTGAATTCAGGTTTTCACCTTTGGGATTTTGTAAATCAGTTCTGTGTTACAGATTTTAATAGAAAACTGCTTATACTTTTGTACTCGTTTGTACAGTGCCTTGCTCTCTTACTGCTGAGTGCCCCAAATTCCGTGTGGGAGAGCTGAGTTCACGTCTCATTAAATGACATGTGCCTGCCTGTCTCCATGGAAGTCCCTCCTGCCACTCTTTAGTGCTGTACACAGCAAGCAAGACAAGCTGTGATTTGCTGGAAAACTGTGATCCGGTATTGGTACTGCCTTATGATATCTCTTATATCAGGGTTTTTTTTTTCTGTAGTGGCAGTGATTGCTGCTCTGCAGAAGGCAGGGTGTGCCTCATTCCCCTGTGAATCATACATTAGTCAGACACTTTGCCCTATATGAACCGCTTGTGGAAACTGTATACTTGTGAAATCTACCTTGCCCATGGTATCTTTTTTTCATGCGATTTAAATGTTTACTTCAAGTGACCGTAGTAGAATAGGTCTGATCAGTCTGAATAAAGCCTCATCTTTGCAAAAGTTAATTTTAAAACAGTTAATTTTTAAAAACCCCGCTGTTATTAGACTGTGCATTTGAAGAACTAAAGATTTTATCAACTTTTATTCATTTTTTAACTTACCTTTTTGTCTCACCTATCACATTTTTAACCTCCATTTTAACTCAAGAGTATCTATATAAATGTTTAGTTATGAAAATCAAGCTTACTGCTTATTATGTGTATTCCCATGGTCCCTGACAGCCTGCGCTACTGTGCAGCACCCCGTAGTACCAGTTGCCGTAGGACTGCTGCAGGAGGTTGGCTGTGCCCGTGAGCGTGGAGCCGGAGGGGCAGCTCTGGGGCACAGGGATCCCTTCCCGGACTGATGGATGAGCAGTGGTGGCATTCCTGATGCAGAAAAGAGTGTGGCAAGCAAATCTGGGCACACTGAAGATGTGAAGACTTGCGTTGGAGACTTGCAGCTTATAAGGCTTTAAACCAGAAGCCATGTGGATTTTTTTCTTTCATTTTCCTTTTTTTGGAAGCCTAAAAATGTGACCTTTTTTTTTTTTCATGAGTCAGGAGACTTCTTGCTGAGTAGGCCATAGTATTTTTAGATATGCTGATTTCATGTCTGAATATGGTCTTTTTATGTAAAATGTATCTTTCATTTGACTGTTTTCCTTTCAGTCTGCTGGCTGTGTGTGCGCTGGGCAGTCTCCCACACCACAAGCGGCTAAACAGCCTCTTACCTGCAACAGTTTAGCTTTTGTTTTCTTTGAAATACTGAGTTTAGTAATGAAATGTTTGTAACTTTTTTGCTTAAGGCGCTTCTGATCTAGTTGTAGGTTTATGTAGCCTTCAGGCTCCGAAGTTCCTCTATAGATTGAGCTTTAGAATCTATGTGCCACAGTTCTGGATTTGTAGGGGAAGGTAGAGGGAGTGAGTCAATATTTGCTGGTTTTCTTATTAATTTTCTAGTGGAACTAAAAGCCTCTTAACATAGATACAGTGAATAGTTTTATTCTGTGTGACAGGTTATAGAAGCATCAGATTGTGGAAGTCTTGGTATTTCTTTTAGGAACTAGATATTTAATAAGAAAATTTAAAAAAACGTGTAACTTGAGTCTGGAAAGTCTGAGTTGCATGTCCTGAGTTCAGGCACATACAATGCATAATGTTGATCACTTCATGAGGTGTGAATTTCTTTCTGGTATTTAGTTTCTTTTTTTCCGTTATTTATCTTATTTTGTCTGTGAAGTTTTCTTTTTCAGTAACCATTCCTGTTGATCAATATGAAGTCAAGGTTTTTTTGCATGGTTACACCCAACTGTTGCAGTGCGTTACAGACAAGATCAGGTTTACAGATTTAAAAATACTTCTCTTGCAAAGCATTTTTAGTGTTAGATAAGGTCCTGTGCTAACCACTCTGTTATTTAGAGAGAAGTACACCTTCCTTTTGAGGAGACCATTTCTCCTGGCCCAGCACTAATGTGCGCAATTAATGTCAGCGACAGAAATGGTGTAGGCGTTAGCAGACGCGTGAGCAAATTGTCAACCGCTGCATCGGTAGCATCACAGCAAAACCTACTGCAGCAGCACTCTTCTTTTAGCCTCTAAAAACCAACCTCCTACTTGTTGCCAGACGTTTTGCTGTGTTATTGACGTAGATTTTATGGCTTGTTAAAGTCAGTACTGCTTTATACAGTTTATGATCTTCCAGGTTTGTATCCAAGTGCTGAAAATTGTAGAGGTGCTACTACAGTGCTTCATGGTTTTGCTGATGCTGCTTATTTAGTTAGTACAGCTGTCTGACTGTGTAAAGAAAATGAGAACTTTCTCACGTCTGTATTAAACTTGCGCATGGGCTGTAACTCTTGAATGTAGAGTGCGTTTTGGTCTGCACGTTTTAGAATTTGCCTATGTTGCTGTTAACTCTTTTGTAACAACATTTCTATCAGCTGGATAGCTTTGTTACTGTGAGTTTTGTAGTTATTTTTCATGAATACAATGGTAATTTCTTCATCTTTTTTACATCATGACAACAAAAGTGATGCATATATCTGTAGCATGTTCTGGAAATTGGGTGGGTGAAGGTGTGTAGTTCTTTTCCTCTTGCTTTCCGTAGTCGTCTTAAACACATTTTCGAGACTGTTTTCCATTTGTTAAATGGAATTTCTTTTGCTGCCACAGTCATTATCAGCTGTCAGTACTTGCCACCTATGACAGTATATCTTGGGAAAGGCGTGTGAAGTAGTGATGGCCAGCCCTGCCGCGTGCCCAGCTCGCAGTCTGTGGGAAAGGGAATTTTTTCCCCCGATAGTTAGCAGTTACAAAAACACTTCTACCACTTACTATATCAAAATATTTCTATAGAAATGCTAAGTGCGGAGCAGGGAAGAACTACTTTGTGACTCTAAATTATATTCCTAAGCGTTGATAAATTGAATTGCATACTTTGTGTTCTGTAGTAAAATTTTAGTAGGGTGGAAGTTAGCAGTGATGCTTGATTTGTGGTAGGGAGCGTTGTTGTACCTTTTTAAAAAGAGAAGTTCTTCATTTAGTTGGGGTGCCTTTTTTAAAAAAAAAAAAAAAGGAAATTCAGTGGCTCTTTTTGATATGGGAAGAGAGGTATGTTCATTAAAAAAGGGAGCTATCTTTGGTATTTGTGGTATTAAATATTATAACCCAACTTTTTTTGCCTCAATAGGTATACGAAGCTCGGATATGCCGGTAATACTGAACCCCAGTTCATTATTCCTTCATGTAAGTATTTGTTACATGTGTACGAATGCTGAAGTTACACTTAGAGTTTCTATAACATGCTATATAAAAAACCCCCAACAGTTAAAATTGAGCAACTTGGAAAGACCTCTGAGTGATGACACCATGATAGCAAGGCTCTGTTCTGTTTTGCTCAGTTTAGAAAGATATATTAATTAAAATGATATACTAATATGTGAAGTTAATATCTTGGAAATTGAAATTATGTTGAAATACAGTAGTGTGGCTAGATTTACTTTTTAGAAACTCTTTCCCTTATTAGAGACTTCTCAGGTTAAAGTTTAGTTGATTGTAACTAGAAAAAAAAATCGGATGTTTTAATATCTTTAGAGATTAAAATGTTATACTTCCTAGGTATTTTTCAGTATTACAGCTATGTTAATTTACTATGTTTTGTAAATAGAACAGGAAAATATTTAATTTGTTTTTTTCTACATGTAAAATTGCTTATTTGCTCCTTGTCTTCTGAACTGTTTCTCCCCTTGAAGTGATATGGCTCTACTCTAGAGAGTGGAACTCGATCAGCTTCCTTTAGAAATGCTTCACCTTTTGACCTCCTACACCACTTGGCATTTTGTCATTGTTCATCTGTGCCAAAGTAATCACGTATTACATCCTGGTAAAAAGGAATAATTAGTACACCCAGTTTTTCTTGTAAATGCAACAGGAAAAGAGCTAGAACTAATAATACTTAAGCATAGTCACTGTAAAATAGAACTTGATAGTTCGGGCTCTATATTAATTTTTCTAGAAAATATGCTTCAAAAAGCAATTTTCATGGAAAGCTAAAGTTAATTCAATTAATGCATTCTCCTGTTGTCGTACAAGTGAGAAAATCCTTTCAATCTCTTCTATATGTAGTTCTTAATTCTGTTGAATTTCATTTGGTTTACCTCAGCGGCATATAAAATATACCCTACAGTTTTGTTTTTCACGTAGTTTTAACATTAGATTTTTTAAAAGAAGTTAATGAACCACTGAAAAAAACATTTACATTGCTCTTAAACTTTATATCAATCTTTAAATTAAAAATGGGTAAATGGTTATTTTATTTAATTTCAGATAAATAGAGTTTATATACTTCTTTGTCATCTTCAGATTTGGTTTATTTAATTTAAAAATCACTTTCTTGTTCCAAAAAAGGAAAAGAAAGATCATGACACTTTAAACAAATTCTGGGAATGAAATGACCTGTCAGATCATTAAGCAGAGAAATTTATATGACAGGGATGCTATTAAAGTCTAAGAGAAAGGAGCAAATGAGATTTTTTTGTCAGCTTTTTGATAGTGTGGTGTATTAAAAAAAAAAAAGGTGCTTCCGTCTAGATGCTCCTACAGCTGAAATGGTCCTTGACTGCAGTTCTCTTAATGAAAAAGACATTTTTCTCATTTGTACTGTAATCCAGGTTAGATAATTACACTAACTGCATGAGTTTGCATTAATCCTCTGCCTCAAATGAAATAAAATAGCACTGGTGTTGTCCACATTAGAGAAACTAAAGTAGAGTATAGCAGTACCTAGTTTCAAAGTAAAATGTTACAGAAAGCTGGGGATCTTTTCAAAGCACTTTCTTGTCTTTAATTTTCTTAATATTATCCACAGAGGAAAAATGGTTTGGTTTCTCCTTTGACTTCCAGCAATGGTGGTTGCATGTTATCAATTTGATTCTCTAAAAAAGTGTTTGCTGTTAAACAGGTTCAAGCAGCATTCCTTCTGCCTTGTTCACGTGCTGCTTACCTTATTCACTTCTGCTCTTAACAAATTTTTATCTCCCACTCCTCTCTTACATTGTGTTCTTGATTTAATTCTGTCTGTAGAGATGACAAACGCTTGTTTGAAAAGTGAAGTAAATGAGAATATATTGAGCTGAGTTTTTTGAATAAACTTGGGTTTGCTGCTTGCTTCCCTGGCTGCTTTTTAGATCCTAGCAGATGATTAATTTTGCTTGATTTTTATTCACTTAATCCTTTTTTCCATTATTCAGTAGTTGTCTTGATTTGTCATCTGTTTCAGTTTATGATAAGTTTATATGTTAGATGGCCTCTCCTTTACCTTTAAAAGAAAAAAATATGGCTTGAGTAGTGGTTACGCACAAAAATTGATTTGATGCAAGTATGTCCTCTTTTTTTTTTTTTTCTAAAAGCTCTTAATTCTTGTGCCAAGCAAACCAAAGGCAAATGCTCTGAGATACCCCTGGAGTGCTGCCCATCTGCAGACACCGCGGTAGCTGAACTGTGGGTTAGGCAAGATTTATTTTCCTGTTTGTATTTTCAGGATATGATTCTTGATTCAGGTTGTTCCTTTCTCATTTCTGATTTTCAAAACCAGGACCAAGAAGGCTACGTGAAGGTCAGCAAAATATTGAGAGCTCCCATCTAGTTTTAGGCTTGTAACAGGGTTGAAACCACTTTGACTTGAAAGTTTCTATAATCCTGTGGCAAGCGATGGTATTTTACTTGAAAATTCTTGAAAATAACAGACATCTGGACAGAAAAATTTCCCCCAAATGTGTGAGCTCTGTAATGATGTCCTGAAAAATATTTGGCAAGATTTTTCTTTTCTTTTCTTTTAGCAAACGCTGGCCTTGCGACATCTCCTTCCCCACAGTTTTAGCTTCTACTTCCTATCTG
This sequence comes from Anarhynchus alexandrinus, assembly GCA_008711295.1. Classification (NCBI taxonomy): domain Eukaryota; kingdom Metazoa; phylum Chordata; class Aves; order Charadriiformes; family Charadriidae; genus Anarhynchus; species Anarhynchus alexandrinus. Next base: position 1,734,722 of record VUYV01000013.1, read on the forward strand.
CCCCCTGCCACCCCCCGCCACGCTTTCAGCGTCCTCCAGCCTTTTGCTTCCTCTCTGCTCTCTTGCAAGCTGCTACAGAAGTTACAGTATGATTCAGTTTTCTTCCTGAAGAGCTTAAAATAATGTCTTCTGGTTTACCCTGTTCAGTCTTTCACAATGTTTTGGCTGTGCAGCTCTGCTCTTGTTGCTCTTTGTGGGAAGAGAAAGGAAAAGGATGGGGAGCATCAGTGTACTAACGGTGCTTTACCCTAACGTGCTACTGATTTCCAAATCCTGTAGCTGTGCCGACCGGAGGTCTTAAGGCTGCAGCAGCTGTTTTCATAACTTTTTTTAATCTTAGCTGCGAGGAAACAGAACTTCTTACTGGAGGTGAGAATTAGAAAAATAATTCTGCCTCTGAGCTTTTGGAGCACAGCCTTTGAATAATCAAGGCTGATATTTATGCTTCTTATATATCTGGATTTCCTCATTTGCATAAAGGATTGTGTTTAAAGGCAATTAGTAAGACTTGAAAAAACACAGCAGGTATTGCTGGTGCTGCAGCCCTCTTAGCCAGGGGGCTGATGCAAAAGATGAGGGAAGGGAACATCTGTGTTCCTGCGATATCTAATCAGTGATCCCTCTTTTCAGGATCCTGTGCTTAGCCTTAGCCAGTATTTTTCTGATAAAAACTTTTTTCTCTATTTATGACGAGTAATTATCGTGGAAGGAATAAATTGCCCAGATACAAGCTCTCAACTTTTGCCAGTTATTCCTTGAAGTGAAGGAGAGATTTATAGTCTTTCTTAAATGAAATTCCCCATCCTGTTCTTAACAATAAGATAGGAGTAGGATTTAAAGGAAGAAGCTAAACATAGACTTTGTGAAAATCTGTTTTCAAGCATCTAAAGGTGCATCATGTGTCCATACAAATTTCTGTCCTTTTAAAAAGACTCCTGTTATTTCTGTTGAATTTTCTTTTTCTGTATACTTTACATTTTCTCCTACTTTGTCCTTCCTGCCTTCTTTTTACCTGTTTTTGCTTATTTAGTTGCTATTCAGTCCCTTTTGTGAGCCATATCTCACTTTTATAATACCTCCAGAAATCAAATTGGTGCAAGTGAAGTAAAACATTCATTTATATAATGGCAACCTGTTTTCTTTCTTGCTTTTTATAAAACTTCTATGACTTCACTTTTTTTTTCTTAACTTATTATTAGCAGGTGTGCAGAAAATGAGCACGCTTGTTGAATAAAACAAGATCTGTAGGGAAACCCATCTTCGTGATTCTTTTTATATTTTATCTCACTGATTGTGTTTTGAGTGTCTAACAATTAAATCTGTTTTAAGTCTGTATTGTGTTACTTTATAAATCCTAATTATGTTTACCTACAGTTGGAATTAAAATTATCTGTGTTTTATTTAGCTTTTCTGCACTTATGCCTGAAACAAAGGACAAACACAATTACAGTGTGTTCCTATTTTTGAATGTTGGGTTGGTTTTTTTTCTTTTTTTATTATGCAGGATATATAATCTACAATATTGTTTGTGTTCTCTGTTAAAGGTATTGCTATCAAAGAATCGGCAAAAGTGGTCGATCAAGCACAAAGGAGGGTTTTGAAAGGTGTTGATGATTTAGACTTCTTTATCGGGGATGAAGCAATAGAAAAACCAACTTATGCAACCAAGGTATTAAGAGAAATGTTTAAAATAATTTTCCAATACTCTTTAGTAAGCATCAGCTATACAGTAAACAGCTTCTTAAGAATGCTTTTTGGTTAACTTGAATCTTATTTTCTTATTAACTCTGTTTTAATGGAAAATAAAGTTTGGTATTAGTTTTGTTGACCTTCAGGAACCTGTGGGAATTTGCAAAAAAGTATGTGACTATATGTTTCTTTTGAAGTGAAGGGAGGCTGGGAGCGTGTTAAGTGGAAATATCGCATTCTTTCATGTTCCTTGGCATCTTTTATCAGCAACATCAGAGTCAGGATACTGGGCTAGTGGGAACCTTTGATTTGTCCTAGTGCCACCATTCTGTTGTACTGAGGAAAAGCACCATGTGTTCTCTCTGCCATTCAAGGTTGGAATTTAAATTTCAAATAGGTGTCAGATCAAGACATGCAAGAAACCTTGCATTAGGTTTTCCCTATGTAGATCATATGCTTTTACTGCAATTGAAAACTGTTGGGGTTTTTTTCTTTTTTTTGGTTTTGTTTCCAATTATATTTCGATATTCTTGTGCAGTGGCCCATCCGCCATGGTATAGTTGAAGACTGGGACTTGATGGAGAGGTTTATGGAGCAAGTAATCTTTAAGTATCTAAGGGCAGAGCCTGAGGATCATTATTTTCTTTTGGTAGGTAAAATGATGTCCTACTTATGAAATTGTGCATGACTATTGAGAATGCTTGTGCTGATTTATGTGATAATTCTTAAATAGGAATATGCTTATCTTGAAAACTAAAGTAAATATAAATTACCTGAAACTTTCCTGACCTGGCTTATCCCGTCCAGGTTCTTTAATCTCCTAAAGATCTCAGAGTGTCTGAACTGCAAACTTCTTTCTTTTCTCATTTCCCTCCAAATTGCATCTGCTCCATCCTTTTTTTCCTATTACTTATCCACTGAATTCAATAATCATGTTTATATTTTTAAAGCAAAAAAGTACCCGTGTGTTCTGACTTAACATAATTGCAATTACTTTGTTTTTAGAGTGTTGCCACTGGAATAGTGTGTCTAGACAGTGAATTTTTTTTGTTTGTGAAATCAGAGGGATTGGTTGTCGTATTTGGGTAGATCAGATCTGAATTAAGGTTTATGTTATTCAGAAGCATCTGCTATTCCTTAGTATTTTATTTAAGGTAATTGAAATAGGCAATTTGTTTTAGTGTGATGTTTATAGAGCAAATTTGGAATTAGAGGTGTTAACCGTACTTGTTAAAGAACATCTAGTGCAACATCTTCTCGAAGCATGTCTAATTAGGTCCAGTTGCTCAAGGCTGTGTCCGGCCAATCTTTGAATATCTCCAAGGATCAAGACAACATAGCAACTCTGGGCCCCTTTTCCAATGTTTGACCACCTTTGTGTTTCCTTTTTTTCCCTCCTAATGCCTACTTAGTTGCCCCATGTTGCAGTTTGTCTCCATGGCCCCTTGTCCTATCGCCTTTGTGAAGAGCCTTGGCTCCCTTTTCTTTTCAACCTCCTATTATATAGTTGATGCAATAGAAAAGTGAGATCCCCCCCCCAATATTCTGTAACACTATCCAAAATAATATTTCCATGGAGAGACTTAATACTAATTATTTTTGTTATTTTAATGAAAATTGTAGCATACTACCATAGTGTATTGTATGTTGTTGCTAGCTTCTCTGTTGAGTCCGGTTCTGTAGCTGATCCTATTAACTTGTTTTGTAGCGATTTCCTTCTGAAGAAAAACAGCTTTTTTTCTTTAATGAGTCACTGAGAATTTTAAAAAATAATTGTCATTCTTTAAATGTGCTAAACTGTATCCTTTGACATTTTAAGGTTGATAGTCCTTGATTCTTTCAAGTGAAATCAAAAGTTGTAATGAGCTAACCAACCCACAAAGGGGGCCTTCGATGTAAATTCTTAAGCAGTAATTACTATAATGTTTTTATTGCACTTCTTGTTTTTGCAGTGCAGGTTGCATAAATTCTGTTATTGTCAGAGGAGTTTCTAGATTTTCTTAATTGCACCATTTGCCTTTAAAAGCAGCCTTTGCACATCATTATTTTTACATACTATTGTTGTTGAATGGCTCACCTTTCAAAACTTAAGATTTGGTGACTTTTCTTTTCTCTCAAGTCAAGTGTTTGATTTGAACATAAGTAACGCTTGGGTTTTTTGTCTCACAGACTGAGCCTCCATTAAATACTCCAGAAAATAGAGAATATACTGCTGAAATCATGTTCGAGTCTTTCAATGTTCCAGGGCTATATATTGCTGTTCAGGTAAGGACGGGGCTTTTGAAAGTTAGAGCTACAGTATTTCTCTTTGAGCTAAAACTAATTTCACTATGAAAACTGTATGAGTGGTGTTTGAAATACTTTTATGTACTTCTGGTTAGCAGTTTCACCGCTAGATGTTTGATATCTGTTGATTCGGTGGTCTGTTGACTATTCCTCAGTTACCTGTGTAGAAGGTGGCCTCTGAGCAGTGGAGTATAATATCTGTTGTGTCATAAATAAATAAACAACACACCACATCGTAATAATGATATTAGGCTAAGAGTTGAATCACTCTCTCCGTATGAAGTAGCAAAAAAATGTTTGTTTGAAGACAGTAAAAGAGCATTATGAGTCAAAAACAACATTTATGCAGTCTCTTTTTCGTAAGCTGTTGTGTATGTATATATAATATTACTAAATCAGTTTCCATGCTGTAAATTACTATAAGGGTGTCGGTCTGGGTATTGTTGGGAGGGGTAGGAGAAGGTGGGATCTGCAATGCAGTGCTTTTACTAAGATCTTTTTTTTGCGTGTATTCTTTTCCAAGGCTGTCCTTGCCTTAGCTGCATCTTGGACGTCAAGACAAGTAGGAGAACGAACGCTGACTGGCACAGTTATAGACAGTGGTGATGGTGTCACTCACGTTATTCCTGTTGTAAGTATACATCAAAACTATAGAAACCATTTAATCGGAGAAAAGTTTGTCCTGTAACTTCTCTGAAGTTTACACTTACACAGACTGAAGTATAGCTAGGAATCTTCAAAGATTTCAGATAATTTCCAGGTTGTGGGTATGGGTTTTTCATTTATTTTTGTAGTGCAGAAACTCTTGAAGAACTCTTCTGCACCCTTAGTTTGTCAGTGCATACTGTCTTTCAATGACTTATCTTGAAAGGTGATTTGCCAAGGCTGTGCTAAGTGATCAATAAAATTGTATTGCTTTATCATATTTCCAGTTTGTTTTGCTGGTAGGAGGGAATATGTTCTTTACAATAGTCCATCCAAAAAAGTTTTGGAAACTTGTTTAATTCAGTCAATTAATATTTAAAATAGAAATAATACAAAATATTTGAGGGCAGATGTAGTATTGTTTACAAATTGTCTTCATCTGTTGACCAGTGTTTAGTAATATGCTGTCATGCATCACTGGTACAAGCAAAAAGAAAGAAGTTTCTACCTGACTGGGAAAAAAACCCAACCCTAAGGTTAATTAATGTTGAATATCTGTTCCAATATATCGAATTGCTAAAAGCAAAAATTAGTATGATCATATGATGTTTTATTAAATAATTAACATTTACAGCTGCAGTTTCTTAACTGTCAAACTATTGTTTTTGCTGTAGGTATGTATTTCCTTTTACAAAGCTACCTACTCGAAATTTTATAATTGGAATATTTAGTAGTGTTCTCTATTTCAAGTGGCTGGTAATATGTCTCTGCCCATCTTTCCTTGGGAAGATAAACGCATTTCTTGACACCAGATGCATTTTTCTTTTCAAAATGAAGTTAGATCGCAATTTTTAAGATTAAAACCTATACAAAGCTTTATCATGACACAGTAAGCTCAATTTTTGAAAATGATGTGTTAAACCAAATAGTAGCATTGGTGGTGGTCAAACATGTGCTGTGATGTAGCAATTTGCTATTAATCTTGGTGGAATCTAGTGGCTAAATCTTTGTTCAGACTGTTAATCCAAAATGGCATATTTTTAATAAGATACAGGAAACAATTGACACTTCAAACCTTTTATAGCTAAACTTTTTTTAAATTGTACTTAGTAGTTCAAATTGCTGCTCAAAACAGTTGAACTTTTCCTGATTTGTGGGTTTGTATTCTTTTTCATTGAAATAAGAGTAGGTATTCTGTATCACTTGAAACATTAAGCTCCTTTGTGGAGTGACATTTGCTTGATTTCTGGAATTTTTAATCATGTTGAACAAGTTGACAGCAATAACATACCACTTGTAATTCCTCTTTATCTATTTTATTATAAATGCTTATTTCTGTAGTGAAGCTAACAATAGTGGTACTTTTTTTATGACTTTATTTTCTGTGTTAGAAAGAACATTTTATATGAATGTAAATTGTATATAGGAAACTTTAAGCATTTAATATTAGTGTGATATCTGGATGCATCTGTTTGGATGTAGCCGGTCTGGTGAGGTTGAAGGCCAGTCTTGGAACACTTTTAGTTTCTGTGTTCAGACCAGATACTTTTAATGCCCTGATAGCGGCCCCCAGCACGAGTGTGACTTACAAGGGTAGACTGATGGATAAGTATGGGCCAGTCTGATGTTCTAAGCCGTCTCAATTAATGTGCTGAAATGATGCATTTTCTCCCTGCTTTCAGAAAATTAATTTTGGTTCATGTGGATTGTAACGTCTTACATCAGTGGCTGTGACTGCAGAGCCACATCATTTATTCTAAAATAATATTTCATGATACAAGGTTCCTTGACCTTTTTGGTAAGAGTAACCTCATTTTGAAGAGAAAATAAAGGCCAAGGAATAATGAGTATAGCTATTTGTCTGCCTTATGTACTAGTGACCTTTCTGTTCCTCCTAACCTTGTAAGAATTGTGAACCAATGCAAAGCGAAACACTTTAACAAGTGAAATATTGAAGAATTGGATTTCTGGCAAATAAATGAGCCAGTCTTACAGGGCTTCAGTCTCAGAATCACAGGTAGCGAATAGGAGTTCAGACTCCGTGTCTTTCTCCGTCCCTCCTAAGCTTTGTTGAAAGGAGTTTTTGTCAATGTCTTTCTCCCAATTAATTTTATATACAGGCTGAAGGATATGTGATTGGCAGCTGTATCAAACACATTCCAATTGCCGGGCGAGATATAACATACTTCATTCAGCAGTTGCTGAGGGAGCGAGAAGTAGGAATTCCTCCTGAACAATCCTTGGAAACAGCTAAAGCAGTGAAGGTAATGTTAGTATTGCAGATGTTATTTTTAGATCAGAGCTTGACATCTATTTTAAAAATACAACAGTCTCCTAAAATCACTGTCCTTCCAAGTAATGGAGCACTGTATCTAAATAATATAAAAATATCTAAATAATTTAATAACATGAAGTACCTTAAACTTAAGGTATACAGTTGGTTTATACTCAATTTGACCTAGAATTTCACTCTTCACTTGTAGTCTCCCCTTTCTCCTCCCTTCCCTTCTTATTATCATTGTAATACTCAGTAGGAAGTGTTCTTGGTGGGCTGCGTAATGTAAAGAGCTGTAATTACTCTTTTATTCTCTCTGAATGTTGATATGTTCTTTTTTGTAGTACAAAGCTATTCTGAAAGACATTCGGCTTAAAGTACACTTAAACCTTGTTTCTATGGCAATTCTTCAATATACTTTAGAACTTATTTCTTGCCATCGTAGAAGTTTAGAGGAAAAATAGAAGAAAAGTAATTTAGCTCAGCAAGATGTGCTGCTTTCAGTGCTGCATGGAAATGATTTGTAGTAGCAGAGCCGTTATCTAACTGTATACAGTAAATGTCAGTTCGCCCATTTTTGAGGCCTATTCTGTATCTGCCAGTTTAAAACTCTTGTTCTCAAAAGCTTAACTTACTACACTTTTCTAAAGTTCATACCATCTTCCCTGCTATGCTTAAGAAGATACTTCTAACTGTACATATTCAATTTTCAGGAACGCTTTAGTTATGTTTGCCCTGACTTAGTAAAAGAATTTAACAAGTATGACACAGATGGTACAAAATGGATTAAACAGTATACTGGAATTAATGCTATCTCAAAGAAAGAATTTACCATTGATGTTGGCTATGAGAGATTCCTGGGGCCAGAGATTTTCTTCCATCCTGAGGTAAGTTAATTTGAATTGTCTACATTTTTTGTTTTACGTGCATTTTAGATGATAGCCTATGAATAGTATTTACAAACTTCTAAAGAAGTGTTTATCTCGACTTCTGTTTGTAAATAGATACCAGCTATTGTTGTAAGTCAATGTGGTTTTGATTCTTGAGTGCTAGTAATATTCATACAAATTCAGGTTGATGTCTAAACAAAGCACTGTATTTGGAATTTTTAAAGTAAATGGATAACTAAACCCATATTTTATTGTTACAATTTTTAATAGAATTTCCTGGTCTCACCGCACTGCGCCCTGTTTTCTTGCCTGTCTGTTGAAAAGTCAAGTTTCCACATATTCTGTCTTCTTGGTTTTATACCCTCAGTCAGTGTTGGAAAAATTAAATGGGAATAAAATCTTCCACCCCCAGCCCTGAATCCCTCTCTACATTCTCCTCTTGCAGCTTTTTTCAGTTACACTGTTTTGCTCTGGTGCTCAGCATCTGAGAAGGGCAGGTATTCTTTGACCTGTTATGATTAATAAAAACTACCTAAGAGAATAGCTGGCAAAATAGATACTTTAATTTTATTATTCTTTCAAACCTTTTACAAATGGCAGAAAAAATAGCTAACATAACTATTTGCATTATTAGTTTTCATGACATCTCTACTATAATAGGATGGTTCTTTCTCTTTCGTTTTTCTCTTTACCCCCTTTCCTTTGCAATATGTGGTCCTACATGTTGACCTGTGTGTTTTTATTCTTGATTGTAGTTTGCTAATCCTGACTTTACACAACCAATCTCAGAAGTAGTAGATGAAGTTATTCAGAATTGTCCCATTGATGTTAGACGTCCTCTGTATAAGGTCAGTAGCTATAATGAATTTTTTAATACTTCTTTTAGAAAGATTGTACTTTACATTGAAAATGTATTTGAAACTCCACTTTAAAAAAAAAACTCAAAACAACAAACCAACAACAAAATTAATGATTTTTCTAGAAATGAGTCCAATATGCAGAAGGCCTTATGTTGTTCCCTTACATTTTTTCAGAATGTGATGTTTCATTACTCAAACTCTTATTTAAAAGAAATAAGGGAAACATGAATCCGAGCGAAAGTGAGACGCAATAAGATTTTAAATGGATTTTAAAGCACAGCCAATTTTGATGTGACAACCTCTTTGTGAATTTATATTCTGTCATGCTAAAATGTTAGATAATTTAAAACTTAGAGTAATAGCATACCTGTTAACTGTAATTTTAAAAGCTATATTTAGAATTTAAGAACTGGGTAAAGTTGGAGACTTACATTTTCACAAGCAGTTAATAATTTTTGTTACTCAAAACAGAATATTGTCCTCTCTGGAGGCTCAACCATGTTCAGGGACTTTGGTCGCCGTTTACAGCGAGACTTGAAAAGGACTGTTGATGCCAGACTGAAACTTAGCGAAGAACTTAGTGGTGGCAGACTGAAGGTTAGTTCTTGCAGCTAATGCATTTAACAAGCATCTTTCTCTCCCTTGTTACTTGGAAAATGCGAAAATAACATACTGCAATGACATTCTTGTTTGTTGAAATGTCTTTTCATTTGAAGTTCTTACAGAAGCTTTTCAGAGATTTGTATGTTTTAGAGAATTGTAGACTGGTATTGGAGAATATTTATATAGTCCTTTAATTGTTGGAAGCTACAGTACTGTTTCCCTGGTTATGCACTTGTACTGCCTGTCCATTATTATTGAATTCCATCAGTCTCACCTAATGAAAGGATGGGACTTATGCCTGTTATGTAAAAGCAGTTGGTCACTCCCCAGCTTTTTTTTGTGTGCTTAGTGCTTATTGATTAGCTGGAAATCATTGTCCTTAGTCTTTTGAACTTAATAAGAGATGGAGCAAGCTCATTGTTGAGACACCAGGGTGGTCAGAGGACCGCAGTACTTGGCCTGTGAAGAAAGGCTGAGGGAATTGGCTTGTTGAGAGAAGAGAAGGCTTTGGGAGTCTTAATAGCAGCCTGTGGTACACACGGGAAGATGATCAAGAAAGTAGGACCAAGCCCTTGACAGTGGTGAGTGGTGGGTGCATGAGAGACAACAGATATAAATTGAAACAAAAGAAGTTCAGCTTGGGCAAAAGGAAAAACTTTTTTTATCATGGGGATAATCCAGCATTGGAACTGGGTTATCTGTCCAGAGAGGTTGTGCAGTCTCCATCCTTGGAATTCTCTGAGATTCAGCTGGATAAAACCGAATAACTTCCTCTGACCTTGTAGCTGACTCTGCTTTAAGCAGGAGGCTGAACTAGAGACACTGAGGTTTCTTCCCACCTGAACTGTCCTATGATCCTATTAAATTACCTCATTTGTCACGAAACGGCATGATTGTTAACTTATGTTCTTTCCACTTTTAACCTCTGATCTAACTTTTGCATTTTTTCTGTTGACTCTGCATACATAAAAGATATCAGCAGAGAGAAAAATTTTGTTTTTTCTTTATAAGGCAAGACTGAAGTGATTTTACTTATTTATTTTTTAGTAGTCATCTAGCTAGACAAGCTCAAACAATCCTTAAAACCCCCAGTGTAGTTTCGTAATATGCCACGTAGACAACTCTGAAATTTCAGTTATGTGCAGTTCTCTGCTTGAAGTAACCTAGTTTATTCTTAGTCCTCCTTACTAGATTTTTACCACTTAGTAAGGAAGCGGGATATGAATAAGGAAATCTGGTGCGATTCTTCCTTCAGAGTCCTAGGCATTGCAACTAGTCGCTGGCTTGAATTTTGCTCACCTATTACAAATGATTTTTAGATACTGTTTCAAATTGTTCAGATTTTAGCAGGTTGCACTGGAAGAAACAAATATTTCTGAAACTGTTATGTACGTTGCCATTTTTGATAAGCACAAGTAAGGAATGAAGGTTTGTGTGGGTATGGAGGGAAAGGGGCTAACTGGAATGAGTGGTGTAGTTTTGATAAGCATGACTGTGACTATGTTGGTCCAAGATAAACTTTCAATCAATCTGCAACTGATGCTGTGTTAAAATAATGACATGAAACTTAAGAATTAACTTTCTGAAGTGTTTTTTGAAAGGGGTAAGTAGTATGGATCTGATCTTACAACTGCATAAATAAACAATCCTGCAAGAAATTCAGCAGAAAATAGAACGTGGAAAATTGGAGAGGAACACTGTATTGGAGCTCTTGGGAGAAAATTGGCGTGAATGCAAGTATCTCTTAATACCTGATAAAGTAGGTAACTGGTGATTTATAAGCAAGAGCTATTTCTTAGTCTGGGTTGTACAAGAGAAAATCTGATGCTATAATTGTAAATTTACATACCCAGCATTTAAGAAAATACTAATCTGTGAAAAGTAAGCTTGCAATATACGCTCCTTTAAAAAAGATCTGATTTTTACCAGCACAAGTGAAAAGTGACTTTTAAAGTATTCTTTTTTTTTTTTCCTTTTTATAGCCTAAGCCCATTGATGTACAAGTCATTACACACCATATGCAAAGATACGCTGTGTGGTTTGGAGGATCAATGTTGGCTTCCACAGTAAGTTATCTATAAAGCTGAGCACGTTTTAGTCATTCTGGGTACACTTTTGGAGTTCTCATCTGTCCTTTACTTCATGTTAAATGCAGTTGGGGGATTTCTGACAGGCCTCAGGTAGCAAATATACATACACACCCCCCCCCCCCCCCCCCCCCTTGAAGTTTTTGCGGTAGACTTTAAAGAGCGAATCAAAGCTCAATTACAGCTTTGTGTGAGTTAAATAGCACGTTTTAGTTTGTGGCAAAATACATTGTTTGCATTAGTGTTTAGTCATGCATAATGTAACATTAATTTCAGGACTTCCAAGTTATTTGCCTTTGTTTTTTTTTCTGTTTGCTACATGAATGTTACTATTGTTCAGATAAGGTTTATATAGCATCGACTAATTTTTTTCTCCTTCCCTTTACAGCCTGAATTCTACCAAGTATGCCATACCAAAAAAGATTATGAAGAGATTGGTCCTAGCATCTGTCGTCACAACCCTGTGTTTGGAGTCATGTCTTAAAGCTGACCGCGGAGGGGTCAGGGATAGGGAGGTGGGGAGGAGAAGTCTTTCTGATTACTTGTTTGTCTGATGGCTGGTATTAAGATAACAAACATGACTTGACAATAAGGAAAAGACCAAACACAATTAAGCAGGATTATTTTAATAAGTGTCTCAATATGCGGATGTAGTGGAAAGCCAAAATGATCACATTTTTTCTTTAGATTGATTATTTGAACCTGTGCGTAACAAAACAAAAAAAGTGGATTTTAGTTCTTTCTGTGCCCTGATATTTTGTATATTAATGGATTATCCAAGATTTGGTGGGATTTGACGGTGTGTAGATAGTCAGCTCTCTAATGCTTCCGTTGTACCCTTTCATGGGTGCAATGCAGGAGCTTGTTTATATTTCATACTTTTTTATACTTTGAGGAAAAATATGAATTAAAGAAACTGTAATATTTGAGGAAAAAAATTTACCAGTGACGAACTTGAAAGTAAATTAAAAAAAAAAAGTCATGACTCATGCAACTAGTTCTTGCAAATCATGACCAGTCTAAATCCTGGGTTCCATACAATGCGAGTGCTTTTGGAACTAAAAAGCTAGTATCTTGGATTAACCGATGCCTGCTAGTGCTTTCTGATTACTTGGTGCATTTTCATACTATCTCTTGCTTTAAAAAAAAAAAAGTAAAGACAAGACTGTTGGACCAGTATTGCAGTTCTGTAGTGTCATTTCTAATTAAAACCAAATAATCAGGTTATCAAAATTGGTGTATTTAAAGCCTAACACCATTCCAATAAAGGCACAAAATTTCTTTTTATGTTTGCGTCAGACTTGTTAATCTCATTACATGGGAAGTTGTGAGCATGGGTTCCTACATATCCGCTGTGGTTTTTGAAGAGTAAGATTGGTCTGTAAGGTAGAGATCATTATGTGCATTGTGTAAAATGAAGTGTGAGCATTTTAGAATTGCGGTTTATATGTTCATCTAGATAGCAGTTACCTATATAAACCTAACATCTCCATTGTTAGGTTTGTTCATCTACTTTGTTCTGTAACTTCCCCCCCCCCCCCACTTTCTTCCAAGTGGTGGTGTACAGGAGACAGCACTGCGTTTTAAATCTCTGTGGTTTTTCTGCAAGAAAATACCATGTAGATAAAAATAAAGTGAAAACAATCTCTTTCTCATTCTTTCTAGGAAGAACGCTTCATATATTGAGTGGAATTACTTACAATTTCTGTTAATACTTCATGAAAGAAAATTCTTCTTTAGACACTTCTGAACTCACAAATACAGTTAAGGTTGTTTACGTAGAAGACCACAAGAGGGAGATCTCTTGGTTTCTTGAGTTGTAAAGATTCCTCAGATTTTTTTTTTTTCCAAGAAGCTTATAAATTGCCAGAGCTTCTAGTTGTATGATAAAAGAGACTCCAAAAGGAGGATGAATATGGGAGGGTATTTTTACAGCAAGCATTATAAAACTTCACATGCTGAAATAGAGTAGAACCTTGATGCAAACAAGAAAACGTTAAATAGTTGTATTACAAAACTATATTATTAATATCTCCCTGTCAATGATACAATTTTTGAGATTTTTTTTTCAAATAGTGACTTTTTGAGTCATAACTGCTGACTGATTGATGTGGTAAGAAATACTGACAGGCAAATATGTGTAAAATAAAAAAAGTTAATTTAAGCTGTGCCGTTCCAGTAGTCCTCTGGTTCTGCAACTGTATCATGCTGTAGTGACCGGATTTGCTGATACGCTGTAATGGCCTGAAGATAAGGCAAGGTTGTGGGGTTCCCTCCCCCCCCCCCCAGAAAGCAGTGTCTTAAAAACTCACTTGAAAACCTCAAAAATTCCTCATCTATAGTGTAGTGAGGAAATGTAAAGAACAGGAGTGAGTGCTGGTTCCTATACACAGCTATATGTGTATCTCTAGGATTGCATGCAAACACGCACAGCGTGTATTGGTGTGGAGATGCAGACTTGGCGTGTATTAGCTGAAAGCTGTGCTGCAGCTAGTCCTAGATGTAACTGCAGCTCCGGCTTGTGGATATTTTGGAACTCGTATTGGACCCATTTCCCCCCCCCTCCCCGTTTCCTTTTGCTGTCACGTTGAGGCCTCTGTTGCTGGGGCGGTGAGTGACAAGGCACCCGCAGAAGAGCCCAAGGGAGGGGAGTTGGGGTGCTGGATCTGCATGAGTGGTCACGGGCAGTTTTGGGGGGGCTCTGAGAAGCAGTGCAAGTGAGATTCCCTAAAGCAAATCTGGCTTTGTACAGATCCTTTACAGGCTGTAAGTTATTGTGATGCCCTGGGCTTGGGTGCTGGGTGGATCTGCTTTGCAAAGAGCTGTTGAGATTGGAGAGTGGTGGCATCCAGATCTTCAGAATTTGCCCGTTCTTGGCAATGGTGGGTAACAAGGAGAGACAGGCGATTCTCAAGTACTGTGTTTCAGCAGCGGGGCTTTTGCAGGGGAGGGGAGGTGGGAGTAGGAGAAAACAGGCTGCACCAGGAGGGAAGGGTGTCGGACGGACTCGCTGCTTCAGGCAGGTCGCTTAGGTCGGTATTTTGGTTGGTCTTTTACAAAAGTGGGCACTGGCCAGTGGTGGGGAGCCCTCTGGAGCCGGGCTGGGTATCCGGCTCAATCCTCACGGCATTAGCAAATAGCTTATATGTCAAGGAAAGAAACCAGCTCGTAAATGAGCACTTTGATGGGAGGAAGAGTTGACATCTGAGCATGAAAGCTGTCAAGCTGAGAGTAGGAGTTGCTGCCAAGTGTAAAATAAGATGGGTTTTGCATTCCAGCTGTATTCAATGGGGGAAGCACAGGTTTTCAGTATTAATTCGTTATGTTCAGGAATAAGGCCAGGAGTTTTTTTCCTAGGCTGTGAGGGACCCCTAATGCCAAACCTGAATAAAAATAGCTGAAGCAGCCCAGGACAGTGTGGTTTTAGGCACCTTCCACACCAAACTCTCAATCCTGTCCACAGAACTAGGAATCTCATGGTCTGAAGAGAAGCTGTGTTGCCTCGCTGATGGGCCTCAGCTCTCAGAAGAGGAGTTGGCATGTGTGCCCGAAGTGTGGCTGGGCAGCCCCTACAGCGCCTGGCCTCCTCAGGTGAGACATGTACAATATTACATAGCTACCTGCATGTTAATTGCAAAATCAGGGATGTAGGAGTTTAGTCTTTCATTATACTTAGTTGTTCATAGCTCCAAGAAAGTTTCTTTAAACTTCTGTTAGTCATTTGTGTGGAAGAGAAGGGAGGGGAAAGTACCCGTAGCCTTACACAACACTCATTTTCTGTTAGCTGTAATTTAAAAGGATGTTAACCTTCTCATAAAATGAAATAAGTGGGAGGTTTTTTTTTACAATGTCTTTTCTATTTTTGTGTACTGTAGAGATCATTTCGGAGAAGGTATACAGCCATAGCTGAGTTCTGGTGCATTAGGGAACTAAAAATCTATCAGCAGCTCCCATTAACGACTTGGACTAAACAGAGAGTCATCAATACTTAAACAGGCAAGATATAATACTCACAGTATTGTTGTACATTGAGAATAACTCTGGGAATGGTTCATATCGGTGTTCTATACCTGTAACACCGCATCCGAATCTGAGCTGGGGTTGCTGGTGAGGTGGTGGAGGGGCTGAGCAGCCTGTGGGTAAGTCATCCCACCGATCGCGGAAAACAGACACATACAGTGTGAATAAAAGGCAATTGCAGAAAACCTTCTGCTCTTCTTAAACTTGTACCTCCCATCATTGTTCTGTGCTGGGTTGGGTTTAAAGCACATAAAAGGTTAATTGCAAAGGCAAGTGGCTTTGTTTTTTTAAAAAAAAAAAAAGAAAGGTTAGAATTAAATTATATTTTTTCTTCTTTGAAGACTCATTATCGGGAAGATTACATAAAGAAGGCAATTACAATTTGTACCAGTGTACAAATTCAGCTTTTTTTTTTTTTTTTTACTCTCTTGGTTTCAAAATCCTGTTGTGTTGGTAATTAACATCCCAAGAATACACAAAATCCTTTCCCCAGTCTCTCCACGTTTCTCTGATAAAGCAAATGGGTAACCTGGCCAGGGATGGATGCAGTGCGCACCTCCCAGTGCTGAGGTGAGTGCAGCTGGGACAGAGCTGCAGCTGTGGGATGCGGTGGGTGACTGAGCTGGCCTGGCTGGGGGCCTCTGCCCTGGTGAGGCCACATCTGGAGTATTGCGTCCAGTTCTGGGCTCCCCGGTTCAAGGACAGGGAGCTGCTGGAGGGGGTCCAGCAAAGGGCTACAAAGATGATTAGGGGATTGGAGCATCTCTCTTATGAGGAAAGGCTGAGGGACTTGGATCTCTTTAGTCTGGAGAAGAGAAGACCGAGGGGGGATCTCATCAATGCTTATAAATACTTAAAGGGAAGGAGCCAAGTGGATGGGAACAGTCTTTTCTCAGTGGTGCCCAGTGATAGGACAAGAGGTAATGGGCCCAAACTTGAACATCGGAAGTTCCATCTAAACATGAGGAAGAACCTGAAGGTGGCAGAGCACTGGCACAGGCTGCCCAGAGAGGTGGTGGAGTCTCCCACACTGGAGACATTCAAAACCCACCTGGACGCCGTCCTGTGCAACTGCTGTAGGTGACCCTGCTCTGGCAGGGGGGTTGGACTAGATGATCTCCAGAGGTCCCTTCCAACCCTGACCATTCTGGGATTCTGTCCAAAGCGTGTGTTTAGAAACATGAGGCGGCAAAAAAAACACATTGCTGTTTCTTAATCATCAAATGTGCTGCAAAAAGACTATGCTTATTGTGTAATGAATGATTTAATGGGACTGATGTTACAGGACAGCATAAAAGAGATTCATGCTTTTATGGTCCTGGAAACTGCTGGGTGATGTGGGGCCGTGCTGTTTCTGCATAGAAAATTGCAAGGACCGCTGAAAATTTTCAGACTGGTCTGCCCAAAGTTGGATCGCTTTTCTTGTCTCCAATTCCGATATCAATATCCGAATCAATTCTTGATTCATTCCGCTAGCAAACCAGGACTCCGGGTTAAGTTGGCTCTGTGTGGTTAAAAGCTTGTGTTTCCATGCAGCTGAACTCGGACTAAATCGAAGGTCACTGCCAAATCAGTTTAGTCTCATCTCTTCGTTTTACGAAAACGCTTGTGACCAAACATTAAGGCATTGTTGGGGTGAAGAGCTCTTCCTTGCAAAGCTGACCTCAGGCAAGTGCTGCGCTGCGGGTGCTCCCGCTGCCAGCGGGTGGGATGGTGCTGTTTAACCTCACTGCCCCATGGCTGTGTCCTTACTCGGGTAGGATGAACATTTTTTTGCAAATTTTTTTGTGGCAGTAAACCAAAGGGAAATATGTTAGCTGTTATGATCACTTAGTTGTTTTGAGTGGTTTTTATGTTTTTTTTTTTTCCTCTCTCTTTTCTTTCCCTGAAGTAGCAAATGATGTAGGGTAGCAATTCTGTAGTTCAGGTTTCATTTCCAATTTAACTATCGAACAAAGCTCAAATAATCAGCTCCGAGTGCCAGTCACCCTCCCCGTCATGTTCTAAACAGGAGCTGGGCAGCTCTGTGCTATGAGGATATTGCAGATGTCTCTTTGATCTCAAAAATTTTTATCAAAAACTTAATTACCAAAGGGAGGGCACAGCCTGACCTGTGCTAGCTGCAGGTGTGCCTCGCTCACACAAGAAGCGATACCCCGTACTGCTCCGTTGTGAATCCCCATATCAGTAGATAGATGGCAGTTTCTGGTGTTTTGCTCTTGCCACCCCAACTGCTTTTTTCCCAAATTATGTAAATTGTATTAATTTTCTGGTAATTGTGGAGAGAGACCCAGAGAATATGACAGCACTGAGTTAATAGGAACCAAAGATGTAGTGCTTGATATAAAGCACGTAACACTGATATTGTTGAGAAAAATAAAAATCAAGTAATTATTTTTTTTCTTCTCTTCATGAATTAAAAGAAATATCGGCAAAGGTGTACTGTTTGAAAAGATGACCAGCACAGAAGAAGCAATTTGCACCTCCTTAAAGCCCAGAAGACACCCTGCTTCATGGACATCCAGGACAAAGTTTTTTTAACATCTTGAAGTTGTTCCAGTTTTTATAAATAAACATTAACTGGAGCAGGGGTTAAATGCTTCTTTCCTTCCCAGCTCAGTACCCTGGGTACTAAGCTGTACCATGAGTTTTCTCCCTTGTCTTGTTGTTTAGGTGACTAATCCTGGGAGAACATTTACACCTCCAGATTCAGAGCCCGGAGAGTTGCATCTCCCTCGGTTTTGAATTGGGAAATTAATTAATCCCTTTCACCACCAAACTGGAGGACCAGCTGCAGCTCCTGCCCTTCCCCGGCTGGCGGAGGTGAGCGGCTCCCCGCTCTGCCTGCTGCCTTTGGGGGCCTCAGCCGGGCACTGCTGGTGGGCACGGATGAACCCAGGCAGGTCCTTAGGGACTCAAATTCTCCTGCAGGGCAGCGTCTAGAAGCTCGAGCTGTTACTGTAAGAGCAGTAACAACCCACAGCTACTCCATTCGCTGCTGCAGTCGCTCCTCTGCTCGAGGCATGAGATATGCAGCTGGTGGGAGCCATTCTGCAGCCCTCCCTGCGCCTGCTGCTGGTACCCCAGCCTTGGCTCCCACCCCTGAGCTGCAGAGCCTCGGGTAGACCTCCTCCTGCTTGCACAGCTGGACCCTGCTCCTCCTGTGCCCTCCCAGCTAACCTCCACCCTCTTGGGGTCGCACACGCTGGATGCTGCCTGCCTCTCCTGTAAAGCGTTGCTGGAAATTCAGTGTTTTAGCAAGTCCTGCCAGCCTCTGATGGAGACTTTGCCGAACACTCAACATGTCTGTGCTGTTCGTTGGTGGTTTAGTGCATTTGACTTGGTGAAATGTTCCAAGCATCGGTAGGTTCAAGGTTTAAACATGGAGGTCAGATTAAATTAAGACATCCTCCTGATCTCCTTTCAGATAGAAATCCCCATAGACAGGGGCTCAATACTCTGCAGCAGTGTGGGGGTATCGAGTCTTATGAGAGGTATATTTGATGTACTGATGTCTAAAACGTAGTGATTCATGGTGACGTATTTCCTGAGCTGTGCTCGGGGCAGGAGGACTTTCTAAATTGGCTTGAGTTGGGAAGGCAAAAATGAGTCCAGGTGTCCAGCTTTGCATATCACGCAGGAGTACCAGAAGTCTCCCATTCCTCCCTTGTGGCAGAGCCCCGAGGCTGGAGGCTGCTGGCCAAGGGGTCTGTCAGCACCTCTGAGGTGAAAACCCCTGAAACTCTCCAGCCAGCAGGGTGGGGATTAGTTTTGGTTTGTTTTTCTTGTTTTCTCCAACTTCCAAAACCTGGGATTTAGTCAGACCTTGCTAACGGTGAAAAATAACAAAGGTTGTGCCCCAAAGAATAATTAACAGATAACAAATGCTAAGTGCCCATGTAAAACTCCAAGAGAAGCCAGAAAATAAGGAAGATGCAAGAATCTATTGTAATGCAGATTTGCTGCTGAAACACTGCGTGGATGGGAGATGGGCAATTGGCCTTACTGCAGCAAGACTGTGCTTATATATGTATTTTTAAATCATATTATAGTTGTCTGAGGTGGCCTTTGAGTTTGCAGGCGTGATGCAGTCAGGATTTCACACTTAGCCACGGGATGGCACTTTCCCACAAGAAATCTGGCTTTGCCGCAGCCTGGAAATCCTTTCCGCACAACCTGCCTGGAAAAAGGCATCTAGTAGAGGGAGCCCAACCACAAGCCTTCCCAGAAAGGTTGATGCCTTTTAGTCACGTGGGGGAGGACTTGAGCGTTGTCTTCCTATTTGGAGCCAATAAAACAGTTATCTCCTGCAGATATGGGTGCTCAAATGCCTGCAAGATGCTCCAGCCACCAGAAGTGCTGTGAGATGAGCTATGGACGGTGACCTGCACCGAGTTCCTCAGCACAGGGGGTGTCAGAGATGTGTTGGAGGAGGGGAATCAACGTATGGGGAGATGTCACGTGCAGTACGTGAAGCTACTTCAGGAGATAACTACGAGGAGGTTTCTGTACTCCCATTACGATTCGCTTCTGAATTAATTCAACCTTTCCTTGCACCTGGCTGCAGGGAGCGCGTGGGAGGCAACCTGGGGGTGCTGTGGGCAATGCTGATGTCTTGTCTGCCCTGATGCACTCGCAAGCAGAGATAAAGCCAGGCAGAGCTCTGCTCTATCAGAGTTGATAGAATTTTGTTGTAACTAGGTGCCATTAGCATGTTGTACTTGTCATCCACAAAGTGTAGATAATGATAATATTACCCTAATGTGATGATACTTGCCGCACAGATGTCACAGCCTTGTTGTCAGTACAGCTTATCAGGCATTTCTGAGCAAAATGTGCTTTTACCTGACAGTTGGTTTGTAAAAGGAGAACGTTTTTTGTGCAAGTTTACCATCACTATGATTTTTTCGTCAGGAAGGTTTCTCTGGTCCTTGATCGAATTTTCTGCCAGCATCTGCCCCCAGTCTGGGGTTAGGGCACTCCTGGGCCCAGATCCTGACACCCCCCTCCCTAATTCAGGCTAATGAGCAATGGTGGGCAACCTGTCATTTCGACTTTTGTTCTGTTTCAGACTAAATATCTTCTCTGAATGCCCGAGAAGTTTTGCGGGGCAGCTGTGAGGCTGCCCAGGTTTGCACAGGCTGCAGAGAGCCTTCCAGTGGCTGGGGAGCTCCAGTCTGCCTGTCTGCACCTTATCCCACATCCCCCAAATGCAAACGGCACGGTGCAGCGTAAATGCCTCCAAACCGTGCCTGTGCCTAAGCCAGCTCCACTATTTTTTCTGGAAAGGACGTCGTGAGCGTGATGGATAGGTATCTCCCTGCTTTCAAACCTGTTCTCTTCCCTCGCTGCCGTAGCCGTTGCAAAGCCACAGTTAAACCTCCTGTTCCTGGTGGGTGCAGGGAGGGGACACGGCAAGAGGGAGCCAGGGCTGGTGGCCCCCGTGCAGCTGAGCTTGCCCAGCTGCCGTCGCACTGGGAGCCAACCAGGAGCAAAAGCACTGGAGTTGCAGGGGAGGGTAGGAGGGTCAGAAGTCTACAAAAATACTTGCTCAACAAGAAATGCGGCATTAAGGAGCCATGTCCCAAGGCATTCCTCACCCTGCAGCCCTTTTTGGGGGAACTAAGCCACAACCAGGCTGTTTTGGTGTAGTTGTGACTCCTGGCCTGAGCAGATGCCATGGAGATTGTCCCAGGCTGGGGCTGGGCAGCAGCCACGTGAGCCTCTCGCCTTTAAGGGACCTCTGAGTATTTTTAGCGCTCCTCCTCTAACTATTGCCTGATGCGCTTTGATTTTATCAAAGTCGTGACCTGACAACCGTCAGCTCCTCTCCCACCTCAGTTAACTCATCTGACTTCTAAAATGTCAAACGTGATTTATTTGCCAAAAGGTGCAAGTTGACAGCAGGGTCCAAAACAGAGAATACACTGTCCCTCAGCAATGAAGCACCCTGAGGTGGGGGATGGTTTTGCTACGTCTGTGCCATCACATGCGGCTGGTGATCCTTCTGCTCCCCTTTCAGGAGACAGCTCGCTGCAGCAACCCTGAAAGCTGCTGAAATCTGTCAAAGTGAGATGAACGGGGGCCTGTCTCTGAGGTTAAGACAAGAGATTGCCCAATACCTCAGGAGCCGAGAGCTGGCGGGGCTGAAGGCGGGTTCGGGAGCAGGTGAGCGGGAGCTGCAGGGACATGGTGCCGGCAAAGCTGCATCCCACAGCACAGCCCGTGAGTTTCCCTGGGAAATGCTGGACGTGCTGCACCGGCAAAGGCAACCGGGCTTGTGCATTGGGAAGCCGCAGTAAGAGCAGCTCTCTGCTGGCACAAATACCGCCCGTTAAACACCTACAGCCCCTCACTCCCACTCCTTCTCCTGTCGCACCTAGGGAAAGGGTTTCTCATTTATCATCTTTGCCCTTCAGAGCTAAATAGGTCAAAACTAATGATCGAAGGGATGACAGGAGGCAATGCTCCACAACCTGTGGGGTCGATGTCATTTTGTAGCACTCTGCAAATGCCTTCCTCTGTGTTTTTGTTTTTCTTCTTTTTCCTGTGTGCCCATCAGTCCCTTAATGAGGGGGGTGGGTTTGCTGTGGCAATGGCACCAGAGCTGAGCACCAGGCTGAGAAACTGGAGACAGTGCTGGGGACTGGGGGGCTCTGAGCCTTTTGTGGTGAGGTCCAGGCCATGGTCACTGGCCAGGTATGGTGGCTGTATGCAGCGTTCCCTTCACGCCTGCTACCTGCCTCCTACCCCAGCCGGAACCCCCACTGGATAGCAAGGTTATTGAAATACTTTCTGCAGGTAACAGCTGTCAGAGACAGCGTGCTGTGACCCAGTCCAACCCTAATGAGAAACGCAGCAGAGGCTTTTCCAGCCTGTAAAAGACAGAGAAACCAAACGACATGCTATTTTCCAATGCCCTGAAAGTTTAAATGCATTGTAAATGGGTGCGTTAAGAAGGACAGATAAAATGTACCTAGAGCTTGTGTATCGAGGGAGGTTGGTATGCAGTAAAGTGGGATTTGAATCGACAGCCCCGCAGCTGCACAGCTCCAGTGCTCCCCGTTCTGCTGTGCCAGCTGGGGGGGGTTCCACAGCTCTCCCAGCCGCAGCCCCTCTCTGCAGCCTGGACCCCTGGCTTTCACCCGAAAGGTTAATTACCCTTTAAATAACAAATCCGTTTGGCCCCAGCGGTCAGAGGAAGGTTCAGAAGTTGCACGGAGTGATTGCACAGGGCTGAATCCCGCGGATCAATGGAGGCGGGTGCCCGGGGCCAGCCCCAGAAGAAGGAGGCAGCTTTACTCGCTCCCTCTCAGCCCATCCAAGCAGCTCACCTGCCAGCTTTTGCAACCCAATACGTCCCTTCTGCGATGTATGCAGGCTGTTGGTCCTTAGGAGTGGATTTTAGTTTTAGGTAAATAAATAGCTGAGTAACAATTTGTAAAGTTTCATGCAATTCTTCCTTAGGACAGGTTGGTGTTAGGAATTCACTTAAGTGAGTTGGAGTAGCTTAAATAAAAAACTGAGGGAATACTCACTGAAAAAAAAAATCTGTTAAAAGTTTCATTCAAAACATACTGGAAATATGAAATTTTGTTGGGAGAAAACACTTGCACCTACCGGATTATATCTGCAGGAATTTTCTCTCTCTCTGGTGGGCAGTACTGGCTGCTCCTGGCAGAGTTGGCCCTGAAGTACATGGAGGAGGTGCTGATGCTGTAGCAGGACCACGGGCCACATGTCTGCCATGAGACCCCTCAAGCCTTCATGTAGGCATAACCCCTGCCCGCTCGTGTGGCTAAAGCGCGAAAGTAATGAAAATCACTTTCCTGCTTTGTTTGCTTTTATCACCCCCAAAGAAAAATTGGTTTACTGTCTTTATAGTTGGAAAACTTCAGGGGAATTAATGAAAATACAGGATACTTTTTCCTCCATTGTGAAAACATTTTTTAAGGGGTGGATAATGTTTAAAATGAGAGAATTTCCTTTTCCAGGAGCAAGGCTTGTACCTGTGCATATATTTGACATATGGCTTTCAAAAGGTGGTATCTATGCAAACTGCGAGCCAAGGAAGAGGCACTTAAAAGGATTTTAAAGCTGCCAGCTGAGCAATCAGTTTGGGTTTGGTTGGAGGGGCAGCGGCCCACACCAGGAGACTCCCTGTAGGTGACTTACACCCTGATTCAGGGCAGAGACACATCCTCTCTATTTTGGCAGAGTTGATGGGAGCCCCTGGGATTGCCTCTCTTAACCTTTAAGCCCCGATTTGTATCAAGTATTGATTAATTAGCTGTTTGTTTGTTTGTTTTTCTTTCCTTGCTCAGCTCAGGGATAACTTCACATATCTTTTTTTGGGTGTGTTTGAGCAGCAGAGGAGAGAAGAGGGGGACTGGGAATTCCCAGCGACCATCCTGAGCAGGGGGGAACAAAAGCCCAGACACAGAGGAAGGTAGTAATGGTACAGGGGCTCCCGCTCATCCCGACTGCGATGGTAGATCAAAAAAGGCACTTTACTACCCGCGAAACGATCAATACCTGCTGAGCAAGCAGAAGGCAGGGGCCGCGCAGCCGAGAGACGCCTCGCTCCAAACCGCACGTGCCACGCTTTCGGACAGCAGGTTAGCATGGCGCCACTGGTCCGTCTGTCCTGGACTTCCATCACCTTCCACCCGCTTGGCTACCACTTCGCTAGCAAGGTCCACAGCTGCCCTCCTGGGGCTTTTGCCTTTTCCGCTGCGGTGAGGTTATAACTAGAGGTGTCAGTATTTCAGCAGGGGAACGGTGCTCGACGCTTCACACGGGGAATAAAAAAGGAGCAGGAGAGTGTAAAAAAGAGGCAACTGCAAAGACATAAAAACTGAATTAAGTTTTTCTGTAGTACTTGTATTCATCTTAATAACAGCTTGGCTTGCCTGCGAAATAGCGTGACGGCTTAAGTGAGCATATAAAATGTGTGTGTTAACTAGGTAAACAAAACTGACTTTTCAATATTGTCTTTATATTGATATGAAAACAAAACTGTGTACAGGCAATATTGAAGTGAAAGGACATTTTACTCATTCATGGCTGGATCACACACAATGAAGCTCATCACGTATATTAGACTTTAGACAGCAGTGACCCTAATAACTCTATATCTGACCTTTTAAATTAAAAAGTTAAGATGTGGTGGAAGAGACTGTTAAACAGCCAGGTCTTTACATGATGAGCATGAGTATTCTGTGACTCGCTGCATAATGTTTATATATATGGTGTTTGTCAACCACGATTTTTTAGGTATTGCATAAAAATAAGGTGATAATTAAAATCCAGTAAGGTTTTTGAGTAAGACAGAGGACTGGGTCACTTATGTCACTAACATGCCTGAGCTCTTTATAGATGAGTGGGGATGCTAACCCTGCAGCGTGGGCGGCTCTTGGGCCCAGGGGTTACAGCCTGTGTCCCTGGGGGCTTTCCCAGCAGATGGCTGCCACACGCCTTCATCCTCCTCCCCTTGCCCTGCCCGTGGCTCCCGCAGGGTCTGCCCAAGGACCTTCTGCTTCCCTGCCTCTGCGCAGGGACCTGTCGGGGGAAAAGCCCAGAGGGTCTCCAGGAGCGTTGTCACGCACAGGTGACAGCAGAGACCAGCTCCCCACTTTGGCCTGTGCCCTGGCCCTGGTATCAAACAGCACCTTGAGGTCTTCTGGGAGGAAATGCTGGGAAAAACTCAAACCAGGTCATTGGTTCCTTCTGTATTTTTTTCCAGTAGGAATTTTTGGTTAACTTTTTTTGTTTTGTTTTACTTTTTGGAAGTTCAGTGCAGAGGTTAAATAGTGGCACTACATATCTTCAGGGGTCCCAAGAAATTCATATTTCTCCAATAACAGCAGCACATTTTCCCATGTTCCAGCAGCACTGCTGGAAATTTCTGTAATATCTCTTATGCTGCATCACAACTGGGTTTTGGATTTTTACAAAGCAGATCTGTCCAAGGAGAATGCATCGCTGGCACCAACACTTCATCTGTTTTCATATTATTGCTTTCCATGAAATTTTTAACTAACCAACTAGGGAACTTTGCCAGTGACATGTGCTAGTGATAAAGGAGAGCTGCCCTGTGTCCCCTGTGCTTGCCGCTCCACTCTCCCACCAGCGGGGAAGGTGCAGCTTCCCAGGAGTAACTTACCCGAGGAACCAAACCAGCCCAAGGGCTCCCAGGTCAGCTGAATTTGAGATGGAGTTTGAGGTGAGCAGCTCCACGGTAAAATCGTGAGGGCAATCAGGAGCAAAGGAGGGGAGGGAACTAGCTGTTGTTCTTAACGGCTGGAAAACAGTAACAGTAAATAGAAATTTAAATCAAATTTCTCCCCAAGATTACCACACAATAATTGGTCAAGGATACACATAATTTACAGAAATCTTTTATGTCTATAAAATATTTATTGATGCACCTTCTCTCCACTCTTACCTTGCAGGAGCACAGACTGTTTTATCTGTTAAGTTTTATGTCAGATACAGACACTAACACTGCTTGGGTCATTTGTCTCTACGCATTCATTGGGCAGCACTACTTTGGGGAAGACCACAAAGCCCTTCAGAATACCACATGCTGCAACAACAAAACTTCCTCATCGCTTCCTCGGCTCACCTGAGTTTAAACTACAATGTCCTCTTAAAACAACCCTGTAGACAGCTGGGTGTAATTCAGCCCACAGCTTGTGCTGCCCTAATTCACAAAGCTCAATTTACAGAGCAGGAGCCTACAGCTAACTGATTTTGGGTGGTGGCTTGCTGAGGTCGGGGGGGTGACGAATACAAGTGGCCTGAAACAAATCAGAGGATAATGCTGTGCCACAGAACGATGTCGGATGCTTTCTGTCTGCGGGTATCTAATAAGCAACTAACATAGCTGCCTGATTTGGCAGGAGTTATTACCTGCTGAATAACTTAATAGATTTCGAGTCCCTATGTGTATAATTTTCGCTAGTCCCCAAAGGAAAGCTATATAATGCTTGCCATGGTTGTTTGTAGAATTGTGATGCACCACAGGTGTACTTTGAACTTCATAAACTGCACTAGATTACGTCCTATTATGCCTCTTGCGGGGCTGTAATTACCATGAGCTCTTCTGGGGCAGCGGCTGCTGCTTGTGATGTGATTTTTCCAAAGCAGGACCTTAACCCGCCTGGCCTCTCTTTGTCACTGCGCTATTCACGTTGATTAACTGTAATGCACGGACATTGTTAAATCCGCCC
The DNA here is from genome assembly GCA_008711295.1 of Anarhynchus alexandrinus. Lineage (NCBI taxonomy): Eukaryota > Metazoa > Chordata > Aves > Charadriiformes > Charadriidae > Anarhynchus > Anarhynchus alexandrinus. The sequence continues at coordinate 1,761,311 of VUYV01000013.1, forward strand.
AAATAACTCCTGGACAGCTTTGAAATATGTTTAGTGTTTTTATAAGGGCTGCGCTTTTAAATAAAGCAGGATCTTGAAAAATGGTCTTGAAGAGATGTGGACCTTTTTCAATAGCTTTTAAAAAGAATATATTTAAATAAACAACATGGTCACAGGTTTAATCATTTAGGTAGCCTACCTTATAGGAAAATAATTCACTCTTTCAGATTCTAGTTCAAGAGGAAGAAATAAATTATAGCGGTTCTTAGAAATAATAAATTAGATTCTGACAAGACGCTGTATACATCCGTCCCTATATTAAAGGGGGAACGGTGTGATGTGGGTGTGAAATGAAAAGAAGGACCCAGTCATTGAACAAGGAGGGGTCCTGCTCACATTCATTAATCAAGATGATTGCAGCAGCCAAATATTTGATTAAAAGGATGTATAAAAATAGTCATTGAAGAAAATAAGCCCGCATGGGTCTTTGGCTGCGGTGTCTGGGAATGGCACAATCCTGGAACTGCAGCGTGCAAAGCCAGTGAAGACTCTTTTAAGTGCCCACCTAAGGGACTAGTGAAAATGAACGGCACAGCAGAAAGGCTCTTTAAAGGTCAGCCAGAATTATACGCGGAGGCTTGCATTGGGAAGTAGTCATTCAGCACAGGACTGCCTATTGCAATTGTTTTTCAGCAAAGGGGTTTTAATTACAGTAACACTTTGCACATCTGATAGCGCTTTTTGTCTGAGGAGCTGGAGGAACTCTCCACCTGAGGAATCATCCCCGCTCACGACCTGCTCGAGGTCCATGTGTGACCGCTATTTACTGGTGGTTAAATGAAGTCTCGTTGGAACTGATTGACCCGTGTAGCCTCACACACCGTGAAGGAGGGTACGGCTGCATTAAGGGGGATGATTTGTCTGCTCCAGTGTCACCTTCTGCAGCAGGGCTGGCACATCAGGGTGCCCTGTGCCAATTCCCTTTGCAGCCAAGGCAGAGAAATGGGACATAACTCATCTGATTCCAAAGCAGCCATCTTAGCGCCTGCAAAGCGAGTGTAAGGGAGGGCAGGGGGTTGGTTTGTGAGGGTACCTTGACTGCTGAGGGCTGCTGAGGGCTGCTGACGGCACATGTGAATCCTACATCTCACATCCAACTGTCCGACCAGGCTGTGATCCCTCTGACCTGAGGCAGCTCCGGGGTACCACCAGGTACAGCCAAAACAATGCTTGTGCAAAATGGATACTGCCCGTTACCTGGGGACATTGTTTGTGAAATGTCTTCTTGAAAATATACCAGAAATAGTCCTGAAAAACGCTGCCTTGAAAAAATGAACAAGTGAAAACTTCGATGCTCTAAGGGCAGAAATGAGGAAAATCAAAGAGCTTGAAAAGGTTTTTCAAAGCTCCATTTTCATTACTACTGCTACTGTCATTGCTAGAGGTAGCTTAATAAAAATGCCCATGTCCAATGGCTTTTGCAAGTAAGAAACAGAATGAAAATCCAAACAGCCATTTAACAGTGAGGACAAACATTATTTCTTGTGAAGAAAAGCATGTTTTCTTGCTATGGACAAAAACTAGAAATTGCTTAAAAAGATGTCATTTCTGTAAGAATTTTTGATGCTGAAACTTCACCAAAACTGCTGAAAAGGGCAAACAGGAATGTTTTCAGTGGGAAGCTGCCACAGCAGCATTGCCTTGGTGGGGCCAGAGGTTATCTCTGCAGCAGCCTGGAGGAGGTGGCTGTGCCGGGGCTGTGGCTGTGCCTGGGTATCAGCACCCATGGGGATACAGCTCGCGCTGGTCCAAAATGGGTTCATGATGCTCCCATCCCACCTCTTGGAAGCTGCAGGACTTCACAGACAAATTGATCTGGCTGTCAGGGAGGTTTTTGTGGTCTTCCAGATGGCTGTTTTACGGTTGCTCCACATGCAGCTATATTGAAACCTGCTGGCATTTCTTTGGATACTCCCATCCTGCAAAATCTTCAAGCGTGTAGTTGTCATGTCTTCTGCATAGCCCCTCCAAGGCCGTTCTTGCTGCTCCTCAGCAGTCCTTGCCACCTTCTTCCCCAACCCTGCCGGTGTACCCATCCAGTGTTGGTACCGCCTGCCTGTATTCCCAGCGGGACAGCAGAGCCTGTGGCTATTCCGGGGAACAGGCCTGAGGCATGGTCATGGTTTGGTGACATCTACCAGTTTCTGCTTACACTGACTTTATTTTTTTGTCCATTCTTGTTCTTGGACTACTTCTGTGTTATTGCTTTCCAAGCTTCACTTTCTTTCTGAATAAAAATCCTACATTTTTGATTATATTTCCTATATATACAAGGTGGCCTTTTTCCTCTGTCATTTAGCTGACATCTGTCTAACTTCATTATCCTCTCTGGACTTCCCAGCCTCTGAATTAATGTCTTCTACAAATGTCATGAATCTGCCACTAACTCCCCTAGCTACATGGCAAGGGAATGTACTAAATAACGCTGGTCCTAAGCGGTCCCTTTGGTGCCCCACTAACGCTTTAGCCAGTATCATTGCATTAAATAAGAGACAATGAAACAACCTGAGGATGTCACGCCCTCTGTGGGAACTCAGCAGGTGTGGGAGATGCGATGAGAGCAGCGAGTCTTTCTTTTCGGGGCCGGGGAGAGGAGGCAGCATATTGGTGTAGTTCATCCTGCCAGTCCTTTTCCTTTTCTTAAACAGGTAACTGAGGTCTAAAACCCACCCTCTGCTCAGAGACCTGGACCAGGGCGCCGGGGAGCTGCTGCCCTGGACCACATATACAGCATTGCTTCACGAAACCCGGTGTCCAGTGTGCTGCCTCGTGGCTCTGTCCCCACCACCGGGTGATGCTCCCTCAGAGCATCACCAGTGGAAGGGAACGCTGTGTTTTATGTTCATCTTTAACCTCTAGGTCACTGTTTCTTGCTTTTCTCTGACCATTTCTAAAGATGCGTTCATTTAGCCCAGGTGAAAGCAATGCAAGCTCCTGAAGCCTCATTAATTCCCTCAGAGGAAAATGCCAAATCTGTCCTACCAGAGAGAGGAGACATGAAGGGGAGATTATAGAGTTAAGATGAGGTTAAAAGATGGGATATCTGAGGCTCATGGGGAGTACCCTGCTCTTCTCTACCTCTATGAACTGACTGCATTTCATAGGCAGTTGAGCTAGAGGAGAAACCTTGAGTTTAAACAATAATAATAATAAACTAATAATTCAACAAGGAATACAAATCATGGGAACGCGAGTAAAATGTAAAGCCTTTTTGCTAGATGGACTGCAGAGCCTCAGTGTGTCCTGGAGAATTTCATAAATCTAATGAAGCTTTCACACCTTCGGGGACAGGGCTTAAGCTGCCGGGCTTCCTATCCATCTTGGGATCAATAGCGCAGTTAAGTAAAAATCACCTGCAAATAAAGAACACAGAGCTGGGAGTGCAGCTCATCTCTCACAGAGGAAACAGAACAATAATCAAAAAGCCCAGGCCAGTGATTTTCAAACTCTCGGCTTCATCTGCAATGCTGCTTTTTCTGGGATGACCCAACAGTAAATTAGGAAAATGATCGTGGGGGTGCAGGTAATTTCACATGTGGTAGGACCCTCTACTGACACGTGAAAAAATTGAGTGTGAAGACATGTATGAAACACAAAGGCAGTTTGCAAACTCCCCCCTTCTCCCCTCTCCCCTGCCACTCACTGTAGCGTACTGATCCTGCAGTCCTCTCCACATAACCTCTTGTGGGGCTGCCTTGGAAACTGGCTCCTGAAATTGCTTAAACGAAGAGCAATCCTTGCTTTCTCATTTTGTGGAAATGGGGAGCTGGAGCCCCCTGTCCCTGTGGCCTTGCCCATCTGGTGGCCACCTGCTCTGGGAAGCCTAGGGCTTAGCTCAGGTTTAGGGACAGGATTTGGTTCACATGTCATGGTTAGCCAGTCCTAGACGCACTTGCGAAAAGACGTTTAGCTTGCTAAGGTGTTTGCATGGTGGACTTGTCTAAGCCTTGGCTTTCAGGCTCAGCTGCTTTTCCTTGGGACCGTGAGCCCCGTCCACCCACCTGGCCAGGCAGAGCTGGCAGCTGCAGCCCCATCCCTGAGGGAGGGCAGAGGGAGAGGCTGTAAAAGTGTTGGACCATGGAAACCCTCAGAGATGGGACATGTCAGGGGAGGGATTGCAGGTGGGTGCTTAGGGACAAGTTTCCTACCACTCGTTCATCTCCCTCTTGGCCCCTCAACTTTGAGGGCTAGGGCTTCAAGGCACTGGGTGAAGAGCAAGATCTCAACCGAGTCACCAAGCCTGGTGGGGCAGAGAGAGACACAGGCTTGTGGTTGTTGTTATCTGTGTAGGTGCTAGGTGTTACCCTTAATGGTGAAATGTCCATAGCCACGGGCAACAAATCTGGGGTATACAAACATTCAGCTCTTATTGAGGTCGGACTCATGCTTCCATTCCAGCCCAAACACAGTAATAACTCAGATTAATTGCCTAATGACTGAGGCACCTTCAGTACAAATTATTTTATTTCCTGTGACTGTGGAATTTCTTTTCTTTCTTTCACATCGTACAATGTGGCCCTGACAGTGGGTAAGTGCTAATAAAATGGAGTGGGAAGAGTCCTGCTTTAAGAAAGCACATTAAAGTTTTGCTTTTGCCTTTGCAGGGGCTGGAGAGCTATAAATTTACTCATCTCTAAGAGGTCATTGCACGGCAATGCTCTGCCTTGTGCTGAAAAGAGAAAATAAAATAAAAGTTATGTTCTAGAGGGTAAAAAGTAAGGGAGCTGACTGTAGTGGTTAAATACATCACGCATCCCCGGGTTATTTAGTTGACATGAACCTGTGTGATGCCCAGAAGTGATATCAGAAGATCCTGGTAAGGGAGAAATCAGCAGAAAAAGGGACAGCAAAGTAGAGGACAAATCCTGGGCATGGACAGCTTCAGGGGACAGGTAACCATGGGGAGGACATCAGCTGGGGCGCAGGAACCTACCAGCTCTCTCCAGGCCACTTTGTTTTAACCTCCAGGCTGGCAGCCCCCATTTCATGGGGATGTTAAGCTTCCATCTTGCTGGTGTTGAGTAAGAGAGAGGGAGAACTGGTTGTCAGCCCACTCACACAAGCTTTTGGGGAAGCAGTCATGCTGCAGGAATGATGGTCCTGTGTCTCCTGGCCAGAGGTAAGAGCTAGCAGAGCTGGGGAGGGTGCAGACATCTCGAAAGTGAGACAGAGGTGTGAAAGAAGGGCCTGCTCAGAGACCTTGGAAGTCTCATTCTTTCCCCCACATGCTTTACACTTCAGAGAGAATGAATATCCTTGTGCTTTCTGCCTGAGTAATATTCTTCTGTTGCTTTAATCATCTCTCTGGTCCTGAATCTCCATAGAAAAAGAGTGGATGGTAAAAAACTGGCTTTTTTTGTGTTAACGCTGGCTTTGTTTCTGTTTGCTAACTGCAAAACCTATCCATTATGAATTATGCCTATCTGGAACTGGAATGAAGGATGGGAAATTAAATGTATCATTGATACAGGCTCAAATTTCATGGACCATCAGTGTCCCTTGGTGCGCAGGGTTGCATGTCTAAGGTTGTCAGTGAAGTGGCTTTTCACAGAAGGAAATGGGCCTTAGCCATCACTCCTGCCAGGCTGGGTCTGTCTACAGGCAGGATTTTATCTTACAACACACAGATTTAAAGATAACTTTTTTCTCCCTCTTTTTTTTTTTTTTTTTTCTTTTCCTTTGGTTTTCAGTCTGGCACCAAAGCTAGAACATCTACAGCTTGTCACAGCATATAGGGAGAGCTTGTAGAAGACTAATGACCAAAAAGCACAAGATCTGCCGCTAACTGCTTAATAACAGAGTGTTTTAAAATGCTTCTCTGACACTACCATTTTTTATTTATAGAATGCTGAGTACATGCAAATAGAGTGTCTTTGGGATTGCATGCTGAGCCCTGGGGCATTCACAGATCCCAGCTATAAATCTGGAATAAGGCAACACATACCGACTGTGATGTTGTTACTGTTGTAATAAACATGATATGTTTGCTCTTTTCATTCTTTACGTCATTCAAGATTCTGCAGATTTCTACTGCCCAGTCCAGTCCAGTCACCCTTGAAAGACATCAGGGCTCCCAAACTGGCAGGTCAGCCCTGACCTGCTTGTTTCCCCTTAAAACTGGTAGAAATTGGGGCTCAAGTTCTCAAAGGTATGTAGTCACCTAATCCATGTTAATAGCAGGTGGTGGCAGCCAGAATTATTTGGTGAGCTGACACCAAAAGCTTGCCAGCAAAATAAATTAAAATGTTGAAAGATACAAGAACTGGGGAAAGCGGAAGGTGAAATGTAGTGAGTAGGATGATCATATAGTCAAGTCAGGAGGTTGATGTAAAACAACGGGACTAACAGAAATGGCACCTGCCTGGAAATACAAAATAAATGATGTGAAATAAAATGAGAGGATAGTATGAGAGGAGATGTGTAGGACTGTGTAAGGCATGATGAAGTCCTGCGTAGCAAACTTAAAGAGACAATAACACGTAGGCTGGTGTAGACATGACAGAGAAGAGTGACAGGGGAAGATTTAAAGTGAGGATTTCTTGGGCTGCGGTGATAATGGAGAGAGATGCTGTAGCTGACAGGATGAGATAGAAAAATTATATTATGCAGAATTGTACGGAAAGCGGTATGTTATTCTGCCCTCTCCCAACTATGAAACAGACTCAAACTTCACACGTCCAGAATTTGGACAAGTTGTCTCTGAACTCCCGTCTCTACAGCCAGGTGAAATAACATCCAGAAAATCTCAAGTGAATGTAGCATTTGAAACCACTGCCCATGCTGACTAAGGTGCAGGTACCAGCAATAAGCAGGCTGTGGCATTTTTAGTGATTCCTATTCTGCCTCCAGGTTTTTCTCTAAGCAGTTTCATTGGTCTTTCCCACTTATTTGAACAGATGATCTGGAATGCAACGCACGAAGATAAATCTTTGCTCAAGGAAGGCCTCAAACTGGGAACCAGTGTCGTGGTTAAGTCCCCCTTTCTTTATTATCTGCCTCTTTCCTAGCTCTACACCAACCAAGTGCAGTGCTGGTGGTGACAGCAGCTAGTGAAAGCTTTTGGCTCTCACTTACTCAGACAAATCCTCTTACAGATATCTTCTCATCCTTACAGAAGTGAGTTGTTCCATGTTACAAAGAAGCTGCATGTATTTTGTGGCATCAGGGAAGAGTTGACAGGACATCTGTGCCATTTATCCATGCTGAGCAAATGGATAGCAAGAAAGTTAACAGTGAAATTCATTTGGAGTTTAAATAACTAGGAAAAACCTCACAATTTAACATACATATTTTCTTAAGTAGAATCATAGAATCGTCCCTATGCAGCACATCTACCTGTCTTTTAAATACTTCCAGGGGTGGTGATTCCACCGCTTCCCTGGGCAGCCTGTTCCAATGTTTGATAACCCTTTCTGTGAACAAAATTTTCCTAATACCCATCTTAAACCTCCCCTGGCACAACTTAAGGCCATTTCCTCTTGTCCTATCAGCTGTTACTTGGGAGAAGAGACCGACCCCCACCTTGCTACATCCTCCTTTCAGGTAGCTGTAGGGAGCGATAAGGTCTCCCCTCAGCCTCCTTTTCTCCAGACTAAACAACCCCAGTTCCCTCTGCCGCTCCTCAGAAGACTTGTGCTCCAGACCCCTCACCAGCTTCACTGCCCTTCTCTGGACACGCTCCAACACCTCAATGTCTTTCTTGTTGTGAGGGGCCCAAAACTGAACACAGTACTAGAGGTGGAGCCTCACCAGTGCTGAGTACAGGGGGACAATCAATTCTCTAGCCCTGCTGGCTAGGCTATTCCTGATGTAGGCCAGGATGCCGTTGCCCATCTTGGCCACCTGGGCACACTGTTGGCTCATATTCAGCTGTCTATCTACCAGTACCCCCAGGTCCTTTTCTGCCGGGCAGCTTTCCAGCTGGTCTTCCCCAAGCCTGTAGTGTCCATGGGGTTGTTGTGACCCAAGTGCAGGACCCGGCACTTGGCCTGGTTGAACCTCATACCATTGGCCTCGGCCCATCGATCCAGCCTGTCCAGATCCTTCTGCAGAGCCATCCTACCCTCAAACAGGTCAACACTGGTGTTTTCTGCAAACGTACTGAGGGTGCACTCAATCCCCTTGTCCAGGACATTGATAAGGGTATTAAAGGGAACTGGCCCCAATACTGAGCCCCAGGGAACACCACTTGTGACCAGCTGCCAACTGGATTTAATTCCATTCACCACAACTCTTTGGGCCTGGCCTTCCAGCCATTTTTTTACCCAGCAAAGAGTATGCCTATCCAGGCCATGAGCAGACCCCTCAGGTGGCACTAGCCCTTCAGGCAGCTGAAAGGAGCCCTTGTTGCTGCACAGAGCAGCCTCCTAAAATGAGAAGACACCAGTGCATCATATGCTGAATTTGTTCACACCAAAATGAGTACAGCAAATTACTGGCGGAACTGAAGAAAGCAGGTTCAAGCCTCTCTGTGCCACCTCTCCTGGATGCTCCCTGTTTGACATCGCTCCAGCTGTCCCCAGCACGAGGTGTTGAGCCTTCATGGTCAGCCCTCCCTCCACAGCCAAACCGTCCCGCTATCAGCCAGGGAAGCGTTAAACTTGCCTCTGTCTCTCATCTTGAAGGAGAAAACAGGGGAGAAGCACCATTTGAAATGGAAACAACACACAAGGTTGCTCTCTTGCCCGCTGTGAGAAGTACATTATTAAAGGCCCAAGTCGTGTTTTTCCCAGGGCTCTTCGCCAGAGTTGCAATCTGGATGGAGGAGGGAATGAGAGCACAAGAAACCCTTCCCCGAGGCAGCCCCAGGGCTCTGCGCCATCTCCTCAGTCAACTTGTGCCCCAGCACTGACAGGATGTTGAATTTCTCTAGTGCTTTCCATGTAAGTTTTTCAAAACCTTTATTTGAGCCTCACAAACATGCCCATGGGAGTGAGGAAACCCCCTTCATTTTCCAAAGCTGTGTGACAGACATGCCCGAGGAGCAGGGAATGCAGCAGGGGGGAAACACAGGGGCAAAGCATCATTGCTGCTACCTTCTCGCTGGCCCACCTTCAGCAGTTTTCAATGGCCAAAACCATTCCTTTGTGCGATTTCTGAATGCTTAGAGAAAACCCCTTAAGTAGGAAGAAGCTGATGTCTGTGTAACTGCTACCCTGGGGCCTCTCCTTTGCTGTGCTCAGGCCCTTGTGAATGGGTCTGGGAAGTGTAACTGAGGAGAGGAGGGGAAGATATTTACCCCTCTCAAGTGTAGATAGTTGGCCATGGCTCTAAGTTAGGCAGAGTGTCCTGGAGCTCTGAGGCTTGTGGTTGGAGGCATGTTTTTGAGCCGGGACCGTCTAGGTGATCATTCAGAGCATTTGGTTTCAGCTTGGAAGTGTTCCCCAGCCTAGAAACTTACAGAAAGCTCAAGCACAAATGTGTATTTAATGATAAAAGACAATTAAGACATATACCCCATAGCCCATCCAAAATATTCCATTTGAGTCAATGACAATGTGAGGCTCTAGGGCAGCAAAATGGGACCATAAATGAAGAAGTTGCCATGCCCAAGCGAGCTGTGCCTATGGTTTGTGCACATGGTCTGAGCCCACTGGAAATACCAGATAGCTGGACTTTGCTCATCCTTCCCTCTTGCAGACAAAACGAAATCAATATCTTCCTGTTCACTTTGTGCTAAAAGCATGGACATAGACAGTTCCCACAGCCCAGCTGCTCCTTGTAAGCTTTCCAAGCCAGGGTAACTTGTTTTTGTGTCTGAACCCCCATTTAAAGTCCAATGTTTTGTGCTTACTTCTATTTCTCTAAATCTCAGCATGCTGTGTGAAAGGAATCGGTCTACTAATCTATACGGAGGTCTACAGAGTGAATTAAATGTGTAGTGTACTGGTTGGTGATCTTGCTGAAAGAAAAAGCAGAAAAACATAGAGAGGATAAAGAATGATCAGACTTGGTATTTTAAGCAATTAGCATTTTGAGGCCCTTTAAAATGGAAGAGAACATCTGTTAATAAAAGAAGAAAATGAGAAAACCAAAACCCCTAAAAACAATTATGTGAATCAGCAGCAAAGGCTCAGATCTGTCATATGTTACTTTGAATTTTCTAGTAACTTTTAAAATCCCGAGTGCGAAGCCACAAGTGGATTTATTAGCATCTAAAGCAATTTCCAAAATGTGAAAGGTGACCAGCATGCACAGAGGCAGAAGAATAAATGGGAGCTAGACAGCAGAAAGCAAGCAGCGTTTGGAGAGGCAGAGCCCTGGCTACATTCAGAAACAAAAAAGGGAGAAACTCCAAGTTCATCAGTTCAGCAGAACTGATGGAAAATGGAAATTTCCATCCTAAATGGAAGTCGGATTTTCATGGACAATCTGAACAGGACTGGATTAAGAAAAAACAAAAATAAAAATGAAGTGGACTTATCTGCCCAAACACATCAAAGTATTGATCTGATCATTGCATCCAAAGGGAAACCACAGCAAATCGGTGTCTCTGCAATGTGGCTGCACCATTACAGACCTGTTTCCCCCTCACTACAGCCATCTTCCCCTATCCCAGGGAGCTCCCCAAATTTTGGCCCTATTACCTACAAACAAATGAGCCTCCCCAAAACACAGCTGTGGGGCACCTGTGCTGTCCCCAGGCTTTCTGCCAGGGCTTCGCTTAATGCCACTTTTTGCTTTTCTGCTGCTCAAGATGTGCATTTCTTGTAACCGCTGCTCTTCTGGGAGCAAAGAGAGCAAATTTCTATAGCTGCAAAATGAAAAATATGTTCCAAACTTGAGAAGGCAGAAATGTAATGGCTGCACCTCTCAAGCTGACAGGATGACCTAGAGGTGGAGTAATTTGAATTAAAAATCAATTCCAGTAAGTACCAGACATAAGAAGAGTCCTTGTCCGGGAAAAAGAATAAAACCAGAAAGAAGTTTCCAAACTGTTAAAAAAATGTTACATTGGTATTTGAAAGACTAAAACTGCCCAGGCACTTAGTGCAAAGTGCAAAGTGATAGGGAAAAGGAAAATATATTATCTGTCAGCCCACACATTTCTAGCCGAGGACGTCAAGTTCGCTGCACAGGTACTTTACAGAAAGACTGACCTGACTTTCAGCGCTCCCCCGTGCTGTTTCACACACTCAGCGCTCCAGGGGAGGTGCGTTTCACCGAGCCTTAAAGCTGCTGCTCGTGGTTGCTCTGACTCCATTAGCAAATAAAACAGTAAAATTATTACAGATGTGTGGTTGGAGGGGGAAGGAAGGAAAGAGAGAGAGTTAAAATGTGTTAATACTGTATGGTACTTCAGACCATGTGCTTTAAAATTGCCTGCCGCACTGAGGGCTGAGTTGGCTGTATCGTGTATCCTACGGCACTGTACCAGTGCTTTCCCCACACGGTGGGAGTGATGGACCCCGCACCCACTGCGCTGTGCTGCACAGAAATCACACCAGCCAGCAAAGAGACAATGAAGACAACTTGGCATTTGGTGATGGATTCTCTGATATTAAGTTTGCCTCCAAAAAAATAACTCTTAAAGTATTAACTCTCTCCCTCCCTCCCAGAAGGTAAGGTATGGCTCTTCTATAAACTTTAGTTATAAACCCCCAAATATTAACTTGGGCTTTGCTTAGCGCTGACTCTTGTGGACCACAAAGGAGGGTGTGGATGGCCAGAAACCAGCCACTGCTGCCCATTTTTCACACTTGTTATTATCTGTTTCTCTGCCAGATACTAGGCTCCGCGCACACGTGATCCTTTATTTGCCAAATTATAAGCTATGGCAGGTCCCTGAGTAATGTCTGCCCTAACTTAAGACAACACAAGAAACAAGGAGCTGTAGAGAGCTGTTTCCCAGATGATTTCAGTGATGGAAAGATGCTGTCCTGTTATTTCCCTGAGGAAGCCCAGCAGGCTCTGCCTGGCACTCCCATTTACAGGAGCTGCCTTCTGCTCAGAATGGCAATAGTGCCTTTCTGGCACTTGTTTTATTTTTATTATTTATTTTGGCTCTAGTTTCTAATTCTGCAGCTGCAGATCCCATAAAATGTAGAAGCTAAAACACCTTACTGACTCCTGACTCAAGGAATGCATAAAGGTGAATCCTGGGGAAGCATTTCTCAAGGCACACAGAAAATACAAACAGATCTTTCATTGTAACCCCATTTTCTTCAGTTCCCCCAGAGATGATCAAAACTCCACTGAATTATAAATACAAACCACATCAGGCTTGTGTCTGCAGCCCTGGAGGCATCAGGGTGTGGAATCCATATCTGCTTTTTTACATAGTTGAAGTCCAGAAGGTCATGCTTGTAGCCACGGCCATCTCTGGGTCTGCAAAAGCCGTGGCCCCAGGGCAGCAAGCAGAATTGCATGAGGTGGTGGGGCTGAAGGAGACATGGCAGCAGCAGAGAGCAGCGTTTTCACTGCCACCCCTCTGCCATCCCCCAGCCTTCATTTTCTTGGTATCACTCTTGTGTCGTAAATAGCAATTTTAGCTAAGCTACTAAAATTAATCAAGGAGCTATTTCTGAGCTTTTTATCTTGAATGAGCAGGACACACCAATACTACTGGAAAGAAAAAAAGATAAGGCACCTGCAGAAGTACTCTGATGAAAAAATATGATACTTACGGTATTTAAAAAAGGAGGTCTGTAAAATGTCGAACAGCTGAAGTTTGTCTTAGCTTTACAGTTGCTCCTTTCACATCTTGTCGTGGGTGAGGTGGTATTGGTATACAGCAATGGCAGCTCTGACTGCACCAGACACATCAGCACAAACCCTGTGTTGCATGTCTCGCTTGTTTTATTTGTTATGCTGCCTGCATAGAAAATACCTCAACAAATGTAGAGGAGTCTAAATACCATTGTACTACATATGCCTAATGGCTCTTGTGAAGCAGGAGGGATGGCTGGAGCCGATCCACAGGGGTGCAGGACCCGCAGCTTGCCCGGCCCAGCTGGCTGCACTCTGTAGGGTCAGGTACAACCCCAGGCAGTCCCTCAGCTCACTGTCACAGGAGGGATAGGTCAGAGCTTCACAGAATCAGGCTGGGAAAAAGGCAGAAGTCACATGGGATGTTATGAAGCGTGCAATGCTACAGCGCTGCATGCAGAGCTGCCACCTGCCCCAGGTGGCTCTGGGGTCAGAGGAGAGGAGCACCCCCCCGGCACTACTGCGCTCCATCAAAGTAAATATAACAAAGTGGATTACAAACCTGTGGCTGGTGCAAAGCGAGAACTAACATGAGGAAGGGGAAATCTATTAAAGTCATGCAGACCACTTGGGAGGCAGGGCTTATTTGGGCAAAATGCATTTTAATCTGATTTTAATGAGACTGATATTTTAAAAAGGATGTTGAAGAACACCATTAGGGATATAGAAAAAAAAAGCTGTACACAGAATTTGAGGCTGCAGAATTGTTTAGGTTCCATCTGAAAGTGGCAGCCTTAAAGGGTTTAAATTGTTTAGATTATCAAAAAGGAGATGGAGAGGTAACTTGATTACGGTGAAAATCCACAGGGAAGAAGTAATGGTTACTATATTGTTAAGTGGCTCAGGGGGAAAAAGGTATAAAAAGAATGAATAGCTGAAAGCTGAAGCCAAATAAATTCAAATGAGAAATCCAGCACAGTTTTTAGCAGTGAGGATGATTAATCACTGGAACAAATTACCAAGTGAAGCAGCTGATTCACAGTCTCTCAATGTTTTCAAATCACAACCAGTTGTCTTAAGTCCAGAGTGGACATCTTCAGTTAAACAAAAAGTATCAGGCTTAATAGAGAGGTAACAGAGTGGTATTTAATTACACACAGCATGAGTGGCCAGGCTGGACCCGCAGACTTTTAAGATCAGATGCGAGGCCACTCTCACCTCCAGCACCAAAATCTCCATGTGCCCAAGCACATCGCTGACCTGGGATGGCGGGACCGGGCTGCCCTCCCTGTTCCTGCAAGGACTCCAGGGATGGGGGCTGCCACTGAGACCAACAGTGCTGGAAGCAGGTGTGGTGGCTGCCAAAATGCCCCTTAAACCCTATCTCTTGTAGTCCCCTGCCCTACCATGGTCCTACACACCTCCTGCAGCCGCCCCACAGCTCCCTGTGACACACCATCCTGCTGGATGTGCCCTTGGGCACCGCTCTTGAGAGCTGCTTGGCTTAATTAGGCCAGGGCTTGTTTGGAAACAAGTCTGGGCTTTACCTCACTTGCGTTGCTTGCCACTTTTTACTGGGTTTGTTAAACACAATTATGTTTTAAATATTACACAGAAATTTGGACCGGAGCTCTCTCTGGCAGGAAACCCACCCAAATGTGCTGAAAAAGAGAGATTCCCACATGCAAGGCAATAACTGACAACTTCCATCTTTCCTCAGCTGCAGTGCCACATTTATAACATTAGGTGAAGCTATGCGAGGAAATAAATGCCAGAGCCATCCTCCCACAGCCCAGCACAGAGTCCATTAAGAAATCCCGTTGGCTCTCTGGAGAACACTCAAAGCACAGGCGCTAAGATGCTGCTTTTGGAGAGATAATGGATAAAGATGAAATCAGTTTTTCAAATGAGTCTTCCCTTTCCATAGGGGCCATCTTTATGGTTTCAGTGATGTAGAATAAAGGGAAAGAGTATTCACTTCCTAATGAAATGAAAAATTTCATTAATTTTGGGATATTCATTCCTTTAAGAGCTTCACTCCTTGAGTTCATTAACTCTGCGGATGTGGCTTGCGCTGATGCTGCCCTGCAGTCCTTGCCAGGATTTGCTTTCTGTTCTCTAGTCTGGGCCAAGATGTAGAGAGTTTGCCAAGCCCCAACGTAATGCCTGCCGTTACCGAGCAGATACACAGAGATATTTCCTATTGAACGATCAGAGAAAAATCCTCTCATATTCTCAGCTGCTGTCAATCTCAACAGTTCGATCTGGCTGACTTCTGCAGCAATTACAGAGCTCATCCTGGTCCTGCAAACCATCCAGATCTTGGTAACTAAAGAAAGTTTTGCAAGCTTGTTTGCTGTGGACCATGCAAGATGTGGCAGCAGTCTCAGCCGAGCGGCCAGGGAAGCCTGTGTGCAAGTGCTCCACCGAGCTAGCAGCTCTGTGGGCCTCCTGGGCTCCCGGAGGGTCTCAGTCATGTAGAGTCCCATTAGCAACACTGAGCATTGACTTTTGGGTTGTTTGATGTAAGTAGCCTTCAGTGCATGTAAGGGTTCAGCAGAAGCATGAGATTTGAAGAGTTTTTCTGTTTACAGCATCAGAGGTGGGCCATAGGATGAGCATAAATACTTTAATTACACAAGAATGATTTGTGAAACTGTTTTCTATGTATTTGAAATGATGAATAAAAAAAATGGGGAAGGTGTTACAGAGGCTTAAAAGGGAACTTCTGATCATCACCTTCTTCTCTCTTTTCTGTCCCATTTCTCTTAAAACACTTAGCATTCTTGGGGTTGCACAGTCCTTTCTTAGCATTAGTTAAACAATTTTTTTCTTATTCACCTTCAAGGGACAACAGATTTTCTGTGACAGACATACGTCCACTTGTAAGTTGATTAACAGGCTTTCATAGCTTTGCATTGTGGAAATTACCTTCAGCAAAATTCTGCAGAAAACAATCTTTAAAAATTAAAACCAATAAAATCCTGGACTGAAACCTGCTATACTTCCTTAAGCAAAAATGTATTTTCATTGAGTGGGCATTTTACTGCCGCAAGATCAGCAACATTTGGTCTTTTGTATTCAAAATAAGTGTCATGTGATATGTATGTGAAATTTTGCAGTATTTTTGGATTTTGTTTTCTAAAACTAATTAATTATGAAAATGTGCTTCCAGGAAGCTAGTCTTTGGTCTAAAGAAAGGCCATCTATAATGAAGCCTAAGGAAAATGCACTAAAGGGTATAGATTCTGATGATGAACAAATTTTTTATTTATAGATTTATAACTCTCTGTTTATCTCTGTTTATGCACACACACAAATCTCTCTCTATACATATAGATGTTTTTTATTCTTGTTCCATCAATGTTCAAAAACCAGCCGTTATTAAAGTATGTTCTTCTGGTTCCAAAACACTGTGATTATTTACTTATCACTAAACAACACTTTTATGAGAACCTGCCCTCTTACATCAAATATCTAGAGTAGATTGATTCAGCCTATGGAAAAATGATGGACTAAAATTCAAATGTTGTAAAGAGTATGTTTGGTTGTAATGTTGCGAACTAATAAATGAGATTTGGAACTGACTAGCTGATCTGTGGATAAAGACATGAGAGGAAGAGGGATGGTAATGCGAATTTGCATAGTCAAGGCACAGCATTGGGAAGCACAAGAAGAAAAAACAAGATTCATTTTTGCAAGCACTTTAGGTATGCGCATACTACCCTGGGGGACGAGGAGGAAAGGAGCTGTACAACTACTTTGAGGTCCAGAAAGTAGTAGGCAATAAAGCCATTTAAAGTCCCTAGTTAAATGTGAAAGGAATGAAAGACAAGTGTGGCAGTGGTAGGGACCACAGTAAGCACATCAGGTGTATGGGACCTCATGTAGTAACAAATAGCATAATCTGTAGGGAGGAATGGGATTGATGGGAGGGAACTGTGCTCAAGGACATAGGCCAAGGCTCCTGAAGTAAGCTGGAGACAACTTTGGACAGAGAAACAGAGAAAGCAGAGAGAAGGACTTCTTTAGCTTTGATCTGATTAGCACAGGGGACTCATTGAGAATAGGATGGCAAAAGGCACTATCTTGATCATGAAATGACAGTGATAGCATTCTTGGGAAGGCAAAGAGGGAGAAGATAATAAAGACGATGAATTCCAGACAGCACACTTTGGTTCCCTCCAATAATTGGTAAGATTTCCTCATGGGAAATAAATCTACGTTGAAAAGGTACCTGAAGTTTTAAAACGAATTGTTATAGAAAGTGGAAAGCAGGTGACAAACGATGCTTATAAAAAGGGTCTTTGAGCCACACTGAGTTATTCTCCAGCTGTTCTGCTATGCCAGGGAAATAATGAACATCATACTCTTGCACCTCTCTTTCCCCCCTCAAAATAGCAAATACCGCAATATTTAAGGACGAGTGTGGCATTTAAAATGTTTGAAGTAGTGGGTACACAGTGCTCTGGGAATGTCTTACTTACTTATGGCACTGTACTTAGTGCTGTCCTTAGTAATATGAAGTGGACCTGTCCAAGGAAGTTCAGACCTATCAATAGTGAGATGTATGAGCAAAGACTGAGGTGCTGTATCTGCATCCTGTAGAGCAGAGAGGATCGATGGAAGATCTCAGCCCTGAAATACAGCTGAGAAAAATGTTACAAAGAGAAAGAAACTGTTTCCAGGGGTATGACAGGTAAAGGAAGAAGTGCTGGACTTAAATTGCAACAAGAGGGACCCAG
This sequence comes from Anarhynchus alexandrinus, assembly GCA_008711295.1. Lineage (NCBI taxonomy): Eukaryota > Metazoa > Chordata > Aves > Charadriiformes > Charadriidae > Anarhynchus > Anarhynchus alexandrinus. Next base: position 1,778,743 of record VUYV01000013.1, read on the forward strand.
AAATTAGGAAGACATTTGTACTTCTGGGCTAACTAAGCACAAGGGCACACCTATTCTATGAGGATGTTTAAAATACATCATGATGTGCTAAAGCATAGCCCAAATCAACACTTCTCAGACTGGCAGCTGGCTAGTCTGCCACTCTCCCTTGGAGAAAGGGTCATGGGCAAGGATTTTCTTCTTCCTCTGTGTCTCCTTTTCATTTGAGCCACAGTGAAAAAGGCTGTAGGATTTCTACTGCTGAGGTTTAAAGGACAGATTAGGCAGACATTTGCCAGGATATTTTTCTGGCTGTGTGGATTTGATAGGTGGTTTCAATCCCAAGTGAAGGAAATCTGCAAACTTTCAAAATTTCTTACCAACCGGAAATTCTAGGATAAAAACCAAACACTCAAATAAAAGGCTCCTTTCCAGCCTCAGTTCCATCTCTGCAGCAAGTATTTGGAAGCCATAAGAGCCTAACTCCATTCAGTACTTGTGGGACTTTCTAACTTGCAGAGCTGGAAGGCCATTTTCCTGAGTGTATGGCAGAAATGAAAAAATCTTGGAAAGGCTGGCAGGACTTGGAGATAATACCCCTCTTCAGAGGAAATCTGCCCTGTGGCAAATCTGCCTTAGATCTAAGTATTCTGGCAAGGTCTGCCTGGAAATCAGCCCTTCTCCAGGAGCCAGGCTGAAGATTCGGCAAAAGTCCACTTAGCACAAGATGTTTAGAGAGAAATATTTCAGCCTCCATGGCCATAGCTATCTTCTGATGAATGTTCCTGATTAAACTTCACCAGTTTGTGGCATGAGCTGTTTCTCGCCTCTGATCTTAGAAACGCGTGCTTTAACAGCATTGAATTCCCTAGAAATCCGCCGGGATGCGCTACGAGGCGTGTGCTCCTTGGAGGTTTGCCACACAAGCACGCCCTGTGCTGGCTGCTGCTCATGTCGAATTGTGCCAGAACCGCAGCCTACGGTGCAGTGAATAAAGGCCTGCTGTAAAGACAGAAGGGCCAATATTCCTAAACAGTGTGTCTCTAACAGCGGGGAGGGGGGATGTACAAAAGAAATCGTGCTGTCAATAATTCAGTCAATGAACTGATGTAAGATACCCACCATTTCGGCACGCTGAAGATGTACTTTGCACAGGCGGGGGGTTGCAGTCAGTCCATGACAGCTCCTCTCTGCCGCTCCTTCCTCCTGACGCATCTTCCCTGCTCCAGCGTGGGCTCTCCACGGCCATAGCTCCTTCAGTGGATGTTCACCTGCTCGGGTGTGGGGTCCTCCATGGGCTGCAGTGTGGCGGTCTGCTCCAGCGGGGTCCCTTCATGGGCTGCAGGGAAATGCCTGTCCCCTCCTCCCTCTCCTCCTCAGACTTGCGCACTCACAGGGCCGTTTCTCACACTTTTTTCCTCACTTCTCACCGCCTCTGTGGTGTTCTGTCCTTTCTTAAGGGCCACCGGCATCGCTGAGGAGCCCGGCTGTGCCCTGTGGTGGGGCCGTGGCAGAGCCGGCTGGAACCGGCCGGAACCGGCTGTGTGTGGCGCGGGGTGGCCCTGGCCTCTCCTCACAGAGCAGCGCCTCAGCCAGTGCCCGGACACGCACACCCAGCACAACACTTGACTAAAAACACTCCACCTTTTAGTCACAAGTGTAAAAAGAGAGGGCGATAGGCGAGCACGTGAGTGCCAGCAGCGCAGGTGCCGCCAGGAGCAGCCCCCCGGGAGGTCACCACCACTCCATCCTCTGCCATAAGTTGATTTTTTTCTCTTTTTTTTTTACTTTTCCTTCCTGTTTTTTACAGTTCTTTGATGATTCTCAAACATCCCCTTTTCTTTGGGAACTAAGTTCAGGAAAGGAACACTTCTTTTGCAGCCATGCCTGCGGCTGTGACTAGCTTGGGGCTCTTCTTCCCCTGTTACCCCTAAAGGGCTGCTGCCATCGAACACCCTGACAGGGTTATGGCTGCCCCCTCAGGGCTGACCCCATCTCCAGCAGCACTGGGCCTTGCTGGGGTGGCAGTGAGGGGTACGTGGGGATGGCCAGGGGGTTTCTGAGCCCCTCTCAGGCAACTTTGTGCAGCCAGGCCTTAGGAGGTTGGCAGCGGGGGCTGAGAGAAGCCTGGAACGGCAGTGCTGCCTCAAAATGGAGGGATGAAGGTATGTGTGTGCGTTTTGGGTGCCTCTTCCCCCCCTCAAAGCCTCAGAATAAATGTTGAACCATGCCACTCCTGAGTTTTCTGTTGACAGCGGTCAGTGGCCTTCTGCTATCGGTAAGGTTCTGGGAGAGAGAGATATACCTACTGCCACCTGCGTGGTGGACGAGCACCAAACTCCTGCTCGCAGAGGCCAGCGTGGGATGGCGGCATGGGCGCTGGAGAGACCACTGCACCAGTGGGGCCACATGGCACGGTGGCCGGAGAGGTGTGGGGAAACTAGAGGTGGCTTGCCTCGGCAGGGCCAGCGCGCCCAGTTGCCTTCAGCAATCCCTTTCAGTTCTTCCCCTTCTTTCAAGTGCACTATAGCAAAGGGAAAGAGCTTGCAAGTCATTGAAGAGGTAAGTATCTCAAGCTTGTTCAACTTGTTTCAAACTTTTATGCACTGCAGTGTTTCTCACTGATGCTAATGCCATATTCCCAACCAACAAAAGGCCACAAAAATGATTAGAGGGTATCTTTGTGAATCAAATATGCTTGTCCATAATTACAGAAGATACACAGTTAAAATGACTGTGGAGAAAATATGGCTGAAAGGTAACAATTAAGACTTTTAAACTTTAAATTTGTATTTAAAAATTCTATGTGGAAAAATTTGAACCTTAATTTATTTCATCAGCTGTATGGAAACAAAACTTTCAGATATTTCCTGTTTTATCATGGGGAAAATGGTACCATTGAGTGTAAGGAGCCAGCATGATGTCACAGCTAGTCTAATTAAACTCGTCATTTCTTCTAATGTTGGATGTGGTCTAGCATCCAGACAGGGTAGTGTAACAATTTATCATCAGTGTGGGCATTTCCAGTAAAATAGCAAATCTAATAAACCATAATTACTTCTTGGCATCGGAACTGCTGTACTGAAACTCATTATAGTCATTGATTTCTGCCTTTAAAAAACTTGTGGTATTTGTCTAAAAAATAAAAACTTTGGCAAAACAATTTACCTGGAAAATGTTAGATTTTTTTTCTATGATAGGGTGGCAGTTGTAGTACAAGAAGTTGTGGGACTGAGTGTCTGCAGTGTGGCCTCAGTTCTGCATAGGCCAGGGCAGCAATTCATTTCATGAAGCTGAAAAAAACAGGATGCCATTCAAATAGAAAATACTATAACTGGTAACAACTTTCTAGCCTATACTTTTCTGTTTTCTTTAATTGTGTAACTTTATTCTTTCTTAGATGCTTAAATTCTCTAAATGTTCTTGTCATTGTTTACAAAACAACTTCAGCTTTGATCAAGCATTTGCTTTAGCTTCAGTTGTGATCTTAAGCAGTGAGGCGGTAAATAAGCAGTTTTAAACAAAAGCCAGTGTGAAGATGCATAATAGTAAAATCAGTTTTCAGAATGCATGAATCTAAATATGCAAGCTATAAATTACAATTTCACTGGTTGAAGGGAAGCAGGGATTTTATGTTTGAGGTATCAGAATTTTTTTATACATTATCCTAAAATGAATAGATGTGTTTAAGGCCTGCTACCATTTGAATGCTATTATTCTGAGGACCTCAATTCAGCAAACACTTACCTCTACCTGCCACTGAGTACTGCAGGATTTCAGCACATCCTGATAGCTAGCAGCTCTCTGGCACCTGCTCTGAGCCTTAACAGCCTGGGATAGCCTTTCTATCAGTAACACAGCGATTAAGTTACCCATACCAAAATTCCCTCTTGGCCATATCTTAAAAGATAAATGTGTATTGTGTACTAGCCAGGTGCGATAGCAAAAGTTCTTTTTCCTGCAAGACTCTTCCTTCAATGAAAATGGTGCATTCATCCAAAAGCAGTTCTGGAGAGAAAAGCTTCTGACATTTCCTCTTTGTGCTTTCAGAGACTGCTGATAAATGTAGCTGTAAGTGCTTTTATTTTGGGATTTTTAATGAAAGTGATGGCTTAGGTATCTGTACTCTCTGACAGGCTTTGTAGCTCCTTCTGGCTGGTGAAGCAGTTAGCATTTCCCTGGCGGTGCAGCAGTCCTGGGAAGGCTGGATGCTAACAGGATTGCAATGGGAAAAGGGGCTTACCAGACTGCTGCAGAAAAACACTTTTCCTTCTGAAATTATTCAGCAAGTGCCACAGCAGAGATTGAGAGGACCCTACTTATCCAGCAGGGACATGGGCAGCAGCTGCTCTATTTTTCCGTTGTGTGTGTGTGTGCGTGCACATATGTGTCGGCTTCTCAGTCTGGTTGGATGCAGCAGTGAGGAGCGCTGAGTCATCTGAAGACACTTTCTCTGAGTTTCTTTAAAAATAGAAAGGAAGGGGGAGAAAAATATTGTTCCTAAGTGGTTGCTTGGAATTACTTCTGGTAGGGGCCAGATTGCAATTACAGATGTGCTGAACGCAGTGTCAGCTCTCTTGACAAACTCAGTATTTGTGCTGCTGTCCACAGTATCTATTTCAGACAGCTTGAGCCATAAAGTGTTCTGCCTGTAAGATTGAGAGCGTGAGCAGAGCTTGCAAATGCTGACAGAGCCTTGGGTTTGTGTTCCTTGTGTGCGTTCACAATGATTGCTGTAACGAGGGGACCAAGCAATTTTAAAATCAGGGCACCATCAATTTGCAGTTCTTTTATGCAAGGCCTTTCTGTAGTCTGAGTAAAAATTGAAGCTAAAAACTTTACCTTTCTTTTCAGCTAGGCTGTTCAGTCTTTCTTTATATTCTGAAAGCGTCTTTCTTTATATTCTGAGAGAGATTGATCTGAGGGCATTATTCTAATTTCAGTATTTTCCATCACATTTTCTAGGCATCCAATTGTTTGATTAGATTTTTTTGACCACTGCTATGCCTGGAGCAGAGATTTTTATTGAGCTACTCTGGAAGATGCTTTGCGAATTTTGAGTTGTGCAACAAGTACAGGTAGCTCTTGCAGAATGTATCGCTTGAATTAGTCAACACTGACACTTATCATCTGCCCTATGTGAACAAAAAGGGTAGATAAAACTCGAAACCTAGCTTCCTAACAGTGAATGCTCTTAACTGTAAGATTTCAGGTATTTTGGAAATAAGGAAAGCTGATGCTTCATAAAAGCCACTTAGAGAATTTTAACTAATCTTAACCCTGCCGACACCTCTTTTTTGATGTCTCCACTGCTTATTGCTTTATGAGAACCTTGTCTTGCAATTACAGTTGATCCATCCATGGCAGAAAAAGAATGGATGACTTCATGAAACTTTGCATGTGATATTTTTTCCTTGAAAGCAGATTTAAATCTTAATATGCTTAGAGAAGGAATTCTTTCTGCAAGTTTCCTCAACACTGAGCGGGCTTTTCAGGTCTCCAGAAAACAATCCTCTAAGAACAACTCTCCTAGCTGTGAACTGGATTCTTATGAGGAGCTATGCATTCAGACTTGGCTTGATCATTGTTTAATTTCCAAACACAAAGTAAATGAGAGTCGAGTTGCTCTGCCATGCAATAACACCCTTTCTGCACTCCTTTCTGTGTTACTCTTGAAATGGTTGATGCAGGCTGTGTGACTAGCTGAAGAGGATGAGACTGTATTTGGTGTCAGTCAATAGTAAAAAACTCACCTGTTGTCAAGTGAATTGCTGTTGAGCAATAAATAACAACTTAGACCAAATGCATGTCAGCTGAATTGCAATTGGAAAAAGGGAATGACTGGAAGGGAAATATCCATCAGAGGTCAAATAGGCCTTTCATCAAAACATTTATTTTTGAACGCACTCAGAACCTCCAGGTGGGCTGATGCTGCTTCGGATGTGAAGAGAAAGATCTGAAATACAGAGAAGTGTTTTATGTTCTGGGACATTGAGAAGGATGAAAAACTTATCTTTCACTGCTTTGGGTTTCATAGGTGCAAAATGGATCTCGGGTTAGCTCAGTGCTGACTTGAAATACACTGTGCCTTGGGTGGTGAGGGCCAGCTGCCTGAGTCTGAGAATACGGATTCAAGAGATGAGGAGGTGCAATGACTACACACCACCAGGAAGGGGGAGTTTGGCTTCTGGCTGTGTGCTCTCCCCACCTGCCTTCTACCTGCTCTGGTCCTCACTACATACTTTTCTGTAGAAAGGCAAATCCAGGGTAGTGGTCTCTTACTTTAAACAGTTTGGTGAAAGGTGAAGCTCTGGAGCTGGCAAAGGGAGGTCGGGGCGATCTGCACAACTGTCATAAAGCACAAGGAGGTTAGAGAGCATGGACATCAATGTTGCCCTGTCATGTCAGGGTCATAAACTGCTAAATGAGCTCCACTGCCTGTGAAACCTTTGCTAAACATCTAGTATGTGAGATTCAACAGGTCTGAATAACATGGAAGAGCAAGGAAAATGTTCTTGTTTCCTTATCAAACAAGTGAAAATTAAAAACTCTGAATTTAGTCAGAAAGGTAATGCTGAATACCATGGAGGTCAGTTTCTATCTCTTTTGGAGTTGGATTTGGTCTTGGTACCTAGCGGCAGCAGCTTGGTGCAAGGCAGTGGGCTTCTTGCTTCTGGGATGGCTCCTGACAGTCTCAGGACACTGAAGGGGGACTCTTTCCCTCGTGATCATTTTCAGTAATTACTTAACAATGCTATTGTAACAGAGAGGAAATTTTCTGCTAATTTTGTATTTGTTCTTTTTTCTAATTATAAGAGATAATGGGCATCCATCCCATTAGACGTGAGCTCTCTGTGAAAAGCAACTTTTGAAGTTGCATGCATTACGTCTTTTTATGACTGTGTTGATGTTCTCAGCCTTGTTCTTCTGACAAAGAAGTAAAAATCAGTTCTGACTTAAAAATAAGTGCCTGTGAAGCTTAAAACTACTGAAGCACTTTTTTCCCACCTTTTTTGTCAAGGACAATTTGCAAGTTTCATTGCAGTGTTATCCTCAGGTTTGTCATGGTGTACAGCCTGGATTGAGTTGAAATTTGTGATATGCTGGAGCTGAAATTTTTAAGTCTTTCCTAAAGTGTCTTGCCTAATGAGATGCACCTTTAAAGTATCATATATACTAACATGCAGAGCAGAAACACTTTAACTGAAAGTCAGAGTGTTGTTATTGGAGATATTTAGATATTTAGGATGTAATCAGAAATATGTGTTAAAAGTTAGTTATGTCAGTGACTGTTCGGTATATGGGTAAGGATCTGAAATATAACATGCAGACCTAAAATTTTAATTAAAAACTGTCTTACAAACAGCAGTTAGTTACGAGCATTTTGTTAATTCCTCATTTTCCCATAAAGCAACTTCACTTTGATCTTGTCCTCTTCTGCTTTTCTATTGGTACAATGAACAGTGTTTCAGTCAAGTTGCCCTCAATTTATAGCAGTCGATATAGAAATGAACCACATTACTGAATTGTGTCTACATAGTACCTTTTCCGCTTCTTCAGCCCTTATGTGACGTGTGTGTGAGGTTAGCCTTAAGGAAATGCTTACAGTCGACTGTACACAAAGGCTTGTCCAAAGAAAGATGTGTTGACTGTATACTGGGGACCTGCCTTTAAGAATTGCAGCATATATTGATAAGAGACATACATTCCTGGTTTGTCATCAGAAAGCTTACAGTGAAGTTTAATATGAGTAATTTGAAGTTGCTGAAGTATATTACTTTAATACAATCTTTCACATGACCAGAAACTTGTAAATATCTGCTAAATGCCACTAGTGAAGACACAGAACAAAATATTTGTGATAAAGCCTGTACTGGGTCTGACTGGGATGGAGTTAATTTTCTTCATAGGACCTGTATGGTGCTGTCCTTTGGATTTGTGACTAAAACAGTGTTGATAACCCACCAGTGTTTTAGCTATTGCTGAACAATGCTTGCACAGCGTCAAGGCCTTCTGTTTCTCCTAGTCCCTTTTTGTGCCTGGTGTGGAGTACAAGGGGTTTGAGGTAGTGTTGAATTGACTGGAGTGTGCTCAGCTGAATCTGTAGCTGTTGTACTTGTTTAGTTGGGGCCCACAGTCAGGAATGAGAGGGTGAGGAAGCCCAGCAGCCAGAATTTCTCACTAGGGAACGGGGGATTGGCAGAGCGAATGGTAGAAGGGCAGCAGTCTGCAGCCTCTGGAGATGGCTCCTGCTGAGTGTGAAGCCAGGTATCCCCTCAGGGAAGCTCTTGTGAGCTACTGAGGCAAGTGTACCTCCACTGAAGGAGGTATCCAGTGTCTGAGGGAACTAGTGGTGGTGAAGGTGTTCCACAATGACCTGGATGACATCAGTGCATGTCCATGTGACAGGACACAATGATGTTGTAGACCATGCTCCAGAATGGGGCAGGCTGGAGGCAGCAGCTGTGAGCAGACCGGCCTGCAAGCTCGGGCGAATCTCCCCAACCTGCAGGCCTGTGTCCGGCTGTGGACAAACTGTACCAACAGGTCCAGTGACTCAAAGAGAACGGCAGTTATTTGGGGAGTGGACAGAGGATGCTGAAGTTAATTTGTGAGAGGGTGCCACATCAGTTTTTGGGTGGGGGTGCAGGTGGGACACAGTTAGTTGTGTCCAGTGACTCAGAGAATGTCTTCCTCCCTGTTCCTATTGAAGGAAAATGCAAATTGAATCTGTGGAAATGAAAGCCATCCAGCTGGCCCCAGAGACTGTGGAGAGAGAACACGGCCAGTACACTCTATACTGATTCCTGGATGGTGGCAAATGCCCTGTGGGGCAGGCTACAGCAATGGAAACAGACCCACTGGCAGTGCAGAGGTAACCCCATCTGGGCTGCTGCGTTGTGGCTGGACACTGTCCTGGTAGAGAACCTTGTTGTGAAGATATATCATGTAGATGCTTGCATGCCTGAGAGCCATGTCACCAATGAACACAGAAACAACGAACAGGTGAACCAGGATGCCAGAACTGAAGTGGTTGAGGTGGACCTTGACTGAGAACATGTGTGACCTATTCATAGCTCAGTAGGCACATGACACATCAGGACATGTAGGAGGTGATGCAAGGAACAGCTCGTGATCAAGAGGTGGAATTGACCATTGACAGAGTTGCACAGGTTATCTATGAATGCAAAACATGCACCATAATCAAGCAAGCTGAGCATGTAAAGCCTCTCTGATATGGAGGATGGTGGTTGAGATACCATTGTGGGGGGCCTGGCAGATCAACTACATTGCACTTCCATAAACACCATGAGCTTACCATGGGGGAGGTGACCATCAGATGCTAGGAAATAAACCCTATACCCCATACCATCACCTGAAACAGCATCCTAGGCCTTGAAAACCAAGTGCTGTGCCAACATGGCCCCTCAGAGACAACTGAAACCAACAATGGGACTCATTTCTGAAACAGCCTCAGACATCTGGGCCAAGGAAGACGACATTATAGAATCATAGAATTAGTGAGGTTGGAAGGGACCTTTAAGATCATCAAGTCCAACCGTTAACCTACCCTGAAGAGAGAGAGGGAAAAAAAAAAAAAAANGCCTTGAAAACCAAGTGCTGTGCCAACATGGCCCCTCAGAGACAACTGAAACCAACAATGGGACTCATTTCTGAAACAGCCTCAGACATCTGGGCCAAGGAAGACGACATTGATTGTGTGTATTGCATTCCCTCTCAGGCATCAGCCTTTGGGAAGATAAAAAGGTGCAATGGACTGTTAGAGACTACACTGAGAGCAATGGGCACTGGGACAGGCAAGAACTGGGATGAAAATTTAGCAGAAGCCAGTTGGCTGGTTAACGCTAGAGGCTGTGCTGACTGACCTGGTCATGCCTAAACCAACCCACTATGCAGTGTATGGAGGTGAGGTCCTGGCACTGGCTGGGAATGACCATGTGGCTTCCGTCTTGCTTGGGAAAAGGCAAACCCATTCATGGGATTGCTTTTACTCAAGGACCAAGGTATGCTTGGTGGGTAATGCAGAATCATGGGGAAATCTGATGTAAACCGCAAGGGGATGTAATCCTGGGGAAAAAGAACCCGTGATTTGAGTGAGGCCCCATGGTCACCTGGTGTGAGTACAGTTCTTGGGGTCCAGGACTCACCCCAAAAGTATTTGGTTTCAGGGACTGGTCCCTCAGTCATATGGTGCTGCTTAGGGCAGACACACGATTGTTGGGGTTGCGTCATGAGATTATATTGGGGTTGGGGTTGTGTTAGGAGATTTCGTTGGGATCAGGGGGATGGGATGCAATTTGCTGGGGACAGGACCTGGCCCAAAAGTTTTTGGGGTTGGGGCTAGCTCCAAAGGTATTGGGAGAAAAGGGGATGGCCCCACAGCCATTTAGGGGTGGAAGGAGGCGGCTCCTTAATTATCTGGGGCCAGAGAAAGTGGCCCCACAAACTCTGGGATCAGGGTTATATTGGGGTCAGTGGCGTGGAATCCAGCCTGTTGGAACTGGGGGGAGAGCTGGTGCCACAGTTGATGGGGTTCAGAGCTAGCCCCAAAAGTATGTGTAGCGTGTGTTTGGCGAACGGACATAAACAGCCTGTCCCCAAAGCCTGCCGTTGGTCACAAGGGAAGTCCCGGGTTGGGTGGGCAGGAGGGCTTGTTGTCCTGCAGCACTGATGATGCTGTCTTCCTGGTCCTTGCCCATTCTTGGATCTCCTCAAGTGACTGAGAAACAGATACCAGATTTTTCTCAGAAGCTTTGTTACACATGCATTTACACACTTGCTTGTCTCTAAGTATTAATCTGAATTATAAATACTTTTTATAGGTAAAATACAGTTCTTCATATGGCGCCTTCTAAATGATTGCACCTTTTTAAGGAAAGCATTGAAATAGGATCGTAGGGCTGCAGAAATGCACAATGAACATACCAAAGCTTGGTGCAAAGCGGATGCTTGAGAGAGACAAGTCACGCTGTTGGAAGTATAACATTTTAAAAAATGCTTGTTATTTCCTTGAAGAAACCTGGTATGAATTGTCTCCTCATTGATTCTCTAATGGACTTATATGGTACAAATATTCTGATTAAATCAGAACAAGCATAATGACTTCATTATCAGATACATTTTTGTTCTATTTAAATTCAACCATCTATCAGAAATGCTTAGTGAAATACTAGAACAGCACTCACTAGTTGCAAAATAGATTGATTTCAAATTCTGATGTACAGGAATTGATCTAGTCATCACTCCAGGATTCTTGGAGAATTAAAAAAGCAACCAACCCCCCCTAAGAAGTCAAATGTTTTACTTTTTGGACACTGATAGAAGTCAATATCTACAAAGTATGGAGAAAAATCTTTTCCCTTGCTCTGATTTTAAGATATTTTTTCATAGAATCATAGAATGGTAGGATTTGGAAGGGACCTTAAAGATCATCTAGTTCCAACCCCCCTGCTGTGAGCAGGGACACCTCCCACTAGACTAGGTTGCTCAAAGCTTCACCCAACCTGGCCTTGAACACTTCCAGGGATGGGACATCTACAGCTTCCCTGGGCAACCTGTTCCAGTGTCTCACCACCCTCAGAGTGAAATTTTTTCCTAATATCTATTCTAAATCTCCCCTCTTCCAGTTTGAAGCCATTACCCTGCATCCTATCACTACATGCCCAAGTAAAAAGTCCCTCTCCAGCTTTCTTGTAGGCACCCTTCAGATACTGGAAGGCTGCGATAAGGTCTCCCTGGAGCCTTCTCTTCTCCAAGCTGAACAACCCCAACTCTCTCAGCCTGTCTTCATAGGGGAGGTGTTCCAGCCCTCTGGTCATCTTTGTGGCCCTCCTCTGGACCTCCTCCAACAGGTCCATGTCTTATGTTGGGGGCTTCAGAGCTGGACGTAGTACTCCAGGTAGGGTCTCACGAGAGTGGAGTAGAGGGGCAGAATCACCTCCCTTGACCTGCTGGCCATGCTGCTTTTGATGCAGCCCAGGATACGGTTTGTGTTCTGGGATTCAAGCACACAATGCTGTCTCATATTGAGTTTCTCATCAACCAACACCCCCAAGTCCTTCTCCTCAGGACTGCTCTCAATCCATTCTCCACCCAGCCTGTATTTGTGCTTGGGATTGCCCTGGCCCATGTGCAGGACCTTGCACTTGCCCTTGTTGAACATATGAATTGTCTATGTGTAAAAAAATAATTGTCTATGTGAAAAAAAAAATTGTCTACATGAAAAAAAATAATTGTCTACACGAAAAAATTGTTTTCTACATATGAATTGTCTACATGAAAAAAACCCAACTTCTTCCTTGTAGTATCGCTGTGCTCTCTGTACTCCAACCTTTAGAATATTTTTTCTAGTTAGATAGAAAAAAGCAAGCATCATAGAAACTGTGTAATTCCAGCTGAAGCTAGATAAAACTTGTCTTGGATGAATGCAGAATTTCAGAGCAGAAAGGATGGTTTGTGATTTGAACCAGGGGTTCGCTTGGAACCCTCTAAGACTTGGGTTTCAGTCCCTGGACCTGTGACTGTTGCTGAAGTACTCTGTGAGTGGGAAGTGCCTGGGAGATGTCTGTGAAGGCAAGGCCAGGAGAAGCTTCTGGCTGTGGAGAAGCACTTCAGGATGTGCAGCGAACCTCATGAAGGGCTAGGATTGTTGGCATGCCTCCTCTGCTGGTGGCAAGCTGGAGGGGCAATGTACCTCTTAGGTTTGTTCTGTGTGGTACACCTCGGAAATCCTATACAGTAGGTTTGGCTTTTATCATGTGATCTTAAACTATCTTGCTAAATTTTAATGGTCTTCAGTGGTCTTCATCCTGTTTTCACCAGGGTGAGCTGATGTTATACACGGTAGGTGGGATTTTTGGAAACCTCCTCCCCTTCCTTCTCTGCTCTCTGCCCTGTCTCACCCTTAAGCCACCTACTTCATCCTGTTTCCCCAACTCAAAAATATTTTGCATTCCCGTAAAGTTGGTCTTGGCTCTCTCAAGCCCTTTCCTCCCACCAACCATTTCTCCCAGGAAAATTCTTGCACCTTTTCAAATCCTTCCTTGTTGCCTATGACCCAATCTAGGCAGGGACCTCACAGGCTCAGGTACCAGTAGGTCCTTCCCACTGCTGGCAAAGTGCTCCTAACCTGCCCAGGTAGAGGGTTGCTGATGGACCTGCCTTGTCCTGCAAAGAGGTTGCAGAATGACCTCCTGGTGAGCCAGCTCCTCTCTTGGGAGACATCCAGGCTTGCCATCGACAGCCAAGCTGGGTTGAAGGGGGAGATCTCCAGCATGTGTGTGCATGAAAGACAGTGGAAAAGAAAACTGGCAGTCAGCAGTTGAATCAAATTTATCTGAGGCTCTTTGCAGTTCCCTTCTTACATCTGAGAATGTCTCAAAATATCAGTGAACTTTATTTCCTTATGGGAATATTACACAGCAGTTAACAAAATATGTTTGCATTTTTCAAGCTGCTCTTTTAAATGTTGTGGAGAACAGACAACTGTTGTGTGGTTGGCATCATCCATTCTGCTGCACTCTGGTAACTCTGCTTAGCCATGCCATGGTTACATGTCATAGAATCATAGAATCATTGAATGGTTTAGGTTGGAAGGGACCTTGAAGATCATCCAGGTCCAACCCCCTGCCATGGGCAGGAACACCACCCACTAGACCATGTTGCTCAAAGCCCCATCCAACCTGGCCTTGAACACCTCCAGGGATGGGGCATCTACAGCTTCTCTGGGCAACCCATTCCAGTAAGAACTAATAAAAATTCCCATTTCTACCTCATAAATAAATGGATGAAGTTCACCTGTGTAGTTGCAGGCTTTTACCCTTGTTACTCTTATCTCCCACCACTACTTCAACGCCTGTTACACTCATTTGCAATTACATTGCATAGAACTAATGTAATTACCTTTCACAACTGATTAGTATCTAACACCTGCTCTACTTCTAATTTAAATAAACACCTTAAAATTATTCATGAGGACAGTATTTTGCTGATGCTTCTCTTAGGGCTAATCCTTCCTTTGGCAGTACAGGTAACACTGCCTGGTTGTATGTTTGTTTCTTACCTTAGGACCATACTTTCAGTTGCTTATAACTTTGTCCAACTACCACTCATTTAGGGTGTCACAAGACATTTTTCTTAGGAATGCTTCAACTGAAATTGTTGAATCAGAACAAAGTTAAAGGAAAAAAAATCTTTTTTCATGCTAAAAAGGTTCTTATAACAATTTTCAGCAGTGTTAGTAGGCTTCTTGGTCATCTGCAGGCAATAGAGCACTGAAAGAGTCAACCTTTTATATGAATAGATCTAACCTCAGTCAGTAGCAGGGGAGATGTTGAAGCAAACCCCAATGCAATCATAAACCTTCCCAGAATTTCACTGAATTGACTTGTACAGTGTAGCTAAGTAAGTGTTCCCTGTCTGAGTACGTGTTTCTAGCTGACAGGGTCCCACTCCACAGTACTGATCTCCTCCTGATTCTGCTCCTGCCATCGCTCCTCTCCAGCTGCCAGGAAGGACGGCTGTGGGATGCCTGGCTCCCCTCCTGCTGTCCCAGCTGAAGGATTTATCTGTTAAGTTCTGAGCATGTATAAACTCACATAACAAAAGATCCTGAAGGTTTGAATGAATAGGGATACATTTTCACCAAAATAGCAAGAAACATGTCTGTAATACTCTTCAGTTCCCTTAACCAACGTTCCTCTGTGCATCTGAAAACATGGTGACAGCAGAAGTTCTCAGCTAAGCAGAGAAGAATATTGAATACCACTAGGGAAGAAATAATATGTTTTTCCAGTCTTGTTTTCAGATGAGCCAAGATTAGCAGAGATTTAAATCTGGTTCAAAATAAATGTTTATCAAAAAACCTATCAGTCCAAGTGTCTAATCTGGCAAAAATTATAAATGAACAAGGTGGTGCTATCACCTCTTGCTAAAAGTACATACACACACAACAAGGGTGAACCCTCAAACAAGGGAAAAGGGTAGAAGCTCTGTGAAGTACCACCATGGGAAGTATTACAGTAAAGACATGTCAGAAAAAACAGGTGAGTTGTGCACTCTTTGAATACTTCAATACGTAAAAAGATTTTCTAGAGGAAAATATAACATGGACAAACACGTTAGGGAGACCTCTCAGAAATCTTCTACAAGTATCAAAATCTTCTACAAATTTGCTTCTCATTTTAGTGGAGAATTCTTAGGTGTTGATCTCTGTATGATTGTTTCTCAGTAAGTCAGCTCAAACATATCCATAATGTGTAAGGCTTTGTTTTTTCCTATGTATCCCCAACCATCCATTTCTTCCAAAGATTAAACATTTTGATGTATTAAAATTTCTAAATTCTGTAACTAATCAAATATACTTTGCAAATAGCAAAAGTTTTATTAATGTATTTCACAAGGTACCAATGCACTATTTTCCTTCTACAAAACAAGTGTTATTTTGGTGAATTTTGTACAGTAAATGAGTAGTGAGATTAAAATAACTGGATAATCCCATTAGACATAATATCATCCTAGGAAAGGTGATTTCTTTTGGGAGACCAAGCTGCTTCTTGAAAATATTCCCATCCCTGTAATAATTGCATTGCTAACAGGAAAAAAAAAGATGCAACTTAGTCTATCTGAAAGGATGCCTAAATTTTGAGAACAGCAAAGTTAATTTTTCCCTGTGCCAAACCCCTTTTTTCTGTTGTAAGCAAATGCCCCAGACACAGAAGTGAATGTGTCAGACACCCTTTGTCCTGTCCCTTCTGAGTGAACACGGCCTTTGTGCTGCTGAAAGCTACCTCTTAAACCACTTCCTTTTCCTCTTAAACCACTCCCTTTCCCAAAGTCTGCTTGACATTTGTTCTGAAATATTAAATGTTCATGCTTTACAGGTCTAGCATTACTGAAAAAGGAGTGTTAAGGCAAGAACAAAATGGATTAGAGCCTCTCCTTGAGTAGACTATGATTCTAGCACTGATGCACTTTAAGAATATAAATTTATATTAATTAAACCTCAGGAAAATTGTCATAGGGACAGTTTTCATCTTTCTTCCCACCAGATATGATTTTGCAACATGCATCGATCATTTCTGGAAGTCTTTTTGGATATGGGTGTATAAAATATAACTTTTCTTCTATATGTAGCAATTCGGAGTAAAACAAAGTGCTGCCACTTAAAATTTTTCAGTGCCTTTTTACTGAGCCTAGACCATTTCAAATGACATTTCAGAGGTAGCACAGGGACAAATCATCAGCAGGGCAGTCATGTTTAGCTGTTCATTAATGAAATCAGTGTTATGAAGCATGGATTGGCAGAATGAACAAAGCTAAAGCAATTACTAAACTCTCTGCAGAAATGTGTAGAAAATTGAGGGTCTCATTTAAATTGTTAACATCTTACCAGTATTAGATTTGAACCCAGAAACAATTAATTTGATCATCTGCCATACATATTAATTATAATGATGCTGAAACAATTGAGAAGAGACTTATCTTCTCTTTTGGTGGGGAAAGGGGGTAGGAAAATAATGTAATATGTGGTTGGTAGGGCCGCTCTTAAACTGGGAAAAGTGTATTGAATCACTTTCTCTCTTGAGTATCACTTTCCCCTCTTGGTGGGAGGGAGAGCACATGGTGGAGGAGCAAAGGGAGGACACACAAAAGATGCCACTATGCTGCACTTTGCTGCCTGTTCGTCAATTACTGCCACTAGTGGTGATCTCTGAGCAGCAGAGCTATGTAATCACCAGCAAAGAGCCTTTTTCAGGTCTGGGAGTTGCATCCTCACCAGCTACTAATCTGAAGTCCCTTACAGAAGACCAGGGTAGGCATTACTAATACCTCACACCACACCAGACAAGTCATTAATTTTCTGATTAACAGTAGTTCTTACAAAAAGAGACTAAACTGTGCATTACTCTAAACATAAATCTATTGCAGCGGCACTAAATTGGGTAGGAGAGAGTGAAACAGCCCAAATGAAGCTCATACCTTGCTAACAGGCCAGTTAGATAGACAGGCCATAACTTTTGAACAGCCTGGAACAAATCTGTGGCGTATTTAGTTTCCAAAATGCCTACATTATCTATTGCTTAATCAGTAGTTGTGTAAGAAATCACCGTGGTTATCGGAGCATAGGAAACAGCTTTACTGCTTCCATTAAGAAATACCATTATGCTATAGCAACACATTATCTTCATAAATCATTGGTACTGGGAATATATTTGTCAGGTTTCAAACAGATTGTGTAATTATCACATAATTTTATTTCAAGGGTTCATAACAGAGAATTAGATATGACATTTGGTAATATAAACAGTGCACTTGACTCGCATAGCAGTTAGCCATAAATGTTTAAAGAACTTGGCTCTAAAGGATTTTTATAATGCTGTTTGACAGCAGGTTCTCAGAATTCATATTGTACGTATAACATATATAAGAGCAGCTTGTGAGTCGTTGGATCAGCGATGATATGTGCTGAGTGTTGTAAGGTGAGTGCAACTGCTTTGCAGCGTGTCAGAGCTTCCAATGCTGTGTCCACAATGCTTCTGGTGTAAAAAATTAAAGGAAAAAAAGAAATCTAGGAAAGGTTAGAACTCTAAAAATTCCTACATTTGGTACAGAGAACCTCTTAAATGTGGAAGATTCAGAAATATGAAAGGTAATGGACCAATAGTACAGCGGCAGAGTTAATGATGTCTGTCAACGTGTTAATATTACTTAGTACATTAGAACTGTTTTGCACAAATACACAGACTGATATCGCAAAAGAATCAGTGATTTGTCATGTCTAGCTGTATGTCACGTGCTGCGGAAACTGAAGAATGTCCAGAATCTTTTTTCCTGTGAGTATTAGAGTTTTTCATTTACTGTACCCTCAGTACCTTAAGGAGCTCTAATATATGGCATATGGGGTCCTGTAATTTCACTTATTTGCTGAAGTGTCACAAAATATTCTTTAGCAAGTTGCTTGATTTCATGAGTACTCAATTTGTTCTTCTGTAAAATGAATGTGAAATCTTTTGCCTCCTGCGGGTGCCCAGAGGAGCTAAACTAAGTGAACTCTTCAGATAACTACAATATAAATGCAGTCATGTTTCCACAATGCAACAAAGCTATATGGCAAGTTGACAAAGGGAAAAGTTATGTCTGGAAACAGTAAGCACTTTCCCCAGCTCCCAGACCAACTATAAGGCTGGATATTCACACTCGTTACCAAGCACATACTGCTTTCTGGTTTTTGTATTACATTGCAAAGTCTGAATGTATGATCTTTCCAAAGTAACAGTTTCCCCATCTTATTCTCCCGGTAGCCCTTTAAATCTGTGATCCACAACCAGGGAGCTGGTAGCTCTGAAACTGATATGTTTTTCTGAAATGTTGTGATGAATTGGTTATTTTTTTAATAATTCTAAAGTAGGGATTGATGTCAAAATGGACATCTGTTGTTGGACTGCACCCACTGGAGTAACAGCAGGGTACAAATAAAAACAGCCATTATTTAGCTTTTTTCTAGAGAAGTTTTGATTGTAAATCCTGGCCTTTACTGCTTTTGAACTGTTTGTTTCTGCATTACATGGTAAGGGCTAGATGTTTCGTACTTCTCAGCATTTACAAATTAAATAGCACTGACTTCAACTACAGCTATAGCTTTGAGTAATATAGGAGGCTTTTCATCCTTTACATTTAGGTAGATGTTTTAATACCTTAAGTTATGATAAAAGGGTAGTGCATTGTGCAGCTGAATATTCCAAATACAGACTTTGAGGAGAGGATAATCTGGCAGTGGTGTTCTGGATAACTTGCTTTTCACCCTGATCTTACCTGGCTTTAACTTGTAGGACAGGAGTGGTCTCCTGCATCTGGCACAATGCGTCTCGTGACGCTGAAGCATAATAGTACCATTGTGATACAAATAAACAATAAAATGTCTTACTTTGCTTAATGCGGGTGCACAGGTTTCCAGGTAATGTTCTTCACTGCTCATGTTGTAAGTAGACTATGGTTTCTCCAGGCTAGCCCGTGGTGTACATCCAGATACACACCGGGGCCATGCAGCAGCACTTAGAGTCAAGTGCAATTTAATATTTTAGGCCTTACTCACACAAACATGGCTTTGGGTTCAGCAGGCTCGAGGCAGTACAGGTAAGCTTGGCTTGGCCCTGGTTATGTCCAGGCTGTGACTGCTCTGATGTTTTCAGCTGTGCTGTCCTCCTGGTAACACTGAGGAGAGCTCCCCCATCCCTCTGTGGTTTGGATTAATTTTGCATTAACTGGGTCCTTGTGGCCAAAAGCTGGCAGTGACGTGACCTCAGGGAGGGTGTTTGCTGCAGTCACCCTGTGCCCAGCTGTGTTTTGAAGCTGGTGAATTCTTGGGTGTGGAGGACCAGGTGCATAGTTTTGGCCAACTCTGAGCTGATTTGGGCGAGTTTACTCTGTTTCTTGCTCAGTTTATATTCTGAGGCTTTCAGTTTCCTGAGATGTCTCAGTCCTGTTGCTCTGGATAAAATTACCAATGGAATTTGATGGTTTAAGAAATATTGGGAAGTGCGCACATCTCTCAGTGCCACTTACTTTCAGCATTATTTGTGCAGCTTTTGTTATTTCAGAAATGAAGATCATAGCTGGCTGCTGCTGAGGCTTTTGCTAGTTCATTGTTTACCCAAGGCAATTTGTTTTTACTTCTGTCACTGTCAATTACAGCAAAATCCATTATACTCATGATTAACAAGTGAGCTTTATTTCCATCTCAGGAAGACTAAAGGCTGCAGCAAGGAACTTGGGAGCTTAGCAAATTGCATTGATTACAGGAGTGACACATGGGTGATGTCCTTGACACCAACATACAGATGGTGATACTGCCAAACTCTTTATATCTGATTAATCGAGCAAAGGCCTTTAGAGAAACAGTGTATCCTGAAGGCACTATGACTTGCATCTTTAATATATTGTTCCAATCACCTCTCTGGAATGATGGTTAGTATTTTATTTTTAAAAAGCAAGTAGTAGACAACTCGATGGCAGAGGTTTGAAGTGAAATTGCTGCAGGCTAATGAGAAACAAGGTATGGCTGTATAACTGGTCTTTCTATTTTTTCAAACTTATATTGCATTTAGTTTTACATAAAATCACATAGTAGCTGGTAACCCTCTGTCTTCCAGCAATAACTGGGGGGCCAAAAACAACTCAGGAAACCAAGTGTTTAAAAGGAGGGAATTCAGAAAAAAAATTGAGAATCCTAATTAAGGAATACAACATATAAAACAACTATAATAAAAATGTGTAGTAACATACTTACAAACAGTAATAGCACAATCACAAGCAATATCTGTCCTGGTAATCTAAAATGTGAAGAAACACCAGTGGTTGGCCAGCCTGACAGAGACAAACCTTACCTAATCTCATTGGAAAAATTTATTTGTTGCACTCCAGGTGAACAGAAGTTTGGGGTCAGGGAAAAGGGTTGCAACACTGAACCCTTCCTTCTTCATCTAACCAGTGAGGTAGCACTTTGGTTACACAACCCGTTGTGTTGATGGCAGATCCACCTAATCCCGCCCCTGTTTCCAGATGTACTGGGTCTTGTTTGAGGCTGACCTTGCTACCTCCAAAATGCCTGAACTGTGCAGATCCCATCCCTCAGATGAAACCAGCTTGGTCAGATGTGAAGACACTCACTGTGTCTGAAGCTTCTTAGCTGCAAAAGGGGCTTTTGCCCATTATCTTCCTGTTCTTCTGCTAAAGGCTTCAATCCACATTGACTCATGTTCCTATAAACCGTGGTAAAGCTGTCTAAATGGTGTACAGAAGTCTGTTTGCAGTACAGCATCCACACTGCTCATTCCAGATACTTTCTGTTTGTTTGGGATGGTAGCATGGCTTTGCTCTCTATTTGCACAGCACCCAGTACAAAGGGCTCAGGGTCAGCCACCGCTGAAAAGTTCACAGGTCTTCTGTGCACTGTTAGCATAAGCAGCACTTTATTTGTGAGGGGGAGTGAAGATAACCAGTTTTCATGCCAGCCTCAGCTACGTTAGGTCACTAATAGGGATCATATCTCTTCTGTCTGTGTGTGGAATCATAACACCCCACATTCTGTAGCACTTCTTACCTTGCACTACTTCCAGGTATTTAGCAAACCATGGGTAGGATCTTGTGGTGTGTAGGAGGCAAAGTACAGAAGGTGCAGCCCAGTGAGAGAGGGATTAAAGTGGCTTTGACTGCTCTGCCACCCTCTGATTTTTCACTGCCCTGGGGCTGCATGTCTTGGGCCACCGCTGCCAGCTGGCAGCAGAGGTGTATGACGCTCCTTGCTCCTAACATGGCCTTTCCAGCAGTTGCATTCCTGGCACATCCCTGGGTTACAGTTTGCAAGAGAGTGGCCTGCAAAGAGCCTCTGCAGGGCTTGTGTTAGGGCTCCTCTGTGCAACCCAACACTTTTGTGGTGTTCAGAGACTCGAGCATGGCAAAGATCTTGCCTTTTGTAAGTATGCACATAAATAACGCATGTCCCTGTGCAACAGTAGCTGGCAAAAATGTTTGCAGGACATTAGAACCTAAAGGATGTTGGTGTGAAAGACACAGAAACAAACATTTAATTGCAGTGTTTTGCTTTAGTTATTGCTTATTTTGATGTGCAGTGAGGGTAGAGAACCTTAACTTCTGCATTATTTTGGCCTTGTCAGACAAGATAAACATTTTGTACATTTATTTGGATTATTTTCTTAAAGATCCAACACATGCATATCTTGGAAAATCTCTGAAATCCAATATATAGCAGATCTTCATAAATTCTTCCCCACCCCTACTCCAAATCAAATAACCCACTACAGAGATAAGCACCAAAATGATTCCCAGAATTTCTGTTAGCTTTCCCACCACTGTGGTCTTTTTCAGGGCAGTGGTGTAAAGCCATGTTTGGCAAAAGTGCCTTGAAGGCTTCTTAGTCTCTGGTTCAGAGCGGAGTGGGTAGATATGAATTTCAAAGACCAAGAACTCTAAAGGAGAATGCTTGGCTTTTTTCTTACTGACAATGCTCCGCTCATGAGCTCGGCTACAGTCCCAGCAGTTATGTTGCTAGGAAATAGAGAGGTATGAGGGTAATTTAGGGATTTGTTTGATAAACCCAACATCTTTAAGTCATTTGGGAACATGCAGGAAGCAGGCTTATACTGCTTGCCACATGGACTGCCAAGTTCTTAAGGATCACTCCTAAAGCATTTAATACAGGCTGTTTTTAAGATGCTAAAGGCCTAGGTGTTTATTACTTGGTCTTCCTTTGTGAGAAAAGGTGCCAAGCCTTCAGGTGACCTTATCTGGGGATAGGTTGCCTCGGCTGTGGTAGCCTCTTGGCCTTTCAGCAGCAACAGAGGGCATATCAGAAGCCCAGGAGGCATGTCTTTAATTAGGCTCTTAGAAATAGGCAGTGTCTGATTTTCCCATATTACCAGGATAAGGTCATCTAGCAGCCTGCCTGTACCATAGAAAAGCTATTAACTGGATAAGAAAGGGTGAGGGAAACACTGGACCTCACTACAACCTTTACAATATTCTTAATCAAAACCAGAGTATACTCAGCCTAATTTTAATTCATATTTACTTTGGTGCTTTCATTTAGAGGGATAATGAAAGAGATGTGCAGGAATTAGTTTGCAAAGAGGAGTGATTTGCGTTACAACAGCAATGACAGCATGGGAGAATAGCACGGGAATAAGAACAACGTACTGTCTGAGTGGCAGAGGATGCTCTAGAGTAAGAGGTTTTCTGCTCTCTGAACGCGGGGTGAATGCTTGAGCCCAAATTTACTGAGCATCCAAACTATTTTCAGCAAGTATTGGAAGAAAGAAAACTTGAGTTTGCACTTGCAGATTTGCGGTATGCAGAAGGCTGCGTAGCTGTGCCTGTTCAGCCCAAGGCGGCTGCTGTGCACTCCCAGCGTCTTGCTGGGTGTAATGTCTGTTTAACATTGGGCAGACAACTTGGACTGGACTATTCTTCCTCTCTCAATGTGTGCAGCAAGCAGCAAACCATCGCGGGATGTACAAGTTCCTGCATTACCCACGTGTAAGGCAATGGGGAGCGGTAGAGAGTAAGCTTTGGTGTTTCTGCACCCTGGCCTCCGCTCTTCCAGCAGCAGAGATGTAAAATTACATCTTCTCTCTTAGCCTGCCTCTTAAAGTAAGTGAAGTTTTTTCAGGTAAGCCCCCATGAAGGCTCTGTCAACAAACATATAGGAATTTAAAACAAAACCCCCTTTCTTTGGGGAAAATTAAGTACAAAACAAATGGTACTAAATAATTCCTGCCAGAGATCATTTGTCCCTGGTAAGTCATAAAGATAATGTTGAACAACAGTTTTTTGTCAGATTGTACAGGGTATACTCTCTCACTGCTTTTTGACAAGATATTTTCTACATAATTACAAATAAATCATCTACCCCATTACTCTCATTTGTGTTTAAAGATACAAATTGGACCTGGGGCTTACTCCTGTCCTTGGGACACAAGCTTTCTTTTAAAACAAACAGTTTTGGCAAAAATTACTCTAATTTCATTGTGGTTCTGGTGATGGAGGATGTTCTTCAGAGTGAGAAATTGGAGGGATCGGTTCCCACATTTCTTGCTGTACCTTCACCCAAGTATATGAAACTCTGTCAGAGACTAAAGAGGGTTTTACAGAAGCACCTTGTAACTCTATTAAAGCTACTGCAATGCTTTGGTCTGGATACCTCCTACAGGGCTTTAGGCATTGAATGCAAAAATCTGTTGAAAATGTGTTGAAAATCTGAAATGTCTATGGGCAATGACTCTCCCACTGCAGACCAGAGGGTGGAGAGGTTGGGGTCACTTCACCGGCATCACTGGGGTCTCAGTTGGCTCTCTAGCCTTATATGAGCCCCTTCCACAATGACGAGCAATCTTCTCAGGTGCAAAGTTGTAAAGGCAGTAATTAATATCAAAGGTATCTGTGTTATTTTTGTTACTTTGGAAGGCAATACTGCTTTGCTACTACTATCTGAGGAACCTACATGAGTTTATTGTAATTGCTAATTCTGAACACTGATGGATTTTTTTTCAACAACTTAGAAAACTGTTTCACAAACTTCCAGACTCTTTCTTTGAACTAGGAATTAATTTTTGTATGTGGGTTTAAATTAAGACAATGAACCATGTATGACTTGGTCATTCTAATTTTTGTTCTAAGTTATCTTTTGAGTTAGCTGGAGGCATTTTAGCTTAAAACCTGACTACAATATTTACTGTCGCTGTAAAGGCATTACTTCATGGATTTCCATAAGCAATGAGTGGAGAGGGAAGCACATTCCTCATTATATACTAAGCATATTTTAGTACTTGTATCACATGTTAGAGCAGGAAAAAAAAAAAAAGTGTCCTAATTTGCTGTTGGAGAGGTCAGTGCTAAGCATGTTAGAAAGCTGTTCTCAATTTTAAAATTAGGCATTAAATTCCTCACACAATATCACGTGTTTTACTCACGTTTTAATATCCTGACCTGCTGTGTACGCAACAGCTGTTTCCAAATCCCAAATAAAAGAAAAAGGTCTGCACAGTGTCTCAGTGTCATACTTTCCCTCAATTTGAAAACCAGCTCCAATCGGGGCAAAAATCTGGACGGGGTGAGAGGAGGGTGTCAGTGGAGGAACAGTCAGAGGAGGAACGGGCACTAGCGGGAGATGTGGAGCTGCCTGCGCCCCCTTTCTCAGTGCTCACTCACCCTGCCCTTGCTGAGGCTCTCCCCTGACGCCGTGGGTGTGGGTGCCAGGCTTGCACCCAGCCTCCCGGGGGAAAGTGGGTGCTCCTGGGAAGGGGGGGCTGCTGGTTGGTGGTGATGCTGAGGGATCCTAGTGCAACCTTTGCTTCGTGGGACCTGACAGGGCATTTAAAGGACGGTTTTTGCAGGAAGATCTTATGCCATTTATCCAAGCAATGCAATATGAGCTGTCAGTTTGTAGGGTTTTCTTTCTTTTACATAGTAATACGTATTTAGAAGCAATTGTTTCAGTGAAGGTAGGAGAATATTGTTCAAATCTGTTTATGGAATAAACCATATATAAAAAAATACCTTGAGTGTTGGTTATAACTACATTTACTCCAAAAAAATGCTTTTAAATGTATTTGTTTCTAAGTAGATAGCATTAAACAGGCTAAAAGTCTATATTTAGCTCAGTCTATACAATGAGTTGCTATCCCCAAAAATTGACTGAACAGATTACTCAGGGACATACAATACAATAGAATAATGTGTAAAATACATCTTGAAGAGAAAGAGAAGGAAAGAAATAAAATTATTTGTGAAGATGAAATTTTAAATTATGGCAAGCTTTTACAAGGAGCAGCTTATGCTGAATTTCCATTCTTCTAACGGAGTCCTGGTGGATGGCAATAAACACTGTCAAGATCTATTTGTGTAGCAAAATCACACCAAGTGAAGCCATTCAGAAATTTTTTGAAGGCACATTTCGTTGTCAGAATATGGTGATTTGTCATAAGCAAAAGGTTTCATGGAAACGTGTTGAACTGGATTAATCTTGCAATGCAGTGTGGGCTTTATTGGAAACCCACCTGGTGTCTCGCCAGCAGATGCACCAGGCTGCTGCTCAGAGCCAGTTCCTGGAGCTGGCCCGGGCTGCACAGGGTGCTCTCAGGATTGTATTGTAGTTGGAAAGATACTTGCTTGGGAAGATATCTTCTTTCTTTAAGAAATGTAATTTTCTTTCTGGAAATGCTAAAATATCACAGAACTGAGGTTTGGGGCTTTTTTTTTTCTTCTTTTATTCTCAATTCAATTTTCTAGACAGTTCTAATATAGAGCTTCTCTGAGAAAACAGATTTGGGGATTAGTCCAACTTGTTTGTCTTGACCCATGCAGCAGATGACCAGAGAGGCAGTCTCTGGATATAGATATTCTCCCACTGGATTATCTGTTTTGCCCTGCCTGTGCTGTGGAGCAGTATTTACTACTGCTGAAAATCAAGCCCTTCCGCAGCATTGGGAGGGGAAGAAACATAATTCAGATGAATTATGTCAAAGAACTTATGGAAACACTCATTTGATTTGGCAGTGAATCAGGCTTGTCAATTGTTGCATAACTTTAGAATTTATTTTCTAAAATCATCCATAACATTATTTTATTGGCAAGACAGTGTTGGAAAGCAGTTCCAGGTTTCAAAGTTGTATGTTTGACTCTGGCAAAGGGGCACCAGCAGTGCATGTTTGCAATTGAATAGAAAACATTAGTGTATTTATCCAGTCAAATGTTTCATCTGATTAGTGCTAATCAAGCCAGAAAGGATGAATTAGTAAGATGTGGTTAAAAGATTATAAAGTTTCATTTAGAATAAAATATAACCAGCAAATACATTAAAAGAAATGCTGCGATTTAATTTGGCAAATAGTTTGTAGCAAATAATTAATCTCTTATGGTTACATTTATTTTCTCTTTCTATAATAGCATCTCTCAAAATATCATTGTACAATCCTTGTCTTTGTCAGCTTACTGAATTAAGCTGTATTTCAGCAAATAAACACCATGTTATTACTGCTTTCTGCTTGGTAGCTGCTCACAGACATGCTGGGGGGGAGGCTTGACTCTCACCAGCCCGCGGATGTCAACTGTTAGTCACTGTATGTGTTGGTGACACTGCGTATCTGATGCCACCTCACGCCAGTCAGCTCAGTGACACAAGAATATCAAACAATACAAAAAGCCACTCGGAGAATGACAGTTTGGTTCAACAACAAGTCGTTAGCTTGGCTTATCTGTTTAGCCATGTTTTCCCATTTTTCCATGCTGCAGAGAAGAGGGGGGAGGCAGCTGTATAGGGGTACCCATGTGGCACCTGCCAGTGCTGCTGGAGTAGGCTGTCACCTGCCTGATCCCCACAGAACATCTCAGCCTCAGACATGCTGTGAAACAGCAAAATTCAGTCTTGTCTACTCTTCGCCTTGAAACTGCTGAAACTGGAAGGTTAGCAAAAATTAGAGAGGAATAAGGGATTCAGTCTGGGCTTTTTAAATGCATGGAGACATTGAGAAACTACTCATTACCTCTGAAGAGTTTATAGTTAGATGCTTTTAGGAATGACGCCATGTGAATCTTTCAGAAACTTGCAGTGGGCAGAGCTCTGCCTTCAAAAGCCTTAGAAACCCCTTGTCTCTGCATTTCAAGTTACACCCCTCAACTGCCCAGGTGCAATGTGTGAACTATGAAATGGTGCCAACCCTGTGTGCACCTGGGGCATATTGATGTGCTGTGTGATTGGTGCGTGCACAGCTGCCATGGCATTGCTTGGTGAGTTAAACTCAGAGCGGGGAGAATAGTCTCCAAGCTGATTTATCTTTGTCTGTGGCTGACAGTCATGTCCTGCAGAAAGCATGGGTTGAGGTCCTATATCTCAAGGTAAGCGTCCAAAAGTTTTCTAGAAGGATTCAGCTGAGGGTTGTATATGAGAGCAAAGGCTTTCAGGGAGCAGCTGTATCACTGGGGCTTTTCTTTAGGCAAAGGAGTTCATTTGCCTTTTGGGTTGTTGCTTTCTGTATCCAGGAATATGGCAGCTTTGCAAAAGTTGGAGGAGCCTCTCTTGCACTCCTGTGCAGATTGACTCCCCTGAGAGCAGCTGCGTTGCTGAATGCCTCAATCTCTGAAAATGGTGGATTTTTTTGGTAAACATTTCTTAAATTACCTGGCAAAACATGTAGACTAATAAGAGGTGAGTGAGGCATGTACTCTTTACTCCTGCAGTGAAACCAGCTGGTTATAGATTTAAGAAAATGAGTTGTTGTGTTCTGTGTCTTAATCCTTGTTATTACTGTGTAAATGACTCCATCCAATTAAACTGTAATGTGTTGACTTTGTTATGTGATGGCAGATTGTTCTTATGCTCTAACAACCACTGTAGCTCACTAGAAAATAGGTGTGCTCAAAGCATGATAATGCTTTATTCAAACCAATGGTGCAAGTAAAATTGCTTTCTCACTGTGCATATTATGGGGAAGATCTTAAAAACTGCTTCCTGTTGGCTTGCCTGTGCTCATACTGCCATCAGTAGGAGCTTTGCTGTTGACTTTAAAGGCAGCAGGCAGAGGTCAATGGTAAACCCCTCTCAAAAGTGGCACTCTGAGTGACACCAAGGGGCAGCTTGAGTAAGGACAGTTTTACTACCAAGGCCTTGCATGGGGCTTGAGAAGGAGTTGGCTCAGGTCCCTGCTCTGGGTGAGACTTCCCTTCTGGACCTTGCTTAGAGATTAAATTCTCTGTGAGGTGGGGTTAAGGCTTTTTTCTCATTTGCTTGTCTCTATTTAGACCATGCTCTGAAGTGGTTTTACTGAGTCTATGGGAGCTGCATGGTCTTTTTTCCCAGGTGTGATGGAGGCTTGGTTGTAACATACATTGCTCTTAAGCCAAACTAACCAAACCATCTTCAGAAATTTCTAGAGTTAAAGTTATCCAGATATTAGCCTATGTCCCTATGGCATATATTAAAATCTGAAGTGTCATGAAAGCTATTCATAAACATATGCTCAATTAATCTACGAATGTGTCACTTCCTGAATTTGACAACATGCACTGTACTTAATCAGATAATGAAGTTGCAACTGCAATTTATGAAAGTGAGTACTTGAAAGAAACTAATTTCTGCAGTTGTTTAAATACAAATTAATTTTAATCTGCTAATTTGCTTTAAAAATTAGCTCTTGGAGAAAGCATTTGAGTCCAAGTGGATACTTGCTCATCCAAATCTCTGCAATGCTCAGTAGAACCAGATCAGAAACTTCTATATTTGTTAAGATTGTATCCAGCTACTTGAATGATGTTGCAAATATTTCCTACGCTCATTGGATATTTACATGAAGTTGGAAGAGAATATCTTCAAAAGAACAGTTTCAAAGCTGGATTTTTCCCATTTCTCTCACTAATCAATACACAAGCTTGTTCTCAAATCAGAACTAAAACCCCAGCAGAAGTTCAAAAGGAATAGTCGTGGAGTGTAGAAGAAGGGCTCATCCCTGTGAGAGGCTGAGAGGCTTTGATGGGGACAGTGGGACCGCTCTGCTGCAAAATACTACCTTTTCTCATGTTTGATTTAAACTGCTCATGCTTCTTCATAAAGCAGACCATCCCCCTGTTGGGGTGCAGGAGTTTTAACCCTATGAGCAAGTAGTACAGTAGAATCTGACTATTAGGCAAAACTGGGTGATTTGAAGCCTTTCTATTAAGATGCAGGTTGAGCGCTTTGGCTGTCACTTATGCTTGCCCAGGCATCATCTCCAGTGCTCATGGCTCTCTGCTACAGGAAAGTCTTGTCTGAGTGAATTATTTTTATGGACTGTGTGCACCAGTAAAGACTGTGTAAATATGCTGACGGCCTGTCGAGGCGCTGCCTTAGCTCAGAGGCTGAACCCCTGTTTGCTGTGGGGCTGTGCTGGGTGTAAGTTAGCCCAGAACGCGAGGTGGCTGCAGGTGACAGTGAGACAAGTGTCATCACCTGGGACCACGCACGACTGATCTCTCTGTACTTCTGCGTGACTGTTTTTCACAAAGCTTTTTAGAAATCTAGGCCACTAACTTCAAATGGGGCTGACAAAGACAAATGTTTAGTTTCCATTTGATTTTTAGACTTACTGCAGACTGATTTACATGTGTTTTCTTATGTAGGGAAGCAAGATTTTTAGAAACATCTTTAGAAAAATCTTCTTAGCAGTGTAACTGATATTCACTAAGCTGGATAAATCTGGAAATGTAGTTTTTAATGTAAGTTCATGCCACTGCTTTCTGTAAAGTCTTTTTTTTTTTAAATCATCTTGTTTTTTGAAAAACAGCTATAAGATGTAAATGATCATAATTCCAATTGAAAAACAAAGTCAGAGGTTCATTTATTTTATGTTCTGGTCCTAGGTGGTTTAGTTAAGTAAACTTTCATTATTTTACCTATAATACCGGTAATATTTGAATGGGAGTTGTAAGGCATTACTTATGCATGACTTTTTTTTAAATATATGACCAGCAACTTATTAATATTTCTGCGTTCAAATGTACTTAATTGCTTATGTTGCATTATGAATCACCATATTCTTTCCTGTAAGTTTCCATGGCAGAGAGGGATGCTCAGGGACTACTAATGGTACAAAGAGATGTAGAAAATCAGAGTACGGAGCAGTTCTTCAAATTTTGCACAGATTCAAATGAAATATTCCCTATTCCTTCTAGGTCATTAGTTTAAAAGGTCCTTAAGTTAGGATAACTGTGTTAGTCAAGAGAAGGCTGTATTAAGCAACTTCAAAATTGAATTTATTATCAGGTTTATGAAGATTGCTTCAAGGGTGTGGAATTTTTAATAACTTTCTTTTATGTTGAACTGCCTGCTGCAGCCTTCTTGGGGAAATAGAAGGAGCTGAAGATGAAATGAATGCTAACATGTCTGCTTCCTGGCTTTACCTTAGCTATTTTATAACTGGCAAGAAACACAAAATCCCTTTTCTGCTGTAAATCAGCATCTTTGAAAAAAGCCCTGGGAAGGTACAATGGGTTACACTTATTCTATACTGTACTAATGGAAAACAGAACACTAAGTTAATTGAAAGAGCAATCACACTGTATTTCTGAAAAGTCAAGATAAAATCATTTTTCATAATGAAAGAGGAAATAAGGAACATTTCTGGCATTCGACACAGTCAAGCTTTTATCTAGGTTTCTGCTGACATTAATATTTGCGCACAGGCTACTAAGGTTGAAATGTCTATTGCAACTTACCCGCAGCCCTGCATTTCCCACAGCNNGGGGGGGGGGAGGTTCTGAGCTCCAAAGGGGCTTTGCTGGGAAGGAGTATGGGGGAGGCAGCTAAGGAAAGCAGCAGTTTTCCTCATCAGCCCAGGCTGGTGCAGGCGCAATCGCAGGAATCACTGAGGCTGTGCAGCAGCATGCAGTGCTGGGCACAGGAAAAGTGTCTGCTGCCCCAGAGGTGCCCTGTAGCCAGACCCGAAACACACAGGCCACGAACTTG
Source organism: Anarhynchus alexandrinus (assembly GCA_008711295.1). Lineage (NCBI taxonomy): Eukaryota > Metazoa > Chordata > Aves > Charadriiformes > Charadriidae > Anarhynchus > Anarhynchus alexandrinus. The sequence continues at coordinate 1,809,752 of VUYV01000013.1, forward strand.
GAGGCTGATAAATACCTGTGAAATAAGCATTTCACCCAGTATTATTTCTTACATTACTGAAATTTTTTTTCTCGTTGCTTCCAAAATACATTGATTGGTTTCAACAATGTTATTGTTGAGTTATTGTGAGTTTTCTCTTTAATTCTTCCCCCTGCTTTTTGTTTTTGCACATGTTGGTTTCCTTCCATGTGACCTTAGCTTATGCAAAGTCTTAGAAAACAGTGCTCAAGGAGCTACTGTTCCCCTCCGTGCTGCCTTCATAGCATTATTTTGTGAACTGGCACTACAGAATTTGCAGGGGTAATATAGCACAATATTTAATGGTTGTAGATCTATTGCTGGTGCATTTTGAAGTATTCCTGCTTTCAACCCATCATATTAAGGGCTTTGAATAACAAAGTGGGGAAGGATTCATATACAATTTGGGAAGTAGTGGTGCTGAATGTTTTCTTGGACTCAGAACAAAGCAAGCTCTCTTCCTTTCATGGTTGGCTCTCGCTGATTCTTCACTCTTGACACAACATCAGATTCGCTCTGAGAATGCTAAATACAGCTCAGACAAATGCTGTTTCTCAATTCTGACAGCTTTCTATATGAAGTACTTCTGTGTTATGTACAGGCTTATGATGCCTGGCATATCTGAAGTGTGTTCAGTTTTCAGTGTTTGCTTAATTAGATGTGGAGGTATGAATATTGAGAGAGAATCCAGGCAGAAATAAAACTAATGGTGCCTTCAAAAAAAAAAAAAGATGTAATATGAGAGTAACCAAAGAATTGAAAATATTTGCTTAGTATTTTTAACTGTTAAAATTTTCAAGGGCTTTTGTGCTGTTTGAACATTTTAACCATTGAGCAAGTAGTTGCAACTAAATCCTCTGTCTGGCTTTGAGAATCTCATCCTTTGGGTTGTCACTGAGGTGTGGCTCACAGAAGAGAGGTGATTAAATTTTTTTCTCTTTCTGATATTTAAATAATGAAATGGTTGGTTTTGCTACTGACATCTGATAAATATTTCCTAGTAGGTTTCATACCGAAAATACAGTCTGGGGGAAATCTTCATATATCTATGGGACAGCTGCTCTCAATGCCAGGTGATAATGTACCCAGACTCATTTCTTTATGTGGAGTACAGGCTTCTTTGCTCTGTTTGTGGCACTGCAGTTGTCCATCAGTGTGGAGACTTGTTCCTGCCAGCATTTTGTTTTCCTCTTCCAAAGCTAGTAGAGAAGCATCAAGAGCTAATTCATGTTAACGTTTGAGGAAAGCCACAATGAAGCCCTTGATGGCATGTATACCTTAAATTTTAAAGGTTGACTGTACTGGAATATTTGTAATGGATAGAACAACCATCCAACAAATTCCAAACATCACTTTGAAAATGCTTGTTAAGGTAGTGTTAATATTTCCTGATGGGTTCTGCATGAGTTTTCATTTGAGCTCATAAAAAATACTGCTTTCTTGGTATTGCTACTTGTGCACTTAACCTCTGAATTCAAAGAATTTCCTACTTAAACCTGAGGAATTTTTCTTTCCTCCCTGAACAGGAGTTGCAACAGCAGGAACACTAGGTCTTTTCTTCAGACAAAACAGATTCAAACAATAAAATAAAATACAAAACATGCAAGGTGTTCCCTGCCATGGTCTTACAAATGAGTCTACATGCCACATTTTTACTTCTAGAATCTATATATATTTATGTAGTTGTATACCACTGTAGGTGTACAACACTGAATTGGTGCTTTGGAAATACAAATTTTTGGAAGTATAGTTACAGAAAAATAGTCTTAATACACAGCTATTCTATCTATTTCTAACCATGGAATCTCTCTGAAGTGCCATGGCCTGGTTTCAGCTGGAAAAGAGTTAATTTTCTTTCTAGTGATTGCTGTGAAAGGAATGTCAATAATACCTATTGTTTTTAGTTGTTTCTAAGTGATGTTTATACTATCCAAGGACTTTTTTTCAGCTTCCCATTGAAGAAGCATAGACAGAATGATGGAATGGCCAATGAAATATTCCATACTACAGATGTCATCTTCAGTATATAAATGGGGGTTAGCTGGGGGATGGGAATCTGCGATCACTGCTTAGAATGGTGCCAATTCACCAGGTGGTGACACACACTGGTGTGTCCTTATTAGTATTGTTTTATTTCCTTTTCTGTTATTGTTTCTATTAAACTTTCTTTATCTCAACCAATGAGGTTTTTTTCTCCCTTTCCCCTCCTTTATTTTTTTTTTTTTCCCTCCTCCCCCTACCCTTCTTGGGGGGAGATAAGGGGACTGGGATGCAAGTGAGCGTCTGCGTGGTTCTAGTTGGTGGCTGGGGTTAAACCATGACATACCACAATAGCATGCAGGCTTATACTGGCTGATTTTTACTGCTATGTATAATATGTATGCATGCAAATGTATGTATATAGTCATGTCAGTATACATGCAGTGTGTACTCACACCTGCAGGTTAGTAGATGACAGTCCTTCCTTGGGCTGGATTTCCACATCTGCCTCCGCGGTGCAGTTGCTCAAAGTCAGAATTTGCTTGGAAAAGTACAATAAGTAAAACTAGTGACTGAAGATGAAAAAACATTTCATAGCTTCAGAATTTTCTCAGATTTTGTACACTGCTAGTTAGTGTGATCTTCAGTGATTTGTGACAGAAATGCTTGATGTCTGTTTATTTCACAATCCACAATACTTATTAAAGGCTCTTAACTTTAAGGTTCAGGATGAAGAAAATACCCCTGTACAGAAATCTGATAAGAGACTGCTGATCCATGAAGTCCACGATGCCAAAGGGCAGCATTTGATCACAGGTTTCTCCTTTTAGGTGTTTATTGGCTCACATTGAATAAATACTCTGCATGTGCAGTTTGCAGCTCAATGGTAGATTAATGTGCAGAGCAATGAAATTTTAACTAGGAAAGAGAATTTGATCTCTCATGCTACAAGAGAGATCCCGCTGCTTGAGCTAAATGCAGCCTGAATCACTGTTGTTTTGGATTTGAAAACCATTACTCCTTTCCAGGAATCTCATTTAGTTTTACCCCCTCTCCATGCCAATTTAACCAGGCTTTTCTACTCTAAGGTTGGCAAGCAGAAAAAGAGAAGTTAGAAGTCAGCTGTCTAGTTACTACCAGCAGAGAAAAAAGATGGAAGTACTGAAGTTCCTGCGAGAAACCTGATCTTGAAAGGCTTTCACTTACTGTTTAAGTCTCAAAGGTTTTGGATAACAACAAGAGAAACATAATTCTTAGCGAATCAAGACTTGAAACTTTAATGTCTGTTTTGTACTGTTGAGTGAGGAACCCAGATGACATTTGAGGGTTTATTGCTCGACACACATGGTTAGGATGCTAGCAGGGAAGAAAAGAGATGGAAAATTTTGGATTAACTGAAGAAAGATGCAATATTAACAAATCATTTCAAGCTATTATACAGCTTTTCTATCCTCTCCTTGGAGAGGTCCTGCTACTTTTCTAGTTTAAAAAGCATTGAAGACACAGATTTATAGTTCCTTCCTATTCCAAGCTAGCTTATATTTTTAAGCCATTTGACATCAAATCAAAGATTTTTGGGACTACTGAAAATAACTTTGTTGCATGCTTTGTAGTTTAGACTTTGATACCTTTCTGTAAGGCTGCTGGATTTTTCTGTTTCTTCTTGGACTTCTCAGTCAAAGAAACAGAAAGCACTGAGAATGTGAAACAGCCTGGAAATGCTTTCTCTTCCATCAAGAAACACAACATGTCCTTTCAAAGCTTAATTGAGCAGCACAAAGCTAATTAGCTGTCCGAAGACATGCCATTTAATTCACAATCCAGCATTAATTTGTTCTACAGACTGAGCTTATCTCATATATAAATGCCTTTGCCCTGTGGCTTTCCAAACAGCTGCAATACACAAAAAAGACTGATAACTCTGTCATTTAAATGTTGCTTGCTTCCTTCACTTGTGCATAAAATACTGAACTGCATGCGAATTGTAACTGGAAAGTTTTCACTGTCACAATGCAAAAATAATTTGTATTTTTATTCCCTTCCAGCTGGGAATAATGTTATCACTCTGGGATGCAAAAGCCATCATTTGAGGTTTTCGCTAGATTATCATTTACAACGTGTTAATCTAATGTGTAATTTTGATGGTATGTTGAATAAATAGTTTCAAAGCTTTTTGTGGGTAGTAACTAATTGCCTTATCACTTTCTCTTTATTGTAAAAATCCTAAGTATATTTGTTAAGCTATTATAGCACAGAAGAATTGCTGCAGAAAGAAGTTTTATGTTGCTAATCTTTGAAGCATATAGCATCATTTTCGGAGACTATTTAACAAATTCTCTCCCTTCTCCATCTTCAGTAAGAAAGTCATGATTTTCTTAGGATATGTAATGAGTGAGTTCATGAAGTATGACTTCTCATGCCCAAATACTAAAGCCTATAATGTTAGACTGGCTGACTTGCTGAACTCATTGTTCTAGCAAATGTTTGCAATTAATTTTCCCTCCTCTTAGTACAAGTTGATGCCTTTTTACATTACACTATTTGTGTAAAGTCCCATTAGGAAAGAAGTTTGGAGCCGTTTTCTCTTTGCAGAGGCCAAATGATACACTCGGTCTTTAAAACATGCTTGCAGTAAGGATTTTTCTTTCCTCTGCAAATTTTTCTTTGAACATTCACATCAAAGAATTTGGAGATGCTCATCTGGGACCCTAGGCTTTCCCCAGGCTCTGATGCATCCTCAGGAACCAGCCTCCAGCAGAACTTCCCTTTTAGGATGAGCCCTAAAGGCTAAAGGGACAGAGCTGCTGCTTACCTGGGCTGCCAGAGACTGGGAGTAGGGAAGGAGAACATGAAAGAGGGGAGGAATGAGAGAAAAAATTTTTACAGAATGGGCTGGAAGAGACAACTGTGTTAGCCAGAGTCCTTTTGCCAGTGAAGTGAGATGTAACTTCCTAAAATTTAACCCTAATCCATATCAAGTGAATGGGGATAGGAAATAAAGATTTATCTCTTCTATTAACATTGTTTCATGCAACCTCTTCTCACAGCTGGCAGGAAAGTCCAATATAATTCCCTGTGAACAGGGAAGTGGGTTGCTGCGTATCTCTATGTGCTTTGGGGTTTGAATTTCAGACTAACATATTTTGAGCCTTAATTGGATATGCTAACCCGGGCCAGAGGGACTTGACATTTCCCTTTTGTGGGCTGGAGGTTTTGGCAGCCTTGCAAAGCTGGAATTTGGTACCTGCTTTTCTCACTCCAAGCCACAACCTTCCCAAGGCCCCATCCCAGCTAAGCCAGCTTCCTTCTGACAAGTCTGATGTTTACCTGTGTGACAGCTGCTGCTTGCTTGTCATAGGAAATGGCAGTATTCACTCAAGCTGATGCAGGTCTGGGATGTCTCCTCTTCCTTCTGAGGTGGCTCTAGTGGAGTCCTGTCTGAAGTCTCTCTTACTAGTAGATCAGCACTGGCATGAAATGTGTAGAATATCTGGTGACCTAAGAGCCACTTGTCTACATGTGTCTGCTGAAGGGTTATCCCTCATCCGCTGAACTCAGCTGTCTGGTCCAGATGTGTGACACTGCTACACAAGGTGGAAGGCTGGCCTGCAAGAGGGAAGAGGTAGAAAGGCAAGAAGTAAAACCTGAAAGTAGGCTCACATAAAAGCATTAGCAAAGGTAGACCTCCAGTTGCATGCAAGCTGCATACTATGCTTTATCCAATACACAAACCTGATGGTGTTTCTGCTGCATATGCAGGCTGAGCTTTTTATTCATAGCTATCTTTTTTTTTTTTTTTTGAATAAAGATGAGCTGACAAGTCATTGAGCTGCTTATTGGTGTAGATGAATGAAAGGTAGAGCTGTGACACCCAAGGAGGTCTGGCAATTTGTTCTAATGGTCCATTCTGGTTGGTGACTGAGATGGAATGGATATTAATCTGGTGCCTGTGAGCATAATACACTGCATTCAACTGTGCCATGTATCCTCCCTGGCATCCTCTCTGGCCCATGTGTCTTTATCCTCTACTTTATGGATTATCTCATCTGCATTTTCCTTGGCCTTGAGTTGGTCAGGTATGTGAGGAAATAAAAAGTAATGAAATTGCATTATTATTTGCTCATATAAATTGGTTTCCCAGTGTAGACTAATGGAGTGTCAGTGATTTATGAAGCTTATATATGAAGAAAAGGTATAATGGAAAGATATTTTCCATTTTTAAACCTTAAGCAAAAAAAAAAAAGGCATCCCTATGAATTTTATTGCTGGGTCATAACGGATCTTTCCTGTAGTTAACATATTTCTGTATTTAGAGAAGCCAGTATTGAATTTCAGGATTTATAGGAAGCTATGGGCACTGTCCTCCCAACCTCAGCTTGCAGCTGCATGCCTGGATGAGGTCTCTGGGGCAGGCAGCATTCATCCAGCAACTGCTCCTCAGCGTCATCTGGTCCTGCACTCTGCTTGAGTTTGAAAGTAGTTAAATAATGCACAAAGGTACTTTTGCTGTGGAGAAACTCAGGGATGGTCTGTGCCAGGGCAGAGCGCTGAAAGGTATAACCTGACTGGAATGAGCGGTGAAACAGTGATTTTGGTTAACACATTTCATTTTCATCATCCTGGTTATTCCTAGGGACTGCGTGCACGCTTTTTGAGTAAGGGCTTGATCACTCATCTAAATACAAACTGTCTTGCCAAGAGGTCCATATCCAATAGTTGTTGCTCACTATGTTTGAAAGCCTGGCTTTTCAGACTTGATGAATTTTTTTCAGCTACTTAAGACAGTAACTGGTATGTGATTTTAAAAATGTGGTGCATATCTGGTTGTTATTGCAAGATCTGCAGATTTGTGAAGTAGCAATCTTTGCGTTGGTTGTTTAAAGTTGAAATTTAGCTCAGCAGTAGATTGAAAAAATCTAGTAAAAAAAGAACTCTGGCAACAGCCTGATGGTCTGAGCTAAACAGAACAGGGGCACTTCTTTGAAGATCCTCGGGGTTTCCTGCGTGAACAGCTTATAGCTACTTTGCAGGTGAAGTATTAAGAACATTCGGCCTTGATTTTGCTGGATTTTGTTTTTTTTTAAATTTAGTTTGTATTTCTGACCAATCTTTTGGCTTTGAAGTACTTGGAGAATGAGTTAGGATTATCACTATTTATAACTATTTATATTTCAGAAAAGTCGGGATTGTCTATTTTATTACAACCAAATTAGTTCCTTTTTGTTGCCAACTGTGTTATCTACATAAATAACTTCACTGCACATTCTCAGTTGCAGCAATCCTTCATTTTGGCACCAACTTTAATATCATTGTTTATTCTTATCTATTATGTTCCATGTGAGATTAAGGAAAGGTTTATTTTTTTATTAAATGGCAACAGTTATTGCTGATGGATGATAATTTACAACTCTGCTACCAGTAAGAAAGAAATAAACCTTTTGTTTTTATTATGCTCTTGGAACTGATTACTGGTATAAAAGAAATAAAACAACTCATACATCCAGGAAAGCTTATTGCATTATCAGGCAATACACCTGCCTAACTGATGAATAGGACTCAGTCTTGCAGTTAATAAAAAGCTGGAGTTATTTCAGACTGAAATATAGTAGAATAAAACAACGCAAATATTGTTCATGACAATTTCACCATCATAAGAGAATCGGAGGTCTTAGCTGTGAGTTGAAGGAAATTGGTGTTCTGCTCTAAGTCTAGGCTTATGGCTTTTCAGATTAATCTTTTGTATTGTTTTCTAAATGTCAAAAAGGCCACTTTATCTTTAAAATATGTTCAGTTTGAATGGTCAATGTTCAAAATGACTTCATACTAATGTAAGTATTGCAAATATATAAAATCCTATGAAATTTCATTTAGCTATTTCTTTAAAAAAAAAAAAAGTCTGGCTAACAGACTCCAGTGCTCCTAACAACAGCTAATTAATAATTTAAAAATTTTGCTAGGCAGTATTTTACAGTCCACCATTAGACTACGATCTTGTGAAAATAAATATCCCAGCAGAAGCAAATCAAATTATTCCCATTCCTTTGCCCATAGCAGCAGCACCATGAAGTAGGCTACACAGATTCCACAGATGAGAAGAAAGGACAGGGGACCAGAATGAAGACAGTTCATAAAGAAGAAAACAACCCAAAACAACCACCGCCCCCTTCTTATTCCCCAAGCTCCAAACTCCCTTTTCTCTAAGACAGAAATACTCTGACTCCCTGTGATACCCATTGACTTTACTGACCTTTTGGCAAGACATCTTCGCCTTGGCCAGGACCTGAGTTTTGCAGACTGTCAGAGCTCCAGGACAAGCTTTGCATGCCCTCCTTGTCTTCCTCCTTGCTGACTTCTTTGCTTTGCTCTTCAGGAACTGAAGATAAGACTGGGCTCATGAGATGCAGTTCGACACAATCCAAGTGTCTAGACTCATTTAAATTTTGAGGGAAGACCAGGCATGTGGCAGTGCATGCCATTCTATTAATGGGAAATACAAAGAATTTTGTTATGCTAGTCTATGTGTGTTTCATAAATGACAACTCTCAGCTCATGGTTTCCATAACTGTTTGAATTAAATTTGAGGGAGAGGATGACATTACAATTTTTAGGTAGCAGAAATTTATAGAGGCTTTTTGACCTTGTGTGCCTAGGGCAAGCTTTCTTGGATGATGTTGCAAAGGAAAGTTGGACTTGGCAGCTTACAAGTTCAACGAAAGTGTCTCTTACTTTTTTGCATGCGATACATACACCTTCAAAATAAATTTTAAGTGATCTCGTTGGCTTTCCATGCCAATTATTATTGTCTCCTGCATACTGGAAACCTTAAAAGTATAAATTAACTGTTCCTTCTTTACCTCCGTCTTGTTTCATTAGATTTTTTGCTAACTTTTCATGGTTCCAACTGAACACTACATTCTGAGTCCTGTCCCTTCTGAATGGGTGAAAACACACTTATTTTGTAAATAGATGCTTTTCTCAGTTTAATGTAATTCAGGTCTTTAAGGTCAGAGCAAGTCAGCTCAGTGAAAGAACTGCTAGGTGCCTTCTGAACCTTTTAAAACCAAACTAAAGAAATTATTGGGACGTAGCTGTCAGATTCAAAAGTATTTGCTTCCACATGGTATGTTTGCAGCCTTTCCAGAAGCTAAACCAAATTGCTGGTTATCAGAAAAAACAAACTAGGTCTCAACTCCCATTTTCTTACATCATTCTGAAACATTAACACATAAATAATTGTGGAAAACAACCAGATTGACTATTCAATGAAACAGAAGAAGAATTACTCTACTGAGAGGGCAAGAGCATAAAAATTACAAATCTTTTAATGATTTCTTTTCAAGAACCAGTCCTGTTACTCTACCTGACACATTCTGGCTTGTCTTTCAGTCTCACTTAACAAAGAAAACATCCGAGAACGGCAAATACTAATGTGTACAGGGTATTCTTGGTATATTTGGGGAGCACAGTGCCATCACAAATCAAACATCTGAATTACCTGAAGCAGTATTGTGGTGGGTTGGCCTTGGCTGCCTGCCAGGCTCCCACCTGGTTGCTCTCTCACTCCTCCTCCTCCTCAGCTGTCTTGGGGGGAGGAAAACAGGATGAAAAAGCTCACGGACTGAGATAAAGATGGGGGATCACTCACCAGTTTCTGACATGGGCAAACAGACTTGACTTGTGGAAAATTAATTTAATTGGGAGCTGGGCTGCAGTTCATGTCAGGAGCACCCACTCCAGCATGGGCTCTCCACAGCTGCAGTTCCTTCGGGCAATATCCACCTGCTCTGGCTTGGGGTCCTCCATGGGCTACAGTGTAGATATCTGTTCCATTGTGGTCCTCTCCACAGTCTGCAGGGAAATACCAGCTCCAGTGCTTGGAGCTCCTCCTCCCTCTCCTTCTTCACTGACCTTGGTGTTTGAAGTATTGACCTTGGTGCTCCTCGCTCCTCACTGTTATGCAGAATGTCCAGCACAGGGGCCCCCTCTGTGAGAAGAGACTACTCCTGGAGCTTTCCTGCTGCCCAAACCTTGCTACCTATGCCCAGTGCGACTACAAAAATAATTCTGTATATACAAAGCAGTTCTCTGTTCACAGGACTTTGCTGTATGAAGACTACTATGGTGTTTCAGGGCTTGTGGGGATCTGTAGAGAGCCTTCATGGGTCAGTTTGGTAGAACTTGAGAACTGGACATGTTCACAACTGAAACACAGGCGAGTTTTAATACTTTTGACACTAAAACATGTTTATTGAAGGTAGCATTGCTTCTCTTACAAGGCTTTGTAGAAAACTGCCTATTGAAAATCTGTTATTTTTCATCCCTGTCTTCTGGATGACATCTAAATTGTCCTTGAGTTGAACTCCCATTGCTGTCAATGAGGCACATCAAAGATTAGCACAAAGGTAAGCTAAGTTTGTTTTATACGTTTGATGCTGTAGAGTTCAGACAAAAGGCTGCATATCGTTTCAACATGCAGTTCCTCTCAATTTACATTAAATAGGGTTCACTGGAGAGTATTCTGTCTGTTGTCATTCTTATAATGGATGCTGAGTTTTCTAAAAGAAGTCTGACCTAATTCTCTTGGCACTTTTGATGGTATTTCTAAGGCAGTCAAAAGAGTATAAATGAATATATCCCCTCCGATCATAAAAATCAATGCAAGCACCACTCATTAACAGCAGACTGTGACCCCAAAGTTTCAGTAATCCAAGAACAGTGTGCACCAGCCAGGTTTTTCATGTTCAAAGCCTTCAGCCAAGCCATAAGGTGTTGAGTAGGGTCTCATGTTCTTTGTGAAGAGCTGACATTTAGATTTGACAGTGTAGGACACTGAGAATTAGAAAAATCCAGCTTCTCCTGGTTCAATACCACAACGAGCAGCATCAACAAAACACTTGTCAAACCTTCAGCTGCTTTTGTATAAGTCCTTCTCCTGTTTCCTTTTAGCTCCTCATGGTACTTCATGTTGACATGTTTATTTTTGAGAGACTCTGATGAAGCTTCCTCCATAAAGAGAAATTTTCAAGATCTTGAAATGGTTTCAAAGAAAGTTAAACAGCTTCTGCTAAGGCTCAGGCTGTCAAACAGAATAGAGGGGAATATACCTTCCTCCTGAGAAGATCAAAGCAGATGAATTTTTTTAATCACTAAACTCATGAGGAGGTTTTTCTTTCCTTGTTTTGGAATTGAAAATTTTCTTTGATCAGAGGGAAAGAGATTTTCTGAAAGACACCTGTTTTGTACAATGATTAATATGTAATAACCTCATTTGTTCCTAGCATGACATTTCTTAAAATAATAGTAGCAGTTTTAATACCCACTGGTTTGGCCTTTCCTTATTGCTTTACGGAATATATTTCTAAAAGAACATGCTAGAAATGGTTGTGTTTAAAACACTGCTTAGATAAGTGTAAGTGCAACATTTAAAATTGGTAGTATATTGAAAATTCTGGAACTGCAATCATGTTATTTCATAAACTTAGGGAGAATCCCAAGTGCTAAACTGTACTTAAGAGCAAACCTACGCTAATAAGTCGTTCACATGCATATAATAAACTGCAAGAAATATTATAGTATTTTTTTAGGCTAGGAAAGTGACTAGCTTTAGAAATAAAACTGGGAGAAAAAGAAAATATTTTTAAAAATGAGGAAATACACAGCTCCTTGATAGTGTCATTTAAAACCTAGCAGGAGAAAAGAAGCTGACTACATGTGCTATCTGTGAGTACTCCCCAAACAACTTAGTGAATTCACTGTTTTCTCATTTCAGTAGGCAGTCTCTAGCAAGGTAAAGTGCTACCACTTTTTTCATACATTATATCATTTGGGTCCTAATGCTCAGTCATGAGGTCATTTTACTGTATGTAAGAGTGAATGTTCTGAATCAGAAATTGAAGTAATTAAATCAGAAATCAATTTCAACTGCTTAATTGGCTGAACGTTCTTTGCCAAGTGCAGAAAATAGCATGTGGTACCTTTTCATGAGATCTATTTATTTACACGATTTTTCTATGGAATTACATTTACCCATTCTTGTGGTCTTGTAACTGCAATGAGCTCTTTCTGAACTGCTAACACACTGCATGCGTCTCCAGGTAAAATTATGCAATTGGTTACAGATTTCTTTTTCTCATGACATTATTTCACGTCATATAATGTTTTAGATTTCCTTAAAATTTTGCCACTGCTAAAAGAGAACATTTATTCCAAGGAATTTGTATTACCTGCATAATGTGTTAAGGTTTACCGGCCTTCTGGACTTTGCTAGCTTGTTTTTGCCCACTAAGATGTCACTGTGAGTCAAAATATTGCCTGTTTTTTTTTTTTTTTCTTCTTCTTTTTCCTTTAGCTTGGTACATTTCTGTGATGTTGTAATTCAGTAATGTACTTCTTGTCACAGGAGCACTCCTACTGGAGCCTCAAGGGGCCTATACACATGTGTAAATGTTTTGTTGAACAAAATGAGGAGTGGATTTGTATTATATATGTGCTTTTCCGTTCTAAAAATTGCTGTAAGTATTAACACCTACTCACATTCAGGACTTATTGAGCCCGAGTAAGCTTTACCCAGAAGCTCTAAACCCACCAGCTGTGAAGGGGTTACATTTTGTTGCGGTGGTTCTTGCAATACAGCAATGCACAGCTCAGCAGTAAGCTCAGCTTTTTGCTTAACACCCCTACTAAAACGAAAAAATCCTCCATATGTGCTAGAAGTCTGTTTGCTTTAACTATTTTTCACTGATTAGTTGGGTTCTTCCTGCCTTTTATACAATGGTGCTGTTATTAGCTCCTCAAGTTTTGTATTGTATACTTAAAAATGTGTGAGAAATTATGGTTGTGCATTTAGTGTTTTTAAAGAGGGCCTGGCCTGGAAGTCAGAGTTTGTGACTTTCCGTAGGCTCCTAGCTATGTAATCATTTTTACCCATTGCAAGCGTAAGGTAAAACATATCAATGTAAAATCATGCATGAGGACATTCAGTCTGTGAAGGGCGAAACTCAGACTGCAGCTTGCATAGCGAGACAAAAGACAGCATTGAGTGTCCGGCAGCAATATAACCGTGGCAGCCCAGGCAGGGGTCGGAAACCCACCCAGGATTTAGTGCAAATTTTCCCAGCTGGCACCTGTGCTGCAGCAGGAGTATCAGTACCAGTACCTTCCACAGTTATCTAGCACAGAGCTGCCTGTCTGAATTACAATCATATCTTTGACTCAACTGAAGACAAGTTCTGAGCATTGAAGTCACTTTTGAAAATGAGATTTAGCCGAGTTCGAAAATTGGATTTCCCTAGACTATTGACAGGCTTCTAAAGGACCAGCCAAGTGGGACAGAAAACAGGTTTATAAATGAAATATGTTATTTACTGGTGGAACATTAGGGATGCCTCTGGTGAAGTGTTTTGAATAAGTTTTCCACTGAAATTATTAGTGAGCTGAATTCAGAAAAAAAAGTAATGGCTTCATTAGTTGCCATGATACGAAATAAAGCAAAAATTCTCACACTGTTATTACTGCTGGTGTAAAATAAAATGCTCTGCATCTTATGGATACTGCATGTTTAACCCATATTTGCAAAACTTCCTAGAATATATAAACAGCTATCTGTTTTTCCACATCAGTTGCTTGAAAAGCTTATTACAGCCTGTTTCTGGGCTTAGCAGCTTCCCTGTAGTACAGTGACTGGTGTTTGATACGTGAATAACTCAGACAAGACACACCACAGAAAAGAAAAGGATCAAAAAGGGAATGCTACTCATTACCCCTGGTATGTGCCCTCAGAGATGTAACAAATACTTGACTAGCACTGAAAATATATGCAAAATTTCATGCATCAATATGTTTCTGTGACTTCCATTGGCAAAGTGTTTAAACTAAAGCAATTCTTTTGTAGAAGTATACGGATCCATGAAAGTATTTGTATCTTAACCTGAAATGAGAAAGTGTGCATGACTGGAGAAAGGCACAGTGTACTAAAAAATGACACATCTTCATGAGGAAAATTGATTTATTATTTGCATGGCAAAGCACTCAAAGCCTCATCTGATGTCAGAGGCCCCATTGTGCTGTTTATAAGCAAAATTGTAGATATTTCCTTCTCAGACTTGTATGTGTTTTATTCTAAAAGATGTTTCCTACCTCAGCCAGAATTTCTAGACAAGGTGCAAGACCCATTTGGTGAAGTTCTGCTTTAGGTGTTGGACCCACCTTACTTTGAGCCAGGTGAAGATGACCCAGAAGAGGAAAACAGTAAAAGTAGTTGTTAGTGGAGAAGTCTTAGAAAAAATACTGTGTTCATCCTTCAGAGGAAAAAAGAAAAAATTACTGCATTCATATTTTAATTTGTCATTGTTTTCTTCCCTATTGCATTTGTCTAAGATTGAGACATCCTTGCATAAAAGAAAATGGCACCACAAAATGTGTGTTAGTCTGTGGAAGACCTTAGTGGCATTTCCTTTATTTTAGCTGTGTTTTAGGAAACCAAAGACAACTTTTCAATGGATCTGCTGAGGTGAGCTTCAGGGAACTGCATAGGAAAAAAAAAGGAATATTTTTAGGCATATATTACTCTATAAATCATTATCTCCACTGAATTTCAGAGTGCTAACCTTTGTTGGACTGTTTCTAAGAAGACTGGAAACAAGTATTTAGCTAACCTGAAAGGTAGATGGGAAGGTAAACTCTCTTTAACACAGAGTGGTCAGACTTTGATCTCTCTTACCATGGTATAACTGCGCAGAATCACCACGGATATGTGAAGTGAGTGATATACCAGGTATTGTAACCTGGCTCAGCATATTAAATTTGGTACAACAAAATCAACCTGTACTTTAAAGCAAGTAAATCTGTTTTAGTGTGCTCAGGACTTGAAAAACATTGTATCCAACATGAGTTCTTCCTGAACACTTGAAATCCTTGAAGACATGGGTGGTGGTGAGAAAACAGTGGGTGAGGTCTAGATGACACCTGCTTTATACTTTAGAAAATGTAATAGCACAGTGTGACTGCGGTACATGAAAAATTTTCTCTGCTCCTCCCCCTCCGCCATGTTTTTCAGATAGTGAATCTGTATGAAAAGCAGTCAAAAAGTAATCAGTTTCCAGATGAATTAATATTTCCCCAGTTTACAGGTTATTCCCCTACAGGTTTTGATGTGTACTGGAGATGAACCACTTTCAAAAGGTCTTATGGACTCATGTTCCCGATGTGCTGTGCCTGGGGGCTCACTTCTGATGCCAGGTTATAGGGGTGATTATTTGCTTGATTTTATTTCTCTTTTAATTGATGACTTGAAAACAGGAGCATATGGAGTGCTCAGATGGACTACTCCCTTCTGAAATGGGTGAAATCGTCAGCACGGATATCTGACACCATTTCACTGAACGTGAAGATTTCTAGTCTGTTACTCTGTAAGAGATTCAAGTCTTCACTTTCTTGGGATTTTCTGCAGCCAGAGAGTAATTTCTGAAAAATAGTGGCATCTTGAATCAGAGGCTGCCTCATGTCTTCCTTGTTCAGTTGGGTCCCATAGTATCAGGGAGTAGGATGACTCACACAGGGTAGGACAGGCTTTATGGAAAAGCTGTGGCTGGTAACAGCAAATCCTCCTGTCCCCTGACAGGTTCTTCCAGGAGCTCCAGGAATGGAAAACAGTGCAAAAGTGATACAGATCTTTTCTATAGAAGGAGAGAAAATGTCCACTTTGTTGTGTGGGTGCTGATGATGATCCGCACATTATTTCACTGAGATGTCTCTTTGTATCTTGAAACGTGGATTCATCTTTCTCTTATGAGTTCTCTCAGAAATTACTCTTCAAAAAAGTGTCAAGACATGTAATAGATTTGTGTGGCTATGACAAATTACAGGAAGGAACAAAAACATTTTTTTTTCTTCTTACTAAAAAATAGGGCAATTTGAGACACTTTTCAACAGGAGTAGTTTAATTTAATGGCATCTCAGTAGTCAGATCTTTTCAAAGTGCATTCGATGACAAAACACGCAACCATTTGCAGTGGCCTTTGTGTCATTAAAGAAATTGAACATATTTAGTCTTCCTCATGAACGCTCCTAAAATAATTTTTCACTGTTCTGAAGACTGCAACAATTTTCAAAGCAGTTACCTAGGATTTCATTTCAGAGAACACTGAAATTCTTCACTGTTACTTCAATGTGCCCAAAGGTTTCAGCTGTTTACTATGTTCTTCACAAATCTGTGTTCACTGAGAGATGTCCATAGAAATGAAAACATTATGGACTCAGTGCAAAGAGTTGTTCAAGCACTTTGGATGGTATCACCCAGTAGCAAATTACCCTAAGCCCAATGGGCTGATTCCCCAGAGGACACCAGGGGAGCAGCCTGCTTGGCTGCTGGACTGGAGCAATTATATCAAGTTTTGTGCTGCTCTTTGTGGGTAGTGTCAGGACAGCATCCGTGACTTCTCCAGACTTCTGAACATCTTTGGACTAGAGGTACCTCTGACGGTGAGACATGCCGTGGCTGTTCCAGCTGCTTCTGGGGCAATCTTGCTTATGCACTCAGCTGAAACTGAGGAAATGGCATTTTGTAGGTGGTGTTAGCAGTACTGATTCCATCTGTTACACGAACCAGAACCCAGGATTGCTTCTATTTCTGCATAACCCATCTTCTGATTACGGTGGACAAGGGGATCCTCTTCTCGTGTTGCTGATGGCTGCCCATTTACATCTCTCCTCTGTGTGGCAGAGTGTTGGGCAGGGGACACAGGGGCACTGACATTTCTCCTGGGGCATGACAGGAGCAGAAGACCCAGACGGTGTAAGCAGAGTCTACTTGCCTGTACTGGGTTAGCAATGAGGCAGATAACCAGGAGGCAGGAGGCCTGAAACTCGTAGTGGATGCCTGCAGGGTTACTCATAGACTGTGGTGAGGATGCCATGGATCTCCCATGAAAAAAGACAGCAAGGACCAAAGCCAAAACTGCCTTCATCCCCCTCTTTGTCTGCAGCCCTGAGGAGAAGTGGGCTCTGGGCACATGCATCATCCTTATGGGTCAGTCCCTGCCCATGGGCCGTGTGGGGCAGCTCCCTCCTCTGACATTTGCACATGCAGACAATTATATTTAAAAGGACTTTTCAAAATTGACTTTCCTCTCCTTGCCACCCTGTTGACCTCAGCTCCTACAAATGGATGGAATTGTTATTCAGCTACGGGCCAGCACATTGTTGATATGCTGCAGGGAATACTAATTGGGTGAGGAAACACAAATTTTTCCTGGGGATGAATAAATTTCTTCTGGTCTTTTCCTGCTACTGCTGGTAGTTGTAGGACAGCGCTGACCATGACCAAAGTATTTCTGGTGGAAATACTGATACTCAGGTGGGCTGATCAAGCCCCCCCATTGCAGACATGAACACACCTCAAGTTATGGGACCTTCCTCTGGTCCAAGGTCCGATCAAACAGAAACTCTGACCTGACTCCAGTGAGTCCATTTGCTTTTTTTTTTTTCTGAGAAGAAAACAAGCAACAAACCTTTGTGGTTCTTTTGAAGGAAATGGAGAGACCACAATCCAATTAAGTTCATTTAAAAATGAACAGACTTGCTGGAAAGGAAATTGCTGGTCTCAGAAGAGCAGCTTATGGAAAATCCTGAGGGTAAATCCATACTAGTTGTAAGAATATGCATATTCACAGGCTAATCTAGTTCTTGCCAGCTGAAGACTTCATCTTAGAAATAGCTCCCTCCTACCTGCCAAAGGGGAGAATTGCTCAAATAATGATAAAAAAAATTCCCTTTTAGCCACCAAAAAGACCTGTACATATTTGTTTAAAAAGTCAATATGGCCACTATCACTCCAGTTTTAAGAACTTTTTATGAAGGCTGCAACTAAAACATCCTAAACTTAAAGAAATATGAGGTGGTAACCTCCAGTCCTTTATTCCTGAGACCGCTGAAATTCTTTAATATTGTTTTCTGGTTTGGGAAAGATGACAATAAAGGATCGGTGTGTTCTGCTCTCTCTGTGCTGTTAGTAAGCCTAAACATGTCAGTGTCAAAGGATTTTGAAGATTTTTTTCCTCTTGATTTTCAGTATATTCTTGAAAAAAACAAAGCTAAAAGTAAAAGATCACTGAGGCAAGCTTTGACATATATATATTCTTACCAAAATTTCTGTGTCTTGAGTATTGATTTGTTAGTACAGGTTTGCTTATAATCCTGTACTTGTCACTGAAATGTTTTGCCTATCAGAAACATGACAGAGAAAATGAGTCTTCTTTAAAAGAAAACACAAAAAGTAAATTGGTAAATGTTTGCATCATGAATTCTGAGATTGTTCTCAAACTGTATTATTTCTTTTTTTAACCACTAGACTCAATGAGAACATTTAATTTCACACCAGTAGCTTCTGAAATCTGTTTGGTAAACCTGGCTAGTTATTGGTCTTGCCGCTTATCCAGCCTGATTTACAAAGGCTGTCAATGCTTTCAGCTCCCTGTGACTTAAATGGGACTTGCAGACACTCAGCAATTTTAAATATCAAGCTAATAATCTTTTTAGCAATTTCTTTTACCCTTTGATTTTTCTAGTCTTTTGTGAAATAGTACTTTGGCTGAACATCATCATTGTTGGCTTGGATCCCCTTTCCTTCCTATGGGGAAGAACCAGCTTTGTAGCCAAATTCAGTTATCTCATCCAAAAGGTATATTTTAGTGCAAAGAATAAATTAACTTAATAGTCATAATAAGTAAGAAATCTATCAATCAGCACCGCTCAGTTTGTTATTCCATGAGTATCGCTCTTTTCTTCTTTATCTTTGTTCCTCTTTTTTTTTTTTTAAAAAATCACAGTTCTTTTAGTTATTTTTTTCTTTTGGACTGTTTTTGCTATTACACAAAAGTGTGACTGGACGATGTCTGGAAACCATACAATATCATACTTAATGCTGTCTTTAGTATGTGACACCAGTTTATTTAATATCAGGGTTGTAGATTTTGATAGGCCTAAAAAGACATGAGTCACTAGTGGATTTTTTAACTCTAGTTATCTGCATCCTTACACCCCTAAATAGTTATAAAATTATGACTCTTGAGTTATAACTTTTTAAAGAAAATGACCGAAGTCACTGGATTCCTGTTCACATTACACCAGGCCAGGAGCTGCCTTGACGTGCAGAGGTGTGCAGTCCATTAACAGCTCTCTCAGATTTTGTTTCTTGATAGAAACTTTTCTTTCTCAGCCTGAGTAGCAGTAGGAGCAGACAGGCTGTTTGCTGGGATTTCTTCTAGACAAGTACTGGGTCCCCCAAACTGTTTTTTGCTCCCATTGCTTACACTGTTTTCTCCTTTCCCACGAGTGGTGCAGATGTGCTCGTCATTTGGAGGAATAAAAGGGTTATGAAGATGATTAGGGGATTAGAACATTTCTCATATGAGGAAAGGCTTAGAGACTTGGGTCTCTTTAGTCTAGAGAAAAGAAGATTGAGGGGGGATCTTATTAATGCTTACAAATACTTAAAGGGAGGATGCCAGGGGGATGGGAGCAGTCTTTTTTTCAGTGGTGCCCATTGATAGGATGAGGGGTAATGGGCACAAGCTTGAACATAGGAAGTTCCATCTTAACATGAGGAGGAACTTCTTTACCTTGAGGGTAGTGGAGCACTGGAACAGACTGCCCAGAGAGGTTGTGGAGTCTCCCACTCTGGAGACATTCAAAACCCGCCTGGACGCCGTCCTGTGCAACTGCTGTAGGTGCCCCTGCTCTGGCGGGGAAGTTGGACTAGATGATCTCCAGAGGTCCCTTCCAACCCTGATTATTCTGTGATTCTGTGATTCTGTAAAAGCAGCATTGCTTTTAATTTGCTTCTTGAAATACCCCAGTTGTAAAGCAAGTGTTGGGTTTTCAAGACTTGTTCTCTACATACCTTTCTACACACCAGTGTGTCATGACAGACTTGTTTCTGTGTCATGACAGACAAGTTTCTTGTATTGGGTTAATATCAGCAGGGTGAGCTCAAATCTGCATGCCACCACCTTTATCAACTCATCCACAGTCACTTTGCTGTTCTTTGGATTTTATTTTGACTTAGTTTTTTTTACCTTGTATGCAGATTCTTAAATTCCTTCTTCTTACCCCAAATTATTCAGCCTCACAAGTGTATTATTGAGTTTTTGCAAAATGCTTGTGGGTGCAGTTTAATGAAAGGTATATTAAAAAGCTTTGTGGGATTGTTCAAGTAATGATCTCCCTGAAGTGATATTCAATTCACTCTGTGTCTACTTTGCTAATGATGGTCTGAGATACTGGTAATTAGATCTGTGTCTGTTTTTAGTTTTTCGGAGGAAGAAGGAACCAGGAGAAGCTGACCTGAGAAACAGAAAAGGCTACATGATGGCCCTAGATTTGAGGTTTTTCAAAGTGTACATAGACAAAGGTCCCTGTCTTGCTGGTCTGTAATGCAGACCCAGGAGTAACAGAAAATCTTTAGAAAAACATTTAGTGGGATGTAAAAAAGCCTCAATCAGAGCTCAGCAACTGCAAGCTATTAATAAACACCCAATTTTCATTGCATATGCATTTATCTCAATAAGAGATAGTTTTATGCATGTATGTAGCAGAAGGAGAATGTGTGAAACGGATGCTGAAAGGCCTCAATTCAGAGATGACGGTGAAATGAAAAGTTGGAGATGAGAGAAACAGCAAGGGAAAGTGAGGAGAAGTCAGGAAAGAAAGATCGACACAGATGTGGGTGTAAATAGAACTGGGAATAGGAAGCTTAAAGTACAAGAAAGGTAGACAAGGAAAATAACACTGGAGGAAATGAAAGAAAGAAAAATTGCAAAGAAAGTGGAAAGAAAATAATGGGAAAGAAGAAAGATAGGAGAAAATAGGGCATATTTGTGTTGCTGCCAAAAAGCTGTTTGTTGGCACACTACGGAGATTAAAAAAACTCCAACCCCCTTTTTTCTTCTGTAGGGAACAGCTTTGTGAGGCTGAGGCTGGAAAATGCTGTTCCAAGCAGTGATTTTGGGCGCAGTGAAAATGATTATTTGGTCCTAAAAATTTAGACGTGAGCAGGAGCGACACTGTGGAAGAAGCTGGTGGGAAAGCGTGGTCCTAGTAATGCAGTTGTTGCACTAAGTAGCCATGTTGCCTGTAAATTAATTTCATTTGTAAACAGACAAAACACCAAACCCTTATTTAGTGTTGCACATAGGATTGAATGATCAAACCTGCCAGTAATTTTATTTATCTATTCAGGATTTTTTTTTTTTTTTTTTTTTTTTTTNTGGAGAGGCATCAGCTCCCAAACCAGCTCTAGCGCTCTCGGCCGTCTCAGTGCGCTGTGTGGTCGCACAGGCTTTTGGCAGGGGGCTCTTGCATAAAGCAGGTTGCAGCTCCAGAGCCAAAGTATAGAAGATGCTGCTGGGGCCCACCTCTGTGGGGCAGTAACAGGGAGCAGACATATTAGACTGCAAGTGGAATTTCCTATTTTGGGCTTCCAGGAACTGCATTTGGGACACATCAGGAAGCTGCGTTGTTTATATGGCAATTGTTCGTCAAGAGCAATTAGGGCGTGGATGTGCTCCTGTCTTTGGTGACTCCTTTGATATTGGGATCTTGTAAACTATTACTTGGATTTCTAGCTGCAGGTTTAAGTCTGATGACTCATTCTGAGGTTCAGATAGCACCGTACACTTAAATGGAAGGCCACCTCTGTGAAGGTTGTTTTGAAACTCACTTATTCATGGTAGAATTTAGTTTTTACTTCCTAACATGTGCTAGAATTGGAAAGAAATGTTTCTTTTAGCTTTATTAAGATATGGAAATCTACCTGTGACGCTTGGCATGTAAACAGTCTGCCTGGAAAGGCATGTAGGAAGGGAGCGTGTGAGGAGTTAACACACTTAACAATCCTGTGGTTGTCAGAATAATTAATGCTTCCAATAAACATGCTAATTAGTTTACATGGAGAAAAATCTTCCTGCGTACATGTTGGACTTTTTCATATTATCCTGAATGCAAACACCACCTTATCATACCCTTACCTTTGAACACTACCTCTACATCATTTCCTAGGTTTAGACACTTGTTATTGACTATACAAAGAGCCGCAAAAAGACTTAATAAAATCTGACAGCAGGCAGCTTTTCCTGCCTGGAAAGATTAAGTGCTTAGCACTTTGCATTTCAATTACCTAAAACTAATGGAAAATATATTTTACATTTTAGCCCCTTATTTGGCAAATTGCTTGGAGGAAAAAATATTTCTGATCTAGAATTACGTTATTCTTTTAAAAGTGGTTGAAAAGTGGATTAATCTATTGGCTGCAATATATAACACTGCTTTTTTAATTAAGCAGATATTATGCAAATTTTAATCAATACTATTGTGTGTCTTCTCTTTGCTAATGCAGCTACTGCCAGAATTTTAGCTCTTTCCTGATCTAAAAGTGTATTTTAGAACTGCTTATATAAATTGTTTCCTATAAGTCATGACTATTCTAATCTTCATAAATTAGCTAAAATAGTTTCTTATCCTTACCAAGGCCCATAAATGAATGTAATCAGTAGAGATTTTTCTATTTGAATGGTCATTGTATGGAATAAAACACCAACTTGAATTCCAGTTCTTCATTTGTTCTGTATGAACTTAGAGTTTTTCATGCAGAAGGATGGTTATTTAAAGCAGCACATACAAATGACTTGAATCAAACTGTTTACTGAATACACTCTCCATAAATTATAATTATATCCTTCTTTTTCAGTATTGCATATTTCAGTTTTAACAAGTGCAACGAATCTCTTGGCTTATGCATAAAGGACTTGCCAATTTCAATATTTAAAGTGTTCTCTTCCAGAGAAATCATGTATTTCCCTGCAGATACATCATAGTTTAAATATTGTTATTAAGAGTAAAAATATAATTTTTGATAGTGAAATGAACGATGCAGAATGTGGCTTGAAATTATGTATGAAGTATAGTGTAATTTTCAAGTCAGAGGCCTTGATGCTTCTGAATTACTTAGTCACATGTTCCCACTGTAGCTGACGATGGTATCTCTTGAGTGATATTGCCCTTTTAGCCTGGGCAGTTGCCAGTGTTACTCTCATTTATTCTCAGCCTTTGGGAGAAGAATTGATAATATGGGTCCAGTATTCCTTTGGAGCAGCCGTGTTTATTAACACAGGTTATACAAAATTGTGTATGTCTGAATTCGGTGGACGTGGACTTTTTTTAGGGATGCCTCCACAGCAAGGAGAAGGGACAGAATTCACTCTGCCCCACATTTGCTGCTGTCTCTTTCTTACTTCGCTTTTGTCATGTTCTTCCTGCAGAGGTCAGTTTATCTCACAAGAGCTGAGTAAAGCCTAAGACTTTGGGAACCCACCAGACATTTACTTAAACAACAGCCAGACAGAGATGTTGGGGTTCAAACTGATTTTCTCAGTAAGAGAAAACTGGGGCTTAAGGAACAGAAATTTGAGAGAATTTCATTATTTTGGAAACATTTCCGCACGGAGATGAAACTCTCCTTTGCATGAAAAAAATGATGGAGACAAACCTCCAGTCCAAAGTATCTGTTATCTGTATGGTTAGGGAGCTTGCTGAGGATGTGAGAAAAGGCTCCAAATCCCCTCGGTACCCCGGTGAGAGTACAGCCTTCAGCTCGCCCTCGTACAGCTCTTATGAGTCTGTGACCCTGGGGATATCTTGAGGGTCTCCCACATCTTTGCCCAGAGCTGGTCCACTTTGTGTGTGTGTCTTGTTCACCAGGAAGGACTTGAGGCAACCTTTCTCTTTCAAAGGTGAGCTGGTCTCCCTGTGACCAAATGAATGGTTGTGTGCAGAGTCCTCCTCTTCAAGAGGAGAGACCAGCTCTGGTGCAACAGTGAAGACCCCAGTGACAGGGGAGACGTGGGAGCAACTCCTTGCCCCTGACTCGGGCAGCGCAGAAACACAAACCAGTTTCGTTTGCCTCCTGGTTTCCAAGTGCAAGGCACGTCCAGCCGCCAGCAATTCATGCATTAAATCAAAAGAAGAGGTTTCCTTTAAAAATTCCTGGGTAGCTTTGTTTTAATTTTTTTTTTTTTCTGGTAGAAAAATTGCAGATGTATTTTTGTAGCTAAGAATAATAAAATGATGACAGAAGGTAAAATAAGGCAGTTCTGGTATGTTCTGGTCCTGTACAAATAAGAATCAAGAACTCCCCTCCACAGAGCCAGCTTTTTAAACCTTCTTGAATCAAAGTTTTCAAGATAATGATATGCAGTTTAAATAATGTCTGATACATCCACATTATTTTATGAAACAGAAAAGTGACTTCATATGTAAACAGTAATAAATGAAGATTTTATAAATTGCCTCACGTGGATCCAAGCAGTAGTCTCAGATGACAAGGCACAGTGGCTCATGAGTAGCTCTGCATCTGGGAAATGGGTGATGGACCATCCAGTCTCCCTGAACTATTGGGTTATCTGCTACTATATATATTTGAGTAAATTTCAGTTTGGGAACATGTAATCTGATGATCATGATTGTTCTGGAAAAAAAAAAAAAAAAAAAAGCATAGCACAAAGTGAGAGATCCATGCCAGAGAGAGGCATATCCTCGTGGTGCGGTTGAATACAGATTTTGAACAATTAAAGACTAAATGGACTTCCACTTGAGAAAGGAGTCAGTTAACGTGTTGTAGCACTGGCTGAAGAGAATGGTGAGAAAATTATAAAGAGGGATTTTTTGAGTGGGAAGCTTCTCATTTCTGAGTTTTTTTTCCTGTTTAAACTGGAGATAGACATAACTCACTGGACTCCCTGCAAACACTTCATACCAGCTGAAACTTTCTCTACCTCTTCTCTCTTACTGCACAATCTAACACAGAATATTCATTTTCATCCCTAAAATTTTAACCAGAAAGGCAAAGAAATTTAATTAATAATTCAGTAGATATGTTGCTGTTCAATGGAAAGGGCTGCATGCAAATTTGTTAGGCAGTGTTTGCTATACATTTCCCACTTGCTCGGGTGTATTTACTTCAGAGCCTGAATAATAATCGATAGTTCGCAATCTGCAGTGTGGAAAAGATAACAGAGTGATTTCAGACTGTTTTTGACTGGATTCCATCCTCTTATCATTTTTAAATATCTCTACTGAGATAGGGATGGTAAAATAGGGAAAAAGGGGTGTTCCTCAGGCAGAAGAGCTGTGGGCAGAAGCCGACCGATAATCTCCAGTATCTCATAAAATGCTCTCATTACTGACAAACAAAATGGGCAAAAAGTATCATGGAAGTGAATTACAGCTGCTGGCACCTACTTGTCATGGCAACACGCGAGCGTCACCTCTGAGACCACAGCCTTGAAGCAAATAGATAGTTTCAATTATCTAATTTTCACAATGAATGAGACCTGTTTATTGGAAATCTATAGGTGGTTGGCAATGGCAAATAGTGACTGTGAATATATCCAGTTCAGTGCTGGCTAATTTACAACCTCTCCTGAACTGTAGAGTAGCAATGTTATTTCTTGAAATGAACAGAGGCGGTGTAAGCACCTGGGGCAGAATAAGCAAACTTTGTCTTTCTCCTTAATAGCTTTAAGTTGTTTGAGTTTGTATTTATTTATTTATAAGTGAGCAGTGGCTGGAGATCCTCATCTGAGGGCCAGGACCCTTTGTGCCACAATGAATAACTGAAGATAATAACTGTTTTTCTGGAAGTTCAGTCAAAGTTTATAACAAGATGCCACATGTGAAAAAGAAGCAAATAAGGGTGACATTTGCTGCAGTAACAGCTTAATAGAATCAAAAAAATAATCTGGCAGCAGCTCGTGACAGCTTTACTATGACTTGTTCTCAAATATGCAGTGACATTTCACTATTAAACAGCTAATTGTTTTCTTAGGTTTCGCATGTGGTTTTGTGCTATAATCCCTAAGTATCTCCCAATTTGTTTTAGAATTATGTGCACTAAAAGGATGACTGAAACCTTATTCTTGGCCTCTATTTGGCACAGAGGCTTTTATGCAGTGAAATGTCTTGCTCAAGTCAGCGAGAAAGTGCTGCCTGGGCAGCCCTTGTGACAAGATGTGTCTTCTTACCTGTGAAACAGGCTTTGACCATGGTCTTAGTCCTGAAGCTATGGAAAATCTCTGAGATATGCAAAGCTGTCGATAACTTGAGGGTTGGAACAGGGACACTTTCTGTGAAGCTGCTGGAGAATGGAGGACATCCAGGATGGCTCGTAACAGCCTATGTGGTTGTGTCCTGTACTCCCTTCCTGAATATTGATGGCTCCATGCCCACATAAATTGCCACACTGTTGTACAGATAGGAACACATCTAACAAAGGGATGCAGATTGGTGCTAAGACAGTCTGATAAACCAAAATTTTCTAGGCTACAGGGGTTTATAGAAACTATTAGTCACTGTTGCTGCTGTCTGACAGGAACAAGGGACCATTTGTTGTCTGTACTGGTCTGGGTGACCATGATGGGCATCAACCATGGCAGGGATCAAGCTATGCCTGCAAACATTTTGGAACTTTTTCCTGCCCAGTGGTGTAACTCCTTCCTGTTGTGGATTCAGCATTAACTGTTTGATCCTTACAGTGGATTGATCTCCTGTGGCTCCTTGCAGGACTAGAGGGTGTATTATCCACTTCTCATTGGCAGGGGAATTCAGGTATTGTCAAATTTGCTTTCTGTGGAGATATTGAATAGGACTCCATAAACAAAGCAAGTGTGGCATAAGCACCGTTTCCCTTCACAGCTCCTAGGAAGGCAACTTTAAGGTTAGGGATCAGTTAAATTAGTCTATTCCCTTGAAATTGAGCTCAGGGAGACCTACAGCATCTCCTGACCAGCAGCACAGACAGGTTAAGTATAAGCCTTAACATAGCGTGGTCTGACAAATGCTGAGTCTGGCTTGCTCCCTGCAGAAAATCAAATGGTTAACTAGCAAGAGAGTGAAGTGTATGGGACTGTGTCTGGTTGTGAGATATAGCATGGACATGGTTTATGTGTCCCTGTAGACTGAGGGACTTAAAAAATCTTAGGCAACAGGCATTTTCTTATTTTCAAAGTAGTTCTTTCCTTTCATGTGAGATCTTGCCAATGTAAGTGCTGAAATCTCCCAGGATGAGTCTGGGGTATTTCACCAGCATGGCTGACAGTACATCCCTGAGTGCCTTTTGTGGATTTGTTTACTCTTTGGTCTATAAATGAACATCAAATAAGCGTGGTACTCTTGTAGGAGACTCTCGACTTCACATCCCTTGAGTAGCTATTATTAAAGCCTGTCAAGGAACCTATTTGAGCTTTGGTAAAAAATACAAAGGCGATCAAATCCTTTGAGAAAAATATTAGAAAAGCAGATGAATAAAATTCTGTCTGAGCAAGGTAGAAAACCTAGTGTAAAGGCTACAAGAGTGACAGAAAGCTTTGCAGAGCCTTCATGGGTACTTGCATCTTTGGGAGCAACACATTCACACAGCGAGCACAAACCAGCTACACACAAATTGTCTCCTGCAAACAGCAAATGACCACCAGTATTTCTGGTTGCCTTTGCAGAGTGCCTAGAAGACTATGTCTTTTTCCCTTTGTGGGCCCTTTTCTTCATGTCCTCTGTACAACTTAGATATGATGAGTGCACAGCTAAAGCAAGTATGCTGGTTTATCTTTTTCTAATTATTTTTAGCCTTAATGTGTACAACTCTCATGACATTAAAAGAAACTTCACAGGTAAATCAAAACCAAAGACAGAGATTAGCCATGAGCACTTCACTGGTGGCAGAGGGCAATTAGAAGAACTAGGGTTGCTTATTTTGTTGAAAAGACGACCCTAGATGCTGCATTTAATCTCCAGTTCCAGTTATGACACTCCACGTATTTGATTTCAGATGTATTGATCTAAAACTGATCATCATTTTCAATGGCAGATAATGACTGTTAAAGGACAGTGAGGAAAGTGATGTCTCTGCTAGTGGCCAACATACTACCCCTAAAATAGGAGCTGCCTGCATTTGTGCTAAGTATAGGAAGTTTCTTATTGATAATGTCTGCCAGTTTAGATACAAAGATAATCAGTCTTTCTTTCAATAAAATGGCAGTGTAACGTCCAGATCAATAACGGTGTCCCTCTCTGTTTGGAAGACAGAACAGATTCAACCTTTTGCTGATATTTTGTTTACAGATATAGAAAATGCCATCCAAAAGGATTGCATCTGCCAGACTTTTACTGAATACTGATCAAAGAAGATCTAGTGTTTGTTAACCAGGGAAATGGGCTTGAAAGGAAAGAGAAATGTAAATGTTGTGTTCAAGGCAGCAGAAGGCTTAGAAACTAATCAGTCAGCAGCAAGTGAATATCCCTCCTTTGCTAGGGGCACTGGTGGCACAGGTCAGCCCTACTGTATTTACCTGGTTCCTGTCGCCTGCCCAGAGTGGGGGCTGTGATGGGACGTGGATCCTCTCTGCATGAACAGCAGACAACATCCCCTGTATAGTACTCAGCATCTCTGATGGGCATTTAGATCATAGAAAACTGTGCTCTCCCCTTGTGCATGCGGCACAGAAAAGAAGAGACACTGGGAATTATTTTTTCAAATATAAAATACAGGGAAATCCTTCTGTTCAGCAGCAGCTTGTCCATGGCAATGACCTCAGAAGGATGTAGTGACTAGTGTATTTTTACTAAGGATTAGCCCAAGCTTTAATGTAGCAGTTGAGCTGCAAACTTTGCAGTGTTTGCATCTGGTATTTCTGGCTTTGCCTTTTTTCTGCCTTACACAGGCCACAAATTTTATTAAAATTTGATGTAATTACATCTTTGACCTGTGAAAATCTGCATGGATTATTTTAAAGTCAAGGATGGTGCAGCCCTGAGATAAAATCTTTAAAGCTGGCTGTAAATTATATCCTCAGTTATAAATCTTCATGGGACTGATACATGATGGAAGAGTGTAGTTTGCTGTAGCACACTCCGAGATTTGCCACTGTTACTCAAATTTAGTAAGTACCATTGCATTACGACTCTGCTCACTGAAATCAGAGACAGATGATGAAACATAGTCCTTTCCAAAGAGTATCCCAGAAAGGTGCATAAATAAGTACTGGAACTCATTGGAAAATAGATGGTTGTAGGTAATGCTTAAAGGTTTATGCTGTGTCCTGCCAAAACACTGGATACTTTAAGATAACGTGAGGGAAGAGTGGTCTGTGCTATTATGCATTTAATTTTATTTTTATGGCACAGTTTTTCATACTGTACACGATAACTGAATGCAGCAGCTGGATTAAAAACATTTATGTCTTGTTTCCTATGGAGGGAAATCAATCCTTTCCTTTCCTTGATGTATTTCCTATGGAAGAAAATCAATTTAATGTATTTTCTTTTATGTGAGTTGGTTAGTGATTGTAGGAGGGGGAAAATGCTATGCTTTACATGATTGTAATGAAAGCAAATCCTTATGGCTGGCAATTAAAATAATTAAATTTAGAATGAAAACAAGTATCTTTTCAAGAAGGATCCAGGAATACAGTTTCTGTGAGATCTGAAATGAACTTCGTAATCAGCCAGGACAGTCATGTGTCACCCATCAGAATTAATTCACGGAGACTGCAAGGAAATGAGTTTTAGTGAAAGCCGAATTTGACAGGTGCCCAAATGCCAGTTCAGCCTCTTGAGGATGTTCTTCTAGCTCTAACTAAGGGGTGAGAATAAAACCTAGTCTCACTGACAAACATCCAGATCTTTATAAAAAAAGATACTGCTGTCTCTGCAGTGTGATTGTCTTGTTTTCTCTTTCCCCAAAGAACGGATGATTGAAAACAGAGAGATAACTCATCGTGGTCCAGTTCAAGGCAAGAAAAGGGGATCATGCAGCAATGAAAAAAATGTAACACAAAATAAAAATAGCCTGATCAAAGCTATCTTGATCTCCAATGAAAACAGAGACTGCGCTGTGCTGAAGGAAATGAAGTATGGAAATGCAAACACCTCAACTGCAAGTGCAGCCTCCCTCTCTTACCCTATGCCGGCGAGCGTTCAGTTCTGGGTGTGCACACAAAAACCAAGAAGCTGCAGTGAAGTGCCCTCCTATGGGGGACACTTAGCACAATAAACTGTTTCATTCTGCAGCAAACTGCTCAGAAGTAATACTGTTAATGGATAGTAAACTGCAAAGAGAAATTTGTGGCTATGATGATTTAGTAAACACGTGGCAGAGGCTAGAGACAGACTGGACTTCTGTGAGCAACCACTTCTTTCACTGGAAACTGTTTTGAAAAAGAAACTTTCTGTTGAGAACTACAGAAATTTCCCTGGACAAATTTCAGTGTTCTGAGACAACCAAACAAAAAAATAGGCTTTACCAGTATATTCCTCTAGGACAAAATGAGATACACTCTCTTTATCTGTGGTGTCAACATTGGTGATTTTACAGGCGTTCACAGCCACATTGTTGCTTTTTTCACTGGTAATTATTCAGTTTTAAACAGCAAAATATTATTTACGTAGTGAGGTAATATTCTTTAAAGTAGTTCCCATAAAATGGCATTAAACTTTTCTAGGCTTTAATATATTTTAATTTCTTTGCAGCAAATCTGCTGAGTTTATGAGTAAACATTTTAAATGGTTTTCTTTGTGAATCCACAAATCAAGATGCATTCTGCCTGACAGCACCTCATTTGTAAAAATGTTGTCAGTCAGATCTTCTCTTCAGCAGCATCTCTCTTATAAAGCTGTTATTTTGGGGAGTTTTCAGTCAAGAGGAGAAGAGACACTAGAAACTAGAGCTTGGGATCTGCACGTAGTGTATGGATGGGGAGATAATGATAGCCAGGAGTGCTCAGCACCCAGGACTGGGACATGTTAACACCTCCTATTAAGATAAGGCACAGTTACAGGTTTTCCTTTGCTTTCTAGGAGCTGCTTTTCTTCCTCCCACTCCCAGTCGGGGCTGGGGTGACGGGGCTGGCCTTGGTTGGGCAGGAAGAGGGGAGGAGGATGTCTGGAGGGGTCTCTCTTCTGGACGGGACGCCTTCTCCGAGTGTGTCTCCAGAATAAAGTCTCTCCCAGGCTTATGGTCTGTAACTGTTGCTCGTTGCTTCTCAGGGCGAAGCTTCAAATATCTCCGCTGCTGTGTTTCCCAAGAAGCCAGGAACCGTGCCAGCCTTTGCGTGCCCCCTGCGCGCTTCTTGCTCTGGGTGCATTGATGATACACTGCCCTTGTCAGCTTAAATCTAAAATACCAGTGTGACAGAGGTCAGAAAGACTCAATAGGCTTTGGCTCAAAGTTCACAGGAAGAAATAGCACTTATGGTGCTTTATATGCCTCAGGGCAGTGTTTAGCCAGGAAACCTCTGTCTTCTGGGTCCATCCATTCTCTCAGCTGGAAAAAAAATTGCTGATGTTCATGTCTTGAAGTGCTGAAAAAGCCACTCAGCGTTTAGACAACAAGCTCCGAACAGTCTTCAGAACTGAGGTCAGGCATTTCACAGAGGGGGATTTAGCAGGTGTGATGTCCTGGGCTGCCTTTTGGGCCTGCTTTGGGGACTGGCTGTGGTGTCCCCACCACTGTGAGAGCCACGTATGTACCTGGGAAGGAGAAGTCCTCTTCCCACTGTCAGTAGTGGGAGTTAAACCTGGTGACTGCAGTGATCTCTTCCCTCCCTACCAAGTGAGTGTATGGACAATAGGTAAAGCCTATCTGTGACTTGATTTTTGAGAAAAAAGTTATTGAAAGAGAGTATAGAAAAGAAGAGATTGTGTGATTTTCTTTTTATTGTTTTCCCTGCCTACAGGGTGCAAAGTCTCCCAGATTTTTTGGACAAGAGGAGGAAATAAAGAAAATACTGCACTGTCCATGAGTTTAGTGGCAAAATGTTATCGTTCTCTCTCAGACCGCAGGATTTCTTCAGTACTCAGACACTTTATTTAAATAATTAAACTAGAGAAGATTTGGTTCTCGGTGTTTCTACTGGAAAGTCTGCATTTAGCTGGGACTAATGTTCTGCACGGTGTATAGAAAATAATGTTGACTTTTTTCTACCTAAAAAAAAAGGAGCTAGCATTAAATAACTGTGTTGGGTCATAATGGAAATTTTGGGTTGTGTCAAGGTTATTGTTTCTCTACAGTGATAATAGAAATTAAATACCCTGCAGAATTCATATTTTGGCTAAAAAACCTCTTTCACACCTAACTTATTATTAATGACATAGTTCAGATCATTGATTTTACATCCCATATGGTTAGCTAATGATTACAGAAAGGCCTTCAAAGAATGTATATTAATGACATCAATTATTGCAAATGATAGACTTTATGGGTTGTCATGAATACGAAGTGACACTTAGGATACGGACAACAATAGCGTATGACGTGTGAAGATATGTGCAGCAATTAAGGTCATGAAAACTTAGTTTTGTACCTTTTTTTAAAAAAAAGGTTACGCAATTATAATAAGGGTCAATTCTCAGCAGACAAAAAAAATCCTTCAGCTGGTTTCCTCCTGGGGATTTAGTAATGGATCTCCCACCTGCTGTTTAACATTTTATCATGTCATTACCAGTGAAAACAATTTGCACTGGCAGTGCTAATTGAGTAGATGCTTTCACACGTTATTTTTATAGGAATAGGTACCCTGACTTTTGCATTCAAGCACATTCTTTGCTATCAAATTCCTCACTTGTAAGAAGATTTTTTAAAAGTCTAATTTTACTAATTTTTTTAAAAGATAGGACCAAAAAGCAGGGAATAGCTGATAAGGGAGTATGTGATGCTGCACCATGGGCCCGTTGTGCCAGGCTAAGTGTTTTCCTTGTGTTTGGCCCCGACACACCATGGCTGTGGTGGCCTGGCTTTGCTTGGAGGAGCTGACCTTTCACAGCTTTTGCGTGACATAGTTGTACAGGGACTGGCCTGCTGCATTTTGCAGCAGAGGCAGAGTGAGAACTAGTGCTTGTGATTAATTATCCAATAATAAGCATTTGCGGTGAACCCACAATCAGTCAAATTTCTCAGCTCCCTGTCATCTGTCCAGGGAGCTGCCTCGTGGCGTCTCTGCTATGGTGGCAGAACGTGATGTGGCTGCCTCAAGGCTAAGGGCTGAGTGACTTGAGGCCTTCCCTGTCGGGTAGTGGTGAGGTTTGGGTTGCAGGAGGGCAGTTGTCAGGGGCACTGAGCTGGGTGAGGGGCTGGAAAGAGCCACCACCAGTGGGGGCTGCTATTCCTTTGGGGGCTGCTGTAGGCTTCCTTGTGGCAGGACAGGCTGCTTCCACCAGCAGCAGAACTGTGCGGGCATAATCCGCCTGCTCCTGGGTGAGGAAATGGTTTCTATGTACCCCCAAAAAGCGGCATAAGAGAAATAAGGCAATGTGGTGTGTGAACCGGTTCAGTTGTCCTCATCACTGAACTCTGCGCATGGGAGCGACCAAGATACTTGGGCTATTGTCACTGTGGGCTTTGGACAGCTCATATATATTACAGTATTTCAGTTTTTTAAAAAAAAAGAAGTTAAATCCAAGTCTTTTTTTTAGCTGAGAAGATGAACCATAAGAGTTTTGCTCTTAGGAGGCTTATAAATGCTTATGAGCCCCATGGATCTGTTTGATGCTCTGTTCCACTGTGGTTTCCCTTTGAAGTGAGAGACTTTTGATAAAAGTGATGTACTTTATGCTTGGAGCAGGATTTATATTGTGGTAAGCTGTGAAATGCCTTGGCCAAGGATATGGAGCTCATTGCACAAGTTCCTGTGGACAGATAGATACAGGCTCTGTCGTGAGGAACACCCAGGCTACGCCAATTGTTATAAACCTTCTGCTCAGCTGAAAAAACCCTAAATTGTGGCTAAGGGCTATTACACTTCCAAAGAGCTCTTGGAAAGTGGAGTTCATCTATTCTGATGCCTTTTCTCTGTGGCCTAATAAGAATCCCAGCAAATATATCAAAGAAGAGGTAAAGGGAACTGCTGTGGTTTGCTCCAGCTGGACTGAAACCAGACCAGTTTGGAGAGCAAGGGATTCATGCCCCCTCACATGTGTGATGGTAAAACCATGTGCAGAGGTGAAGAATGGCACTGCCTTTCTTGGCATTATATTATTATATACTCCCCACCTGGAGTACTGTGTCCAGCTCTGGAGCCCCCAGCGTAAGAAGGACATGGACCTGCTGGAGCGAGTGCAGAGGAGGGCCACGAAGATGATCAGAGGGCTGGAGCACCTCTCCTATGAAGACAGGCTGAAAGAGTTGGGGTTGTTCAGTCTGGAGAAGAGAAGGCTTCAGGGAGACCTTATAGCGGCCTTCCAGTACTTAAAGGGGGGCTACAGGAGAGATGGAGCAGGACTCTTTACCAGGGAGTATAGTGATAGGACGAGGGGTAATGGTTTTAAACTGAAAGAGGGTAGATTTAGATTAGATATCAGGAAGAAATTTTTCACTTTGAGGGTGGTGAGACACTGGAACAGGCTGGCCAGGGAAGTTGTGTGTGCCTCATCCCTGGAGGTGTTCAAGGCCAGGTTGGACGGGGCTTTGAGCAACCTGGTTTAGTGGGAGATGTCCCTGCCCATGGCAGGGCGGTTGGAACTTGATGATCTTCAAAGTCCCTTCCAACCTAAACCGTTCTATGATTCCATGATTCTATTACTAATACTTGCCTACGGTTTCTGCCCTGGATTGATCCATTCACCCTCCGTGTGCCTGTAGAGATGCTAGCTTAGAGAACATTTTGTCTTTGCTAAGTATCTGCAGAATTGCACTGGGCAAGTTCCCACAGATGGTTCTGCCATGAGGATGTTTGTTCGCTTCTACAGACTTTCAAAATAGTGATTTAAAGTATTTGCTGACTTATGTCTCCATGACACTCACTGCGAGGGCACTGTCACTGTCACTGCTCAGTTTATAAAAGCACAGAAGTTAAATCACATTTCAGGCTCTGGGTTGGTTTCTCTGTGGTTTCAGGAAAGCTGCTTTGCTGCTGTCTGTCTCCTTACTTGAGGAATGGAGGGCAGTGATATTTGCCAGCTTCACATAGAGTTTGTGATAATTAATGTTTGAAGATGAAAAGCTGCTTGATTTTGTAACAGGATTTTGGCTTACGTGTCTGCTGATGGGAGACAAGAAGAGCAATAGATGAAATTGCGCAAAGACAAAATCCAAATAACTTCAAACTCCACTGAGGTTTAAATAAAGCCTCTGTAGCACATTCATTTTTCTTAGGGATATGTAATAACTTAGAAAAAGTATTATAATGGACAAATATAGATTTTAAGTCTCACTCAGCACTGCACTGCCTCCTTTCCTGTGCAATGATGCTATGAATTTTCACTTCAGGCTGCCAACCACTGATTCATCTTCACATCATCTCTCGCCATTAAACTCTGGGTGAGTTCAGTTTTAAAGCAAAACTCTGAAATGGGGGTTATAAAGGAGATGGACCTCTTGAATTTTGTGTTTGAACTCTGGTTGTCACACATATCTTTTTAATGTTTATTTCAACTGCAAACTCTTTTTTGTACCCTGTGGTCCAGTATATCATCTTGGATCCAAATTAACAAGGGTACCCAAGCTATGTGTAGCTCCCTGGCTTTGACGTTTTGGCACTGCCTCGTTCCTCATCTGAACTTAGTCCGTGGCTAAAAATTGTAGTGTCATCCACAACGGTGAAAAATAATTTGGTTCAAACAGATTTCGGTCCCTTCAAGGATCAAAAGCATAATAGATGAAAACACAGTAAGTTAGAAGGTTTGAGTGTTGATTTAAGACATGTCAGACTCAAATTACCTGCTTCTTTCTTAGAGTTAAAATGGAACACAAAAGATAGGCCAGGCGGAATCTGAAGTAAAATAAAAGGTCTTCTAACCATGCTGGTAGAAATCTTGGGTCCTCTGATCCCTTCCCCCTGAGCTTGTGCTGATAGTTATTTAACAATTTTAGAAATGCTTTCTTTTGTGTGCATGCAGCTGATGTGAATTAGCCTGTAAGAGAAATCTGAGCATTTGAAGGTGTATGCCTTGACACAGCATGACGGTGCTCGTGCAGAAAGACGTGATGCAATTTAATGTTATTAATTGCTAGCTGGCTGATTAGATTTACAAGAAATTGTCAAACCTTGAAACCCCAAATAACCATTTCTTACAAAAGAAGAATTTATTATGCCATTAACTTTGTTCCTAGCAGGTTTTCCAAAGTGAAATCAGTAACTGCTATAAAACTTTTACTGCACGTTTTAATTTATTTCTCCCTCCAGTTAGGAAATGACTCAAAGACTTATTTTGGCGTTCTCTACTGTTATTATTTTTCATACATAAAGAACAATATTTGTACCTGCTTATTTCATCCATTGTGATTTTGAAACCTGTGTCACTCGCCTTTCTGCTCCTGGAAGGTCAGAGACGAGAGATATCAATAAAGAATTTAGTTTTTAGGGGGCTGAATGGGAAGGACCAGATGCCTTCTGCACATCTGTGGCAATACTAAAGAAGAGGATGAACAAGACAGTAGTGATTCAGAGCATTTTAGTGCTAAGACTACACTAAAGGGGTATAGATTTACCTCACCTGAGGCATCCAGGTTAGGAAAGTAATTGCACTGGGATCTCTGCATAGTCAGTGGAGAGACAGAGGTGCTTCCAGGCGGAATGATCTTTTTCTGTGGATTACATGGGGTCATCAGCAACTACATTGCTTCCTAAGTACTCTAAGCACCCAAAGCTAGGTAAATTCTTGGTGCTTGGCAGTGTTACTATGAGTGGTGTGTGCTGTGTTTAACTGAAGCAGCTGAGGGCTTGGGTGCCTGTGCCTCAGCGCCCGCTTGCAGGAGCTCCACAATATAAAATTTCACTGGGGTAAAAATTTTCCCGCATGGTGAAAAGCCATTCCGTGGGAAATACATGGTATGAAAATAAAGTATTGGGCTAGCTTCTTTACTGTTATGTGGATGACTATGCAAGGGACGTGGGGAAAGGGATTAAATACTTCAGAGTGAGATGGTTTTTTGACCTCAGCTTAGGTTTAATACCTGGTAAGAGATGCAGCGGTGGTGAATCAACTCCAGCACAGGGGGGCTGCAAACTATTGAGCGCCTAAATTTTCAGTAAGGATGGGAAATCTCAGCATCAAAAAAGCAGGCTCTGATACTTATAAGAGTAATGTAAAAGCTTTTGATGGAGAAGTACATAAGCAGAGACCTGAGAGTGGGTTTTGATTGTATAAATAATGAATATTTCCCAAGTGCTTAGTGAAGGGTTCTTATTTCCTACAGCATAAGGAGCATCTCTGTGGATAAAATACCTCAGGTTTTGTCAAACCATTTATCCTTTGCAATATTCCTGGAAGATTTCCATCCAGTTGCAAGTAGTAGTTGATGTAAGAGAATACAGAAAGGATCAATATTAAAACCATCTTCATAGCTCAGAAAATCTAATCTTGGAGTCAGATTAATCTGAGCTTCAGAAATATTGAAATGGTGAAATGCTCGTTGCCTCTCAGTGGATTTGGCAAACAGACGTTTCCGGTCTACCTTATCCAGACTACCAAACCCTTGAAGATTTGCCCCCACGAATCTGAGTTTGCCAGCCCCTGGGCAAGCATCTCAGGCCACTCCAGTTCTAGGCACCCAGGTATTTTGCCATGCGTGGCTGCGTGCAGTGCAGTGGCCATGCATGGGACTGTTGTGGTCAGAGCAGTGGGGGGGAGCCAGTTACACAGCGCTTTCTATTTCTGCCTGAAAGTTCCTGGTTTCATTTCAGGCTCACTCATAATCCTAAAACACAGGGATGTATGGCCAGTCATGTGCTTGTCAGAGCTGTTATATGCTTCCGTGTTCTTCTGATAAAGATATGATTTAGTGGGCAATGGGAACTGCTGCTGGAGCTAGGGGTGAACTTTTGCAAAGGGGTGAACATCTCCGACAGCTGGTATTGTTAAACTCCAGCCTTGCTGAGGAGACTTTACGGAATTGCCTTTGAAACTTACTGCACGGGTCAAATCCAGCCTGCTTTCTCTTTCATTCCTGTCAAATACTGACTGACTGTGTTTTCCCTGCAACTGATTGTCAGTACGAGATACCAAAATAGGAAGAGTACACTTTCATTATTTACGTGTCAGGCAGAGGGATGCGTAGCAAAAGGAGATGATGGGAAGTATTAAATCCTTCGAGCAAGGTGCTTAGGAAAGCATTAAGGCACTGCTAAAAGCAGCTGAGTGCTACGCCTTAGCGCACCAGCTCTGTTAACACCCCTTGCACCCACACGGCAGGCAGAAAGTGTTTGTAAGAGAGGATAAGGCATACGTGGGCACGGTGTTAAGAAGTGACACACCGTCTAAACTGTCACGTCCTTCATCCCATAATGGATTGTATATAAAACATTGCTTTTCAAAGCGTAACATTGCACTGCATTACCGGTGTGCCCAGTCTGGGCCCATAACTCTCTGCTGCTCCTCTGTTTTCACTGCGTCGGCTCACGTCCAGCAGTGCCACTGCCCAGGGTTACTCTCGCTGCTGGGCTGGCAGTACTGAGTGGGACATGGGTGGAGGAGGAGAAAAAGTAGAAATTGCAGCTTTTATAGATAATGATCCTTTAATGCTGCACAATTTTCCCTTTATGTATGTTAGTGTGAAGTGAAATTCAAGCAAAGTGGTGGTTTAGGAACTGTATAATAGCCCCTGTGGAGAAAAAAATTGACCAAAGCTGCCTTCTGCAAAGGCACATCTGTAGCTGCTGCACCTCTGCCTTGCATTTCAATGTCTCTCAGAGGTGACAAACCCAAGTGACGCACAAAGTGCACAGCAGGAGACAACTGCAAATAGGTTAAAGCCATCAAACTGCTCTGCTTGCAGGTTTGATTTCTGTCTTGGTAAACTTCCATTCCCCTGACCAGTAGAAGTGGACTTTGTGGATGGATAGGTAGACGATGGCGTGGTCCCTGCATGTTGCATATGTAGCACATAGTGCATCTGGGGTCTTTGGAACAGCCCCCTGGGCTGTTGGAAATGGATCCAAATCTGGCTGGACTATAGGCTGCAGCGTGACAGTAGTTCTGGAGCCCAAACCCAGAAAACGTCACTTTTGTACCCATACCAGTGTTGCTGTATGCTGGGGAAGAACTGACATGCTGGCATGTATTTGCTCTTTTGCTATAACCATTTTAAACAATTGCTTTGTTGCTATATAGAGCTGTGTTCTTTTGAGGGGACAGACTCAGAGCAGCTGTGATGCCTTTGCACTGCAGCGTGACAGGTACAGCTGTGTCCCCTCCTCTGACGTGTTCTTCAGGTTGCTTTTACAAGCAGTTGAATTCTGAATGGGTTACAGTTGTCAAAAAAACCCCAAGAAAAACATGACACTGAACATCATGCCACTCATGGCATCCAGAAGCTATTTGAAAATTAATAGAAGATTATTTCCCACTCAGCCCACACAGACATCCGAATCTGGGTACTGTCAGCTACTGCAACGTTTTACATGAGAGCATGTGCAGAATGTTTTTAAAAGAAGAAAAATCCTTCTGGCTTTTTTTTTTTTATAAATATTTATGCAGTTTCAGCACTAAATCTGCAGTTCATGTGTACACGTTTAATGTGCAAACGTGCAAATCTATGAATTCACTGAAAGCTAATATAATAACATGATAGGAGAAATACACGTATTCTTTAGCAAGAATGAGCATGTTTAATTTTCTCTATCATTAGAGCTGTTTTTAATGTCGTTAATCCTTTTTTAAAGATGAGATGTTGAAACCACTGTTATATTACTTGCTATGAGAATAAATGAATATTGATTAATGTAGGCGACAATTTAAACTGAATTGTCATGTCATGCCATTTAGATTTCTTCTGAATGATTTTAAAAGCAAGAGAAACTTCAGAGTTACACAAACACATGGCTATTAATTTATCTGAAATTCTTTTTTTGTAGCTGTCGTCTTCAAGGCCTTCTTCATCTGTACGCACGAACCTTTGAGCTCTTTGTATGCTTCTGTATGCGTGAACCTTTGAACTCCCCTGTAGTCGCTTTTATCCTACTAAACTTGTCATTAGTGTAACACAGTAGAACTTGTCATTATAAGTATTATTTTCTTTCTAGATGTGTCCATATTTTAATCACTGCATTAACCTTGGCCAGACACTGCAGGGCTTCCTGAGGGTAGGATGGTAAACGTTTAGTTAATTTTAAAACCTTTATGGTTTTGATGTGTCCAAAGAATTTTAAAATTTGCATTTGCAATGCCTGCGCTAAAGTAGTTATAATGTGATTCTCTCAATTACTTCTTCATGTGTGTTTATGTAAATGAAAAAGCTCTTTATTTATGTCACTTCTTAACATTTTCCTGTCTCTTCACACACATATGAAAGAAAATAGCATGCTTTGTCATTTAAAAAAAAAGTCTTCTAAGGTATATAGATGGTGAATGTG
Organism: Anarhynchus alexandrinus; assembly: GCA_008711295.1. Taxonomy (NCBI): domain Eukaryota; kingdom Metazoa; phylum Chordata; class Aves; order Charadriiformes; family Charadriidae; genus Anarhynchus; species Anarhynchus alexandrinus. The sequence continues at coordinate 1,850,134 of VUYV01000013.1, forward strand.
GTATGAACCATTGGTTTGTCCAGGTTGTTTTGAATTAGTCTGTTGTGGTGTGAAGTAATACTTGAAGGAGAGCACAAAAATGAGAGAGTTTATTAGGATTTTTAGAAAACTGTTATAAATATTACCATGGGGGTGAAGGTTCTGAATATCTCCAAAGTTTAATAGCAGAAAGATTAGAAGGGATGCTGTAGGAAATGTATAATTTCTCCATTTCCAGGGCAAAACCGGCAAGAATGAGAGTATTAGCTGACTAAGAATCCTTAGTGTTTCTGTGTGATAGGCACAGCCAGTGTTGTGATGCTCTGTAAATCTGCTGTGACAATGACTTTCTACCTTTTGGGTTACATTTTCCAGATCCCAAATCAGCTAAGGAGTGTAATCACATGCTAAATCTGTCTTTATTCAAGATGCTCTTGAGGATGTTTATCTTTCAGAGACTTCAGTGGGACCAGGCATGTATTCAAAGACGAGCACATATTTAAGTGCTTTTCCAAAGTGTGATGCTTTCCTGAATCAGAGTGATGCAGTGAAACTGTTTTGGAGAAGGATACAACTCCCTGTTATCTGCTTCTGCTCGATCACATCCTTTTTGATCCGCAGCTGTCTGTACTTTTTAATGGACTGCTTTCCAAATACGCCAGTGAAATGTAACTTGTCACTGCTGAGGAGAGCTTCGGTTTGGCATTGTGGGGAGAGCAATAGTTCAGGAAACAGGAGACCTGGGTGCCCCTGCATAGCTGTGCCCGGGAGGCATTGTGCGGCTCGGTGTAACCCAGTTCCCTACACCTTTGATTCCTTTCCAAGCACTGTAACACAAATAACTAATAATAACAGAGCTGTTGCTGGGGGAAAGAATCATCCTTGTATGGGTAAATTCACATCAGATTGAGTGGGATGCCTGCAAACTTGAAAATTAGAATGGGGAGAACAAAGCAGAAACCGCAAGCTTATTAGATTCGCAGAGGCAGTTTTGTATGAGTTTTCCCAGCTTCCTGCGAGAAGAAATATTTTCAAAATGGGTTTGATTGCTAATCTGATTATGGCAGCTCAGAAGTTAAATTGAAACATGAAGTAAATGAAGGCTTTTGGAGTTATGAATTAATCAGAAAACTAATTAGGACAGATAAAAGAAATGCAAGTCAGTGAATTGTTTTTCTTATCTTGGAATAAGAACATTTAAATTGAAAAGATGATATTAAACAAAGCCTAGAAACAACTGGAAATCATGTTAGTGAAAAGATAAGTACTAATAGGGGATTTTTTTTTTAAAAACATGATACAGCTTTTCAAAAATTGTTTCCAAAGAGGGAACAGCAGTTTAGAAGAGTGGCTGTCTGTAGGCTCTGGGACAGTTGGAAGATAAATGTTGAATGGAAGCTGAGTATATGGTGAGAGAGATGGGGCCAGTGAGTCTCAGCAAGTGCTCCACTGATGTCTGTAAAAGCAGTGCCTGTGGGCTGGCTGCGCTCTCACACACTGGGATTTCAGGGCAGGAGCATTTCAGTGTGCATCGTGTGGTCCTGACCCCCAGCTGAGTGGTGGGGCAGGCTCTGGCCCTGGGCCATCCCTGCCTGCGCCAGCAGCTGCCAGCGCCTTGGGGACCATCCCTGTACCATGGGTGGCTTGCAGGCACTTGGGCTGCCTCCTGCACCAAGAGAAAGAAGGGGATGTTTTTTAAGTCACTAGATTGGAAAGGTTGCCTTAAGACTTTTTCTCTTGGAGCAAGTCGTACAGGAATGTACCATAATTGTTTGAACCATCTCTCCAGAACACCTTTTGCACGAAAATATTATTGGGCTGTTTCATATATGGTAACACTGAATATAAACTGCAATGAATGATGACATATCAGTGCACTGACTGAAGGAATCAGAGATAACTTTCAGAAATGAGATCAGAAGAAACTGGTTGCTCTCAAGCACTGGAAAGTGGCTAGAGGAGAACAGCCAGGATACAACACACTGAAATCTTGGTGAGACCCACAGTCACTGAATCTCCCATGCTGCTGTTGGCACCGGTAGCATTGGTACTAAATTATCAGGGAGGGCCATTGGTGGTACAGGCAGCCTCACGTGGTGACCACCACTGTATGGGGCAGCAGTGCTACACCCCTGATGGGCACAGATGGGCTCTTGAGAACATCCCTGGCATGGTGCTGGGGGCAGAGAGGCAGTCATGCTGTGCCACCCCTCCCTGCGGGGTCCTTTGTGTGCCTACCAGCTTGAAAAGTCCGTGAGTGCCTCACAGACCCTGGGCACCCCAAATTCATGCTGCTTTAGAGAGGCTACTAAATCCATTACTACTGCTCCCTTAAAATACAAGGACTGTCATTGTAATACATTTTAAAATCAAAATAAGCTTTACGCCCTGACTTGAGTTTAACCAGTAAGAGTGTCCCTGCTCTGAAAAGCTGGAAGCAGGATAAGTATTAAGGAAGTTTAAAGTGATCATTAACATTAACATATTTCTCTCATCGCCTACATGAACATGAGAAAGAGAACCGTAGAGGTGATGTATAATATTCATATTGCTTAATGTGTTACAGGAAAGTGTTTGGACACTGCAGAGGAAAGACAGATAAAAGGATCTGTACAGGACAGTAGATGAATATGCCCCTGAAATGTGTTGCAGTATTGGGTGATCACTCAGCCTGGAAGACAGAGACTGTGTGGCAGCTACCTGGCTCTTATTTATTGAATTACCTGGCTGGTAGCTTGCAATTCCTTGTTGAATTATATGTTAGCAAGCAGCTTCAAAAAAATAATAAAAAAAAAAGGAAGAAAAATAATTTCTTGAAGTAGTTTCTCTCTAAGATCACAGTCAACTTACAAACAATGTATTCAAGGAATTATGAATCGCCCATAGATTATAGCTTCTAACAGGTGAAATTGTTGCAATGGTTTCTGCAAACAGATACCCTGTTTGTATCATCTATCAAGCATTTAACAATGATTTAAGCCCAGGCCAAAAACTGTGATTAGGGTGGGAGTTAGATGCTTAAATAGCTGTGAGGACCAGCACTTCAGCCCTTCAGCCAAGCCCATGCATTCAGCTAACCGAGATGATGTGGGCCCTTGTGGGTTTTGTCTGTCTGTTCTCTGGCTTGGTGAGCTGGGTTTGTACTTAACAAAATACAAATACATACATGCACGTTCCCTATGCAGAAAGGCAAATGCCATTTACATGATATGGATATTGACAGAGAAGTGATGGAAACAGTCTGTGCTAGTTCTCATGAGAAAGTTTCCATTTCTTAATTATTTTTCTCAGTGTTTGCCTGTACCTGCTGCCCCTTTACTCTCATGTACAAAGACACTGATTCTCTTTATTATCTCCTCTCAGCAGCATCTGCTCTCCTGATTTCCATCGCTGACTGCTCCCTCACACACCTGAGCTGGCGACCGCAGCTTCTTGTCAAGGCAAGAGCCACCCTCCTCTCTACATAGTGCCGAAAAATAGCTTATTTTAATCAAGAAGAAAATGTTGTTTTTCAGATAGCACATAATCACTTTGTGTAACTCACTGCCTCAGGATGCCAACAATTTATTAAATATATTTAAGGAGTGTAGGTCCACTCTGTCTGTTAAACACAGCGGTCTTTATGCAGACAAGGACTTGGGAAGGTTTTCTCCTGAGGCTGTAAAATAGAGAAATAGTCTATGTATGTACCAATCACTTGCTGCCAGCATTCATCTCATGGTGTGGTCACCGGTGGTCACTGGTCTCGCTGGTCTGACTGGTCTCCTCACCCTCATCTTAAGAAAGCAGTGTTCAGCGATAGTTCAGAGTATATGTGTGTATACATCCATCCACTGCTTCTGCTTCTCTCACCTTGGCTCTTCTACCTCCATCCCCAAGGCTAGTACCTACTTTCCTTCCCCATAAAGCTTTGTAGCACCTCAGAATCACAGTGCAACACACGCAGGAATGTTTTGCAGGGTGTTAAAGGCCATTGGTAGAACAAATAAAGGATACAAGTCAGGTAGTTTTTTTGGATTACTGCTCGAATTTAGATAGGATTATGGGAGAAGTTGGAAGGCAGAACTGTGCAAATGGTAAACATTGCAAAGTGCTGTTATACAGAGATTGAGCTTCCTGAGTCCTCCAAGGAACTTCAAAATGGATGTGTCCTTATGCCTTTTGGTTTTTCATGAAAATGCTACATGTGTATAAAGGGAATATTTGTATACCAGTACGGTACTTTGTCTTCATTATTGTTAACTCATTATTAATTTTTCATCAGTAGATTCATATGTCTTGAGTTATTCCACATGCCCTGTGCATCAGTGAACTCTGGCAAATTTGAATTTAAAACTCTTCTGGGTCTAGGAAACCAAAAACATCTTAAAGTTCTAGAAATTTCTGTTCTCAGGGGTTGAAGGTGCATGGGCTGGTAGCAGAGGTATGACTCCTGATCTCTGGGTAAATGATGTAATGTATTTTCTGTTTCATTTGCCCATGTTTGAATGAGGGACAGAGCTAAGAAGCTACCAGTAGCTATTCAGGCAGACAAGCCAAGCTGCCAGCAACTGGCTCTGGCTGCTGAACTTTTTGCTTTGCATTTGCTGGATAAGCAGTTGTACAATCAAGAGCTGCATCTGCTTCAGTTTCATCATATGCTGAAGTGCCTCTCTTCGGCATTTCAAGTGCTATAAATGAATTACAGATAATAGTAAGAGGATCTTAAACATTTTCTCTGAGTTAGCAGTCGAGAGTGTGCTCAAAATCTTACGTTATTGTAGGGGATTAACTTCTGACATACATCCCAAAGGAAGAGGGGAGTCCCCTTCCCCAGAGCCTTGTGGCTGCCCGTGTCTCCAGTCTGTGCTTCCTAGTGGAGTGCTTTGGGAGGCTAACCCTGGTAGGAACGGCATGGGAAGGAGACATCCACGCTATCCTGGAACGGTCTTTGCCTTCCTACAAGTGAAAAATGGGATGTGGCAGTCTGCCTGAGCAGAGCTGCAACATCCCTTTGGGGACTTGCTTTTGGAGAGGGCCGTGCTGTGCTCCCTGTGTGGCTTCCTCATTACTTGTGATTGTAGGTCCTTTGGCAGTGACTGCTTCAATTGAAAATCTCAGCAGCCCAAATGAATGTCTGTAAGGGAGGAACGTACCTGGGAGTCACCAGGGAAATCAAAAGGTGCTCTGGAATAATAAATGTATAAGTGTTTTTCTTAGATTTTGTGTGTGATGGGGAAAATTATCCTTCCCCTGAAGGATCATTAATAAATAGTCTCAAACATGCCCACAAAAAATATCTTGCCCAGCAGCTTGACATGAATCCTCTTCTTCTTTTGCTCTCTTTTTCCTCCAAAATAGTGAGTTGATAGCTGGCACCCACCATAGATTACCTAGCACCAACATGATGCTGAGTCAGTGGCATTTTTCAGGATGGTTTGAATTTAATTGCATTGAAAACAGAGGCAAGTGGTGTAGCCAACTCTTTAAAGCCAGGTACAGTCAGCACTGTCACCTGAAGGCATCTGAGGTAGCTTCAGAATGGCTAGGCTGGATACTGGACCATGGTTATAAAGTTCAGAGCTCATTAACCCACTGTCTTGCAGGGCAGCTGATTTTAACCGTAGCTTGGGTATCTCTCAGTTGTGCTGTAGCTGTGTGGTGGGCACATGAAATGTTAGGGGCTATATGAAACAAGGCAGTGGCTTTGAGACAATGGTTTTCCATCCCAAAATATGCAAAACACCCTCAAATCAAGAGCTGTGGCACACCTGAGGGAACTGATAATGCTGGGTCAGTATTGAGAAGAGGGTTTAACAAGGAGATCATGCCAACACTGCAGTTTAAAAAATAACCCTGAAAGAAGTTCTGAAGAAGTAGTTTATGATTGGTTGGGGAGGAGAATGATATAAGGACCTGGTACCATGAGAATATCCATCCCTTTTCCTTTGTCACTGGTAGTGCTCCCAGGCACTAGCTAGTGTCTGAATCAGGAGGTGGCATGGAAAAATGAGTAAAATAAACCCCCTCATCACCCATCAGCCTCAGATCTGTTCCATGTGGCTGCAAGGGGAAATTGCTTCACCCTGGTCCTATATTTTGGAGGATCATGTGTCCTTGTCCTCACAGCCACTCAGGCTGCCCCACCACTGCTACCCATCACAGAAGAGCTGGAGCAACTCCAGTTCTGCCATATGCCTGATGGATAATAATATGTAATTAATAATACATCTATAATGCCCTTGCTCTCCTTCAGGAGATGCTGAGGAGTGACTTGAACGCTGCTGAGCCTGTGTTGCTGGTGCAGAGGGACACGGCACTAAATAGCACTGACCGGCAGGAGGGGACTCCTGCAATGAGAGTCGGGAGTTAATACTGGGTTTTTCTGGCTAGCTATGAGAAAAAGCATGAATGGACTTGTTTGGGAAAGGGAAAGGGAAAAAGGTCTGTCTGAGGAAAATCCCATACGTCCGTGAAGTAGATCATGGAGAAAACTCCTTCTTGCAGAGTTTTCATAAAACAGTGTTATTACATTACAGAGCCATATGAAGCAGTCTACCTCTGTGATCTAGGAGTGTTAAAAAAATGGAAAAACTTGAAGGAAAAATGCAAAAAGAAGAATTATCATAATGAAATATACTGTAGGAAGGCTAAGATACTGAAGCTTGGCTTAATTGACAAAAAGTGTCATTGAGTAAAGAATGTGGTTCAATAATTGATCTTCTTACATTTTAATATTTTAGTCCTAGTCAGATATTGTGGGAACTGGAGATTGTGAAATATTTTTTTTAAACTCTCCGTTTCTTTGAAGTTTATGATAGGTTGAGAGTTGCCATTCAAAACATAATTTTTCATCATTATAACCCATAGAAAGTAACACAGCTTTATTTGGTTTTAGGTGTTAAATGGTCACAGGAAGAAGTCAGATAACTATCAGAGCGATAAGTTATGCATCATGACTAAATGAAGTAAATCCAATGACTCCGCAAAGATATTGCAGGAGAATGTGATCAGAAACTAGATCAGTAGGAACAGTAATGGCAGTCCATGTCAACTTTTCAACAACAAAAGTTCTGTTCAAGTTAAGCTCACTTATGCTTTGTGGAAGAATTCAAACACTATGCATATCGATTGGATCAAACAAAATGGGAAAAAGGAGGATTTTACTTCTGAGTTTATATTTTTAGCCCATGCAAACCAGTCTTTTATGATCATAATCTATGCAATAAGTTCACCACTGCTGGAACTTCAAGCTTGGAAGCATGTAGAAGTGCTGTATGGGGATTAGTCATGTTTTTAAGCTCCCAAAACTTTCTCAAATGCTAATCTCCAAAAGTACTTTCTGAGTTGCATTCACTTAGTCTTGGGTTTTAAAGTAAAAATACTGAAATAGCAAAAGAAAGAGCGTTTTTCTTAAATTTAGAGCTATTGCCTCCAAAATAGATTTTGGGTTCGCATTGGCTATGGGCTAGCCTATTTTATGTCACTTTTAGAGTGTTTATACCCCCTAGGTGATGGGGACATGTGACTGGAGCAGCTATATGTGGTATTTTTAACAAGTACTGTCAAAAATATTTAGAAGGCATTTTTCTTTTTGGCCAAATTTATGGCCAGCAAGGCTAGGTTCATTGTCTGATAAGGGGTAAAATGAGAAAGGGTCTGCCCAGAACCTCTGATTTGCCTTCTGGCCCGACACTGTAATATTTATTTCAAAGATACCTAGAATACCATTAAAGAAGGCTTAGAATACAGTGCAGAGTAGGGCAACAACACTACAGCCACAAATACAGTTTGGAAATAGTCTCAAGTGCAACTGGAGATAATATAAATTACGTCTGTATCCTGAGAGAGTTTATGGGTGTAGCTGGAAGAGCAGTATTGCTGCATTAGGGGAGCAGAGGCATTGCACAACCCCGGTGAAGCCGCTGGGCAGCTTGAGTGTGCTCTTGAACTCAAAAAAAGTGCCTTTGGTTGCCTTGTCTGAGCACATGAAAAGAAACGAGGACGTGAACATGCTACGTGAGCTCCTGCCCTGCAGAAGCACTGAGGCAGAGAGACAGTCGAGGGTCCAGGGTCCCGGTCTAGGGCTACCTGAATGCTGAATAGATATTTAGCCAGCACACAAGCTCCAAGGCTTGCTGAGCTTGTGCTGAACAAGATGGGCAAATCCTTGCTGCACACAGCTTCCCACAAGCTGTGCTGCGGTGGTGCCTCCCCCAGGCCGGGACTGGCGCTGGGGAAAGTGCCTGCAGAACAGCACACCTGCACCTGGCACCATTCATGCAGCGTAACGATGCTGCAAGCTCTGTTTTGTTTAAAAGGACATTGTTTAAATTTGTTACTAATTTTTAATGTTTAATATGTAACTATTTTCTGCTTTTTTTTTTTCCAGATCAACAGGGAATCTTGTCACCATTTTACCGTGGAGATGATAGAAAAGGAGAAGGGAACTGGCTTTTGAACCACTAGCCGGTCACCTGCCATTTGCACAGGGTTACCACATGGTAAGATGCAACGTCTGGATACAGTTTTGTGAAGGGTGTGCTGCATAGATGCAGGCATGCAATTTCAAATTGTTATTTTGAGACTGTAGAACTATAACACAAGAGAGAGCCTTATTCCACCCTCACTTCACAGATCATTTATGCCTTATGTGTGCATATATGTGTATATGTAATTATGTATAAACACAAACTGTGTTTGAATAAACTAACTTATGCTAGAAATCAATGCCGAATCTGCTTAGTGTCAAACTAGCCAAAGCGATATTAAACCATCAGTAATTTTCATTCATTAACCCGATTTAATGCAGTACCAAAGGACAGAAACAAGCACAAATTGGATAGCAAACGCATTTGAAGTATCTGTGCTAAATTGCCACAAGCAGAAAACAAGGATTAGGTGTTACGTCCATTTGTAAGTGTTCCTGCTTCTCGCCCCGGCCCTTTCACGCTGAATCACTCCCGTCTTCTTGGAAGCTTTTCAGAAATCGGTTTCTGATTACTATGCAAGGATAAAATACAACAGATAGGCACTGTTCTGGAATGATTTGTTTGATAAACCAGATAATCCACCTCTCATAAAACTTCGAGAATTCGGAGTCATCTTTTCTGAAGTGCAATTTAGCTAATCAGCTAATTCATTGCCATCCTGGTAAGCCATGAATTGAATCACTTGTATTACAGATGATACTAACAAAACCTGTACTAGTTAATAAAACAGAATGGTTTGCTTACTCAGCCTTAAAAAGCAGAATGACGGGTAGTTACCACTTGCTTTACTAAAAGTGCTGTATAATGCTTATGAATAAAATAGGACTCAATTTAGGAGACTGTTGCCGAATTGAGAAGTGGCAATAACAGAGAAACAAATTAGCGTCCATGTGTTTTGTGTCTCCAAAGTGAAGAACATTTTGTACAGTCACATTTACTTTTCTTTCTAACAGTTCTATGCAGCAGATTAGCGTGATTGCTAATGATATGGGGTCTTTTCTATATTTATGTTATGTGTGTTATGTCCATTAAGTAATTTTGAGAAAAGATGTCATACAATTAAGATTTAAAAAACCCAGCCAGCATTATTTAGCCTGATAAGTGATTCATGCCCTTTGCATCTTACATTAAGTGAGTGAGTAAAGGATCAGGACTATTTCTAGGATCAGCTCCAAAGTAATAACAAATCTATCAAAGTGTGCTGTGCGTAGTCCTAAATTCAGAACCATATTCATGAAAATTCTTGCTCAACTGCTGCCTTGCAGTGGTGACATCTAAACTGCATGCAGCCTTTTTCCTGGTTAGCTACACTGAATTCATCAAGAAATGTCATAAACAATATAGCATATTTAAATATTTAGAAAGTGCATTAAAGACAAATGACCTCATAAAGTCTGTGTTCGTTTCCCAAGGTAATTCGGGAGGTGCTTTAAAAGCTATCCAGAGACGTGAGAAGACCTGGGGTCTGAAATGGGCCAGGGGGAGGGCGTTACATGAGCACACTTGCCCATGGGGGCTCTGGGGTAAAAAGTGCCGTGTGCTTTTCACCCGAAATCCCACTGGAAAGCAAAAAATTGCCTCTGGTAAATCAAAACTGACATGTTGCAAGACAAGAATTAATTTCCGCAGACTGGCATTTTTCATGGATAGCTGTTTTGTTGGAAACTTTATGACCAGCTGTAACAGCAATCCTTTAGCCTGTTTGGGTGAGGTGCAAGGGCACTACCGCCGCATGGGCACTTGGGGGAAATACATCATCAAAAGCACATGCCATCCCTGTAACTGGGGGGTAAGGACTGTACAGATGGATCTGACAGCATCTTTCTGAGGAATTAATCCACACTGCTGAGATGTTTGGAAATCTTTCTAACTGCAGATGTTTCTGACAACAACAGCACTTGTAGCTGGATTCTCCACCAGAAATAAAACTGCAGTATTAAGCAGCTGATCACTTTGCAAATCACCATCTTTTTGTCATGTAGTTTGACTACGTTATTTGATAATGTGGTAAGTGACTCACGCCTTACTTTTTGCTTTCAGAACAGGTACTAAAGTTTGAGTCAGAATGTCCCCAGCGGGACTGTGATAAAGTACCTCATTTCTGAACATTTCACAGGCTCAGCCCAGTCCCAGTGCTTGTGAGTCCTTCTTTAAGGATGCAGCCACCTAAGGGAAAATGCAATGATAAAGAACTTGTTTCTGCTGGCTCATTTTATATCCATCCTTTTGTTGGCCTTTTGAAATGTAGTATTATGCCAGAACTTAATTGCAGTGCTCTTAATTGCATGCAGAGCCATAAACACTGAGTTAATATATTGCATATGGTTGTGTGTGTGTACATGTCAATCACAGATTACTTAGCTACCTTTTTAGACATTAAATTTGTGAATGTTTCTTAGGAGAGAAACCTTTGACAATGTGAAGTCTTTTGAGCTACAGTGAGATTTAAGCCATGTGGAAAGCTCACTTCTCCCGCTGCAAACAAATTAACATTGGCATGGAAAAGTTTAAGACATCAGTCAATGATAGCTCATCTCTGGGTAAGATTCAAATATATATACCTGTCAAAATTAATGAGGAATATTTCTTACAGGTTAGCAGTGATATTTTAAGAATGCTGACAGAAATAATTTCACAGAAAATGGTGCTGAGCTACTCCAAATCATGGCCAGACCTAAATATAGCATTCGTAGATGTTTGCTTCTCCTGTAATTTTTACTTCTGTCATCTTTGTACTGTGTTAGTGTCATTCATTCAATGTGCTTATCTGATCGTTGTATTTTCAATGTAACAGGAGCGTTTTACCTTGCATTACCCAAACCTGGTGGAGTTTCTAGAGAGCTCGTGTTCACATCCCAGCTACCAAACTGAGTGTGCTGTTCATGGGGCAAAGGGAAATTTGCTTCACCCTGTAGGCGTTGTAGGATTTTTAAAATCCATTTTCATTATGCATGAAGCAGGGTGGGGTGGGTCAGCTTTTTTTGTCAGAATTGTCTTTTACTGTGAAATTAGTTTGCTAATTAAATGAAACTGTTTGCGGGGGAAGAAGTGTTTGCTCTCTTGCCAAAACCAAGGTGTTTTGTTTGTTTTGGTTTATATCTAGAATTGCAATATAAAATATTGAAAATGAAAACTTTTAATCCAAAACCTGGAATATTTTTATTTAGAAATGCTCTCTTTTGGAACAGCAGCACCACCAGTTTAGGACTGTCGGTTACTACCTCCTGTTATTTTAGCACAGGTTTGTATTCAGTGGCTGCTGCTGCTCGTGTCAGCAGCTGCCCGCCTCCGTGCTGGCCTCTGGCCGGCTGCCAGGCTGCATTCCTGGATTCCCCCCAAACAGGCTGCTTTCCTGCAACAGGGGTTTGCTAGGGGTTCCCCTCCTTTTTGGACCAGAAAGGGGCTAGGTGTATACTGGGCTGTCTGCTCAGTTGTCATTTTTCCAGCAATGCCTTTTTTAGGGAGGTGCCTTCTAAATTATACACTATACACAGCTTTAAGTACTTCTGTGCATAGAGCTCACAAGCATTTATGCATGTGGCTTTTCTCAAAACAAAATGTTATCTCTTGGGATGGAATTGAATACATTCCACTTCAAGTAATTTGTCAGAAAATTTCTATTTTTCATGCAAAGGAGGGGTGCATTTTAATAGTCTTCTTAATGCATTCAGATCATTCCCATGGAAAGATGGAGCCAAACCAATACAGCAAAACCCTGCTCTTACATTTCTCAAACATTTTCAAATATTTGTTCACAATTCACTTTGATCATTTTCCTAGCTCATTTAAGAGCATTCAGATTTTGTCTGGGAAGTGAATTTTCAAGTTAAAACTAAGAAACAAGATTTGATATTTGTGCGTGCACATATTCTTACTATAAAACCTTATGCTTGTCTAACATGGGAACAGAAATACAGAGAGGAGGCCAAAATACACCCAATTATAAATTTTTTATTATTCTAGGGGATTCATACTATGGAAACTGTTCTAGGACATGTCATGAATTTGGTACAATACGTAAGTAAAATGGACATAAATAGGGGACAGAGAGTTGTTTTTCTCAGGTTCATCATAACAAACTTTATTTACTTACCTGCCTGTATAATTTGCCAGTCAAAATCAGAGCTAATAAGGCATCTTTAAGGCAACCACTTGCTAAGTACTGGTATCTTCTCTGTGGTCAGATATGGCCTGGACTTCAGAGAAAAGAGAAATCAGTCTTGCAATCACAGAAAACTCACAAGATGTCCATAGGTAAAGATCAATTGAAATATTTGACAAATTAATTGATCCATGTTCCAGGGTGTATATTTGTGGTACAGGTTAGGAGAGAATCGGAGGCATAGGCAGCTGAGGGAGCCTGTCCCAGTGCTCTGTCTGCAGCCAGAGCACAGCCTCCTGAGGCTGTAAACCACACAGTAAAGGGATGGTACAAAACGCACCCAGCAGGTCATGCCCAGAAGGTGTGATAAAGCTCCGAACGCACCAGCCCTCACATCCCTGTGTGGTGCCTTGCAGAATGTCCCAAAGCAAAAACCAGCTGTGCTGGGGCAGCGCCAGAGCAACAGCACAGCAGTGGTGCAGCTCGAAATGTGGGAATAATTTAGCATATAGATTAGATAATTTTGTTGAAACAGAATGGTGGTGCCAAGAAAGCTGCCACTTCTTGGAGGGAGCTGAGAGCTTTCTTCTCTCTGACAAAAGTCCCGCGGTATTTAGGTGCAGTAAGTTATTATGGTGCTTGGAGAAAGGGGATTTGACAATCATGTCAATTATGCTTCATTTTGTGAGCAATTTCAGGAACATAATAGGGGTCAGAGAAGAGGACAAGTCTTGTTCCATGGTATGTTTAGTATGGTGATGCAGAAATGCCTTCCTCTCTCCCTGCCCTCCCCTCAGTTAAAACAAAAAAGCCTCATTAAAACCCAGTAAAAGACACTGAATTTTTTATGCACCCATAGATTTGCCATTGCTTTCTGTCTTCCTTGTGAGAGCTCAAACACACTATAATGATTCAAATCTGTCCTTTATGTAACTATTTTCTTCAGTTAAATTAAAACAGGGGGGAATTAGCCCCTTTCATACTTCTTTTCCAAAGCTGGTTGCAAGTGTTGTACATGTGGAAATGAGGTTTTAAATGGAAGGGGAATGACTCATTAATTTAAAACCCAAACCAAAGAGATAATTGCATATACTATAACTTCTGTTATAATGAGGAGTTAGTCATAAGTGATTACATAAATTTTAGAGCTCAAATGATTTTTTTTAAAACGTTTGGGGTTAAATCCTGTCCTGGCAGGAACGGAAAGTGCAGAGGCATCCTGCCTCTTTGGCACAGAGGCTGCCGTTGGCCAGACTAAAATTTATTGGGGTGGGCTCAGGGATTTGCTGAGGAAACATTTTGTTGTTTATCCCAATCTGCTCACTTACCCAGCCAGTCTCACCACTTTTTGGTTAGTATGATAATTATTCCTTCCTCCTTAGAGTTTCTTGGGCTTTGGGTTCAGATTTGCCCTCTGAAAGCCAAAAAACTTTCCTTATTATTTCCTCCTCTCCTCTTGTTTTTGACCAAAGGTTATCTCTTAGATTTTAAAAAAGCAATTCCCAGTGCGGACTAGCAATATTCACTGGAAATACCTTTTCTATATGAGCTGCAGAAGAGAGGTTCAGTTCTATGGAGATCCAGTTCCCTATTCAATTAGCCTTACTGGATTGATTCGAACTACAGTGGTAGGCTTAATTAGCAATAGCTGAGGAAAAAGATGTTATGCTTTGTAGCAGCAAGCCGATATTCCAAATGCCTTGGCAAAAACAGATAGGTGGCTAAACCATCGTATGGGGATGAATCATGCAGATGGCTGGCAAAATCATAGCTATACTACGTGCTACTATTTATTTTGAAATGTTATATACATTGGAGTCTCATTTCATCTTAACACAAATCATTCAGTCTTGCCAGTATTGATGAACTAAGCCTTTTTTCAAATGTAATGTTTTTTTGAATGCTTATATTTAGATCTTACCAAATTCCAAGTTCTGAAAAATGAAAGAACAAAGCAACATCTCTCCCCGGCCCAAAGCCTGATGTTTTGTATGTACCAGAGTAGTTTTATTTTAGAGGCAGAGCTTAGATTTGAAATGTCTCAGTAGAGGGGCAGTTTCTTTTAGGGTCTTTACAAACCTTAGTGTAACAGCAGCTCTGATATTTTCTTAGGTCTTACTCATATGATTAGAAGTATTTCAGTGCTCTACTAAGTTACCCTGTCTTCAGTCTTGGCTCTTCTTGTTTGTGGCAGACACCTCAGGGAACAAAACAACTAAAAATGTTTCAGTAACTTAAAAGGGCATGTTCCATCATTTGGCATTCAGACCTTTCACTGACATAAAAAGAAATTTTGCTTTTAGAGAGATGTCAGTGTGACAGCTCTTACAAAATAAAACTGATAGTCTGCCGCTGCGTGGTTTTTTTTTTCCCGTAATAGACAGATTTAGTTCAAATAAGTGTGTCCTGCATGAAATCACATTGCTCAGCTGGGTGTTAGGATGAGGAGTCACTAGTGTTTTTTAGTCAGGGACATTATGTTGCCACATGTGTCCTATCTCCTTCTGAATAGGGTCTCCTTCCTCCTGTGATGCCACAACGGGTGCCTTCAGCCTCCCAGCCCAGCAGATGCTGAGCTGAATGCCACTTGGTGTCACCTGCGCCTGGGAGGGCATCCAGGACCTCAGGAGGTCATTGCTCTCTTTTTCAGCCTTGGCTTGGATCTGGGGCAAATGACTAGACTCCTCTATTCTTGTGTTTCTGGATTTTTTTCTTTAGGAGGTGGGATGGAAATGGTAACATCCTAGGCTGTGAAGGAAATACCAGTTTGTTTGACTGGGTGTTGTGGTTTGGTCTGGGCTGGCCACTAAACAAACGACTGATGCTCTCTTTTAATCTCTCTCCCCCTTCCCAGCATAGAAGGACACTGGACAGGGAAGTTCCTTGAAACTAATGAGTTGTGTCACCATTACCAAAAATGTGCAACACCTTGAGCTCTGATAGGGATGGTCTTATACAGTCAAACAGTAAATAGATACATATGTTCATCTCGGACATTTCTGTTTGCTGTTGCAATTTGTTATACACTAAATTGATTTTTCTTGCTTCTTTTTCTTGCAAATTCTCTCATTAAATTAAATAGTCTGAGAGGAATAGCCATTAAACGTTCATTCCTTATTAATTAAGTGGTTTAAAATCTAGGTCTTTGAACACTTCCCTAATTAATTGTGTAAAGCTGGGTACAAAGTTAACAGGGAATGAAAGAGTATTACTTTAGGGAAAGGCTTTATAATAAACTAGCAAGCTATCTACCAAGCAGTGCAGAAGCTGTAAGACATTTGTGTTCTTACAGGCTCGAGGTGAAGAAGTCTCATTCCAACAGCAGCTGTGATGGGAGTGAAACCTCTCACAGTTACATCCTGATTATAACCCAACGTGATACCAGGTGAGCTCCGAGTCATCCAATGCTGATAATATTTCTACGTCCATTGCACAGCTCATATGTCTTGTTCTGCCTTCAGCCTCCTCTTCCTACCCTCTCCTTCTCCAACATTTTCAACAGCTCTTTAAAAACTGTGAAAAAAATCCCTCTTAGGCTTTTTGGGTTCTGCTTCTCATGCAGCCAAATATTTGGTCTGCCCTCTCTCGCACACCTTCTCAGTTGCGGACATCGCATTCATTGGGGATTTTCTATAGCAAGTCCCTGTTGTTGCCAGTGTGCCCAGCTATTCTATTTCCCACATATTAAGAAACTTTAATACTTGACATTTTGCAGTTTTAAAATCCATGATACCCTGGCGATTGATTTACATAATTGAGCAGTTCCCAATATTATTGACTACCTCACTAGTTTTTAATGTTACTATGAATTTTATTAATGATCACTTATATCTGCTTTTAAAAGCGATGTACAGCAGCACTGAACTAAGACAGATACTTACATTTAAATTTATGCTTTAAGATCTACCAGTTCTATAATTTTAATCCATTTAGCATGAACTTTGTTGTGTTAGTGTCATAGTGCTCTTTTCAGTTAGAGCATCTTCTGGAAGCAAATCAAATGAGATACAGAATTTTATTCCATCAGCACAGCTATTTTTACAGCCAAGTTTGTACTTTAATGGTAAGACAACTTGAATTTTGTTTGAGAAGACCTATTTTCCACACAGCCGTGCACACTGGAAATAAGTATACTCCGAAGTCCCAATTCTTTATTGATTGTGTCTCAATGGATATTTTTTGACACTGAGATATTTGCTCTTTTCCAGAGCTGTGGAGCTCCATGGTTTTCATGGGCTGCTAGGACCAGCATGGGAGGTGCGCAAACTCTGTCTCTCGAAGGTCCCAGTGCACTGGAGAACATGCATGACCTCCCGGCCTGAGCACAGCACACCGCGGTGCACAGATGTGTTTTGCCAGGTGAGTTAGCACCCACGCCACTCCCTAAGCACCACCCAGTGTTGGTCAGTAAAGGCACACAGCCACTGAAGCAAAGCAGACTGCAATTATATCAGTGAAAGGCTCAGATCTCTGTTAGATGTATATGAAAGATTAACTTCCCCTCCCCCCCCCCGTTTAGCTGAGGTGAGAACTTGCATAGATTTGCTGTTCTGAAATGGGGCAAGGAGAAAATGGTGCTTCTGAATTTTGGAGAATTCCACCCCTTTTAAACAACATTTTCTCTTAAGGGAAACTAATACAGTAGAGTTGTGTCTGAGCTTAAGGATCCTCTGTGCACCTCTCTCTTTTCTCCTTCCTTCCTTCCTAATGCTTTAATATCCCAAGACTGCAAAAGGCGCTTCCATCAAGAGTATTCCTGGCACTGACTGAAAGTTTCTGTAACTAGAAATAAAACTACAGGACATGAAATGTCTTATGACAGAACAAAGCAATCCATCAGTTCATAAAATGGATTTTATTATTTGGTCACCTGCAATAGCAAGGGACTGGACTGAATACCCCAGAATGTCTTTCCAATCCAGTGTACTATGATTAGAAACATAGGAAGCAGCAAATATGTACTCCCTGTTATCAGGTCTCTGCAATGATTCTTTATTGAACTTCAAAGTCAGTGCAAGACCTATTGTGTTGATAATCAAAATCCTTGCTGTTTCCAGACCAACATCTCGCAACGCCTGCACTCCATGAGAGCAGTGGAACCACAGATGAAGATTCATGGGACCACTAGGGTCATCTAGTAAACTCCCTTGCAGTTACAAGCTCCATGCAATAAATCATTTTCATAAATATGTGAACACAAAAGATAAAACTGAACTATGGAATTAACTCCCATTTGCAGTAAAGGCAAAGACAGAGCATGTTTTATCCATAATTTACTACAGAATCTTACTCCTTCAGTCCAATTTTTTTTTGCCCTTGCTCCTACTTACTTTCAGAAATCCAGTTTTGAAGTCTGTTCTGGCTCAGATGCTCTGGAGAGGATGGGACAGAAAGAGACAGCATTACTGGTGACACTCGGGTAATACATTTGCAGATACAGGCTAGTCCCTTGGCAGCTAAATGTCAAGAGATGGGGATGAATGAAACAGATTAGCACAGGGTGAGATTCCCAGGTGGTATAAATTGGCATAGGTTCTTTGGGCAGCTTTTCTACTAAATGAAATTGTTTTTCACCTCTTGAAGATGTGAACCACAAATTGAAGCAGTATGAAGATGATTGAAAAATAAATAAACCCCATATATTTGCTGGTTCAGTTTCAGAGTTTAGCCTAAACCAGTCTCATTATGAGGTCTGTTATTTATTCACTTTTTTTTCTTTGGCATCTGTCTCTTAACAGACAACACCGAATACTTGCAATTTCTAAGGAGTCTCTAATTAAAGAAAGATGTTCATTTTGTTGCTTCTTTGCTCCCTAAAAAAGTAATAAGGAAAAGAAATCCAGTGTGAGGCAATGCAATCAACCATCTCCAGCATCCCATTATGAAAACTGCTTGAATAATTCACTTGTCTTGAGTGTCATTAGTGGATCAGCTGTCAGCAGCCCAGAGATCATGTGGAAGGGCGAAAAAAAATCCCACCGAATCACTTCTTTCTCTGTACTGTCATAGCAAACTCCTGTCTCCCTGCTGAGAGATGCTGCAGCTGCCACCCAGGAATGAAACAGAAATGTGGTGCCATGCGGGTAGCAAGAATGATAAGATTTCCCCCGATGCTATTTTATTAAGAAAAAAACCCCCACCAAACATAAAACAACCCACCCCCTGAAAAGCACAGTTAGCTTTTCCTTCTTCCTAAGGCAGTAACACTCCTGATGACTAGCAGCGAGGCCAATCCTTTTCGCTGATCAGATTGACTGCAGACACATTAGCCATGCAGATCAGATGCTGCAGTCCTGTTGTATGTGCTGTTCTCATTCAATCCGTTAAAAGTCCTGTATTTCCCTGACAGGGCTATGTACATGTTTTGGTAGAGAAATACATTACAGAGGGCTGAGCAAGGGAAAAGAGTAAGTTTCCTACCCTTGAGACTGAAGTCTCCTGTAGCATGAAGGTGTTTTGATTCAATTTCCCAATTTTAAAATGTGTTAATGATATACAGCTGTCCCTTAAAATGCTGGGGTTTGCAGTGATTTCTTTGGATCTGAAGACTGCCAGGGAGCTTTGCTGTTGCGTCTATAACTCACATTGCAAAAGAGATTTTGTTTTCCCCAAATTTGCCTTTTGGGGATCCTATAAAGTGAACAGCTAATGCTTTCAAAGTTTGTGTGCCCACACTGTGTTGACTGAGGAAAGCCAATACAAAATCCATGTTTTATAATATAGAAAGAGCCAGTAGCCTTTCCATGTGAAAATTGCCTTGAGAATGTAAGTGGATTACCAGTTAATTTTTAGAAATACATATCCATTTGGTTCCCCAAGCTTCTTCCCAGTGCCCCAGGAGTGCGGTTTGAGGATTAGGGAACCAGCAGCTATTTCACAGCTATATTTGAAGAGCAATTTGTACCTCCATGGCCTGATGCTATTGACAGTGTTGGGACTCCAGCAAGCACCCGTAGACTGTCTGCTTTAATTTGCTGAGCAGCTGGTAGGTAAATGATGGTATTTCAGAGCTAGCACAGAAGAAGCAAGGCTTTGCCTGTAGGCCAGTGTTTACCCAGAGTCCAAATGGATCAGAAATAAATTTGATAAGGAAAAAGAGAAGTAAGAATAGATATTGAGACCTTTACTCTTTCCAGAAGAATGTGTTAATCCTGGTAGTACTTCAGATGAGCACCTCCTGAAGCTGGATATGACATCTGGTGGGCAGCGTTATAACAAGTACTTTCCTTTCTTAATTTCTGAAAATCATCAACTGAAATTAAACAATGATTCAGAACACATCTCTCAATATGAACCTAGACTATTCCTAAATTTGGGAGACAGAAGATTGTAATAGATTTTGTTCAAACTCTTACAAGGATAACGGGCATATGTAAAGTTTCGGACTGCAAAGATCCACATGGTTTAGAGAATCCCTCAATTCCCAAGTAGCTCCTTGGCATTATTGTTTTCATATCAGCCACATCTATATTGTGTACAAATTGCTTTGGGATCCTTGGGGTGAAAGGCTTTAGATAAGTGTAAATTACTGTGTTGCCTGTAATTATTTTGAAGTGGTGATTGCTGGGCCATGCTTTTTATTTGTATTGTGGGGGGTTATGATTCCAGTATAGAGATATGGCAGCTTCGGAATTAGGGAAGAAATATGTTCTGAGACTTTGATTTATGTTTTTCTATTCTACTCTTTGAACATAAGTAGGAGGGCAAGAAGGAGAGCATGAACGTTTAGTGAACGTGCTCCTGCAGCGTAATTCATCTTTGAGACTGAAACAGCAGGTTTATAAACTTGGTTAAGCAAGCTCCAATTTCTCTGCTCTTTTTCTTACACTGGCTGGAAGCGCTTCTGACAAATCGTGCACTTTAATAAAAACATATTTTCAAAGTGATTTGGAAAATATACTGCAATCAAAATAATGGCTGGATTATGTGTTTGGAGTTGGTGTCCTTTTATTGTGTGTGCAGGATGGCGATGTTAACATTTGTCTCAGAAGTTATAAGTAAATGTAACGAACAGCGCTTGCCTACAGGTACTGTAGCTGTCAATGAAGCCTGCATTTGAGGCCTTCAGCATCCCAATAAGCATAAATTGGAGTATTTTACCTAAGATGAGAGCAGGATAATATAATTTCTCAATTTAGTTATGAGAACATTGCACAATTGCTAGAGAATATGTAACTGCACGTGAGACTCAGTTGTTCTGGACAAATTCCTCCCAACACTGTGAGTCCCATAGGTCTTCAGTAACTTTCTGGGATTTACTAAAAGGCTCACAGCCCAACAGAAAGAAGAAACCATTTTAGTCTCATGTCTTCTTCCTTGGTTAGTTTAAGCATTGCAACATTTAATGTAATTTCCATTGAAACAGTCCTTGGTTCGTTGCAAAGTACAGGAGTGGATGATCCACACTGTTTTTCCCCACATGGTGTTCTACTTTTTTATGACTGGAATACAAAAAGGATGCTAAAGAATAAGGAAATTATTTCTATGCATGTTTAAGGGATATTGGAATGAAGAGCTGACGGTAACGTTGTGTCTCATTAACAAGGTAGTATTTCCTAACTAGTTGGATGCAATACTTGATGTCACTAAAACTCACTGATGTATATGTGTGAAGGTACATTGGTACACAGCAATGAGATGCAAACGTCTCATAATTCTGACATAAGGAAATAAAAATGTACACATTGATTTTGGGCAGCCAAAACTTTCACAGCTTGTCAGCTGAAGCACGGCAGCAATCATGGTGGCTGAGTAGCGTGGGCTTGTGACTGACACACTTGTGATTGAAAAGAAAAAGAGAGATAGGGGGATTTCAGATGTTTTCTTATTGAAAAGGCATCACAAATGTAAAGAGACTGAGAAATGTTACATGTGGAAGAAGAGGACTGTCTTCCAGGAACATGCTAAACAGCAATATTCATGTCTGTAAGCAATAGAGGTCAAGGGCATAACATGGCCAATGCTGGTCCTGGCCTGCAACCCCACCATCATCTTCATAGCCCTACAATAGGGATTATATCTAAAATGTGAGGTTTACTGCCTCTTTCATTACTGGTGCTTTGGCCAAGTTCTTCCTTCAAATTCCTGTGGTCTGTCTTCTCCCACCTTCGTTAAAGTTGTTATTTAAGCTTTCCCCCCCCAGTGCTTTCCTTGTACCCTTTTGCATATTCGTTTACTGAAGCAACGATTAGAGATTGTGCAGAATCCTTAGTTTAGTGGGTAGGTTCTCTCTGAGATATCAACACTTCCAAAACAATGGCAGTTCGCACGAGGCTGCTGCTAATCTCAGGTTGCTCTCTTTTGGCCCAGAGGTAGGGAGACAAAACAGTGTCCTCGTAACAGTCACCTTGGAAATACGAGCTGCAGTCCTTCTAACACGGTTATTTGCTATCCCATCTTTCATCTTGTTTAATTAAAATGATGGCTTTTGCCATGACAAAGAAACATGTATACAAACTATGCCCAACCAATAAATTAATACTGTGAGGAAAGAATAAGCCAGAAGATTAATCACTCATCTGCTGTTTTATACATGTGGCAGTGAGTTAGAGCCTTCTTCAGCATCCTGGGAGTCTTGTAAAAACATCTTTAAAGTGGGGAGACAGGAACACGTCTTGTAGGGAAAAGAGACTCTGGGTTGGCTTGAGAGGTAGAAAAAGCATCTTTTAATTTCTGATGGCAACCGCTCCTTGTTGCTTCTTGAGCAGTGTTTTAGGGGAAGTACTCGTTTGATTGTAGATTATCTTTCATCTGTAAAAAAATAATCATGTTATGTGCTATTAGATTTACACTGAGTGAAGGAAAGGAGAGTTTTGGTTTGTTATTCAGTAACATTGAAGCATGATGTTTGGAATAATTATGGTTTCAGTATTATTCTTCTAAAGTTGTTTTTTTTTTTCTTACGCCCACAGGTGATGCCTCTAAAATTTTGCTTAGGTTTGTATTAACCCAGATAGATGAAGGAAAAGGGTGTACAGTAGCCAATTTGCTTTCTCTTTTTTTGCTGTTGTCATTGAACGTTTCTGTTTTATTTAGTCTGGAAAGCATCCTTCTTTCCTGCAGCCTCTGAGATCTAACATAAAACCCCCCACGGCCCCACTTCAGTCTCCATAGCTACAAACTATTAATTAAAACTTCAAACCCTTTAAATATGTGAACTTTCCTGGTTCTTTTTTGTTCCAGCTTTACTGCCAGCTGATTTCAGGATGCTCCCTCTACTTACAAACAGCTCAAGGTAAAATTTCTCAGCACAACACAATGGTTCAGAATGAATTTTGCTTGCGTGTGATATCTAGTGCAGCTATCCCAGATGCAGAAGGAATCGCGGGGTAACTTATTCCTGTTGAGTGGACAAAGAATTTGATCAGATCAAGTTCTGCCACAGGAAGCTCGGCAAAGCCTTGACAATTTTGCAGGGCTACCTATTAGGTACATAAATACCTGGAAAGCTGGGCTGACTCTCAGTGTGGGAATTCTTACAATGTTTCAGAAGTTTAGCTACTAGCTGGGGCCTGATCTTTAACAAAGGGGGTTGCTTCTGGGTGGCTCGTTATATATACTGAAAATAAGGCAGATGAGCCTGCTTAGACAAAATACCCTCGGTCTTGCTTGACGTTTCATTCAAGCTTGTGTCCTAATCTTTTACCTTCAATAAAGCCCCTCTGGATTGTGGATTTTGGATACAATCTCAATCCAGAAATACAATGCTCAGGCCTATCTTCAGTGAGAAAGAACGTCCCTGGAGTATCAGTGCTGGACAGGGCTGTGATGTTCTTACAGACTATGCGTTCTGCACGGGGTTCAGCATTTTCTGTGGCAAGCAAGGTTTTAAGGCTTAAAGAAGCACAAACTTGTACAGAAAGCCACTTCACACTACTTTTGGCATGTCTGCAGTATTTTGTGGCAGTTCCTGCGTGCTGTGCAATGAGACTGGGAACATGGCTACGCTCGTAGGTAGGGAGACAGTTAGCTGTGTTCCTGTACGTCTCCACGTGTGCAAAAACATTACTCATGCTGTAGCTCTCGCATGGTAGAAACATTGAATCCTGCTAGCAGCGTGAGTAATAGTTATGCATGAAATTAAATCTACTTCTCAAATCAGTCAGGTTTGCCTTTTTCTTTTTATAATGCAGTAGCTCCTGCAGATTGACAGCTAAATGAATGCAGGAAGATGGAGCATAGTGCTCCCGGGGTCTACCCTGGACTTCGTGTGAGATCACAGAAAAAGGATTTGTTCTTCTTTCCTGAAGTTCCTCATGTGCAAAGTATGTGTATCTGTTAATCTTTTTTTTTTTTTTTTTTTAATTTTTTACCTTTTTTTTCTTTTTTTTTTTTTTTTTTTTTATATCTTACACTTTTGTGCATTTCCTGGCCAGTTTGTAAATGCTGTGTGACTGGTACATTCCCACTGAGCAGAGTACAACTTAGGTCTCTGGCCCTTAAGGAATGACCACAATGTAAATAGGTGATCAAAATGAAATACTTGTGGGTTTTGGCCACTAGTGTTCTAAAGTAAATTAATATAGTTTGGTGGCCAAAATGTGTTTTTTGCTTCATTTTGTTTTGTTTTCTTAAACAGTATTGGCTATTGCTCTAAAGCCTCATTTGAAAATGAAAATGACCAAAGACTGCTCTTTGGTCATTCCCTGTTTGAGTCTGGTAACAGGAATACACAAAAGAGACTGAAAGGATCCTAAAGATACTCTTTGCTTCTGCCACTGCTTGTGATTCATCAGAATTCATTCAGCAGCCCTGAGAAACCTGCTAAGAGGTGCACTGTGAAGTACCGCTCGTAAAGTCACCTACTGCCTGTGCAAGTTTTTGCAGGAAACACGTTGAGTTCATTCAGGCACAGACCATTTTCTCTTGCCTCTGCTTACATTTTTATATCTCAAAAACGGTTTGCTTCTCTTCCCTGGTAACAAGGCAGTTGTATGCAGTCTTTTTTTCACTTTCATCACTTCTCACAACACACTCCCCATACTGAGTCAGTGATATGTAGATAATACTGATCCTATTTTCATGACATCCCATGTTTGCAGGCAAAATCTAGTCAGAATAATTCATTTATTGTAACAGGGAGGATTTTTTTCATCTTCTGGCTGTAATTTCATGCTATTTACCTTCACTTTTATAGAAAATTTATTGAAGGAATCATTGTGCATGTACCAGAGTATATGCGTATACCTTTGTTTCTAAAAAGAGGTACAAATATTTCATCTAAATATTTTCTATTACAATAAATGTAGTGAGTAAGAACAAAAGGTAATTATAACAAATGTACCCACATATTTCTGTGGATGTTGCCTTGTACAAATGAGGAACATCTATATTTGTTTCTTCATCAATTCCATATATTAAACTGGATATCATAAGTTTTAAGCATGACTTTCAGCAACGGTGTGAATTCTTGGTTTTGTTCAAAATACCAATTACTGAACCACACTGGGCTGTTTAGAAAACACCTAAAGATGATGAAGGAATTTTGGGGTGGTAAAAGGAATGAAAATACGTACAGTGAGTAAGACAACACCTTGCAGGGATAACACAGTGCTTTCCCTACCAGAGAACTGTCCACTCTGAGGAATCCCTCATTCCAGTAACCAAACATTGACATTGTGGGTTAACAGAGCAGCAGCAGTTCCTGGCACTGCAGCCGGACTGAAGCCTGGCGTCTCGCTGATTTATTGAGTCTGTCTGAAGTTATGCTTTACTTGAGGGAATTCTCCTTCACATTCCCTTCATCAGCTGCGGTCAGACTGCCGGCTGCAGGGGACGTAGGGGTGTGCACGTGTGTACACGTGTGTGTGCATACAGCTGCATTGCCATCCTCCAGAACAGCTTCTCCCGTGGTACCTTGAGCTGTGTGTGAACTTCCTGGCTGTGACCAGCAGTGTACGATAGCTGCTGGCCTTTCCATTGGCAGCTGTTTGGGGTAAGAGGAAAGAAACAGAGGATTTTTGCACAGCTGACTAGAGGGAGGCTATGCCCTGCCTTTGTTTCACGCAAGCCTGGTATCAACACACAGCGCGGCTCCTTGTGGTTAATAATTCTGCGGAAGCCTAGCAGCGATCCCGAGTCAGCCTCCCTTGCGGTATTAAAACTTCCTCATCCATAAACAGAGAAGTCTGTAATCTGATTATGAACTGGTGTGAATTAGAAATTGAGTTCACTCTTGTCAATAGCCGCCAATGTATGCAAGCACAGAATTAGGCCCTGGCTATGTGGAACAGCAGTAAGGGTAAATTTTATGTACTTGCATAAAACAGAAAGGAAAACAAACAGCTATAGGAAAACATGTTGTCATGAAGTATATATAATTACCAATATACACTTTGTTTTTTATTTCTCAGAACAGTGATTATACAATGTAATTCATGAAACATGACTTAAAAAGTGAAGAAAGGGTTGGTTGTTTTTTTTTAATTTATTTTATTTTAAGAACATAAGGTTTAGAAAGCAAGCGAACAAGCAAGAGGCAGGAAAATGTGTGGCCGGGGAACTATATCGGGAGTTACTAAGAGCAGGTAACTGTAGGACTTGAATAGTGATCAGGAACCTTTGGGAAATGTCACCTCCAGCAGCAGATCCGTCTGTCCACGGCCACTCGTGTTTGGGCAGTGGGGCAGGCAGGGGTTTCTATCAGAAAGAGGGATTTTCTTTTTACTTAAACTTTCTGGATAGTTTAATCAATTTTCCTGTCTGAGCTTGTTGATTTCTTACTAATTTTAAATATTTCAGGAAGGAGATTCATTCAGTGCACTGAGAGGCTGCTCCGACACCAGCAGGTACCACCTGCTCTATTGCAATATGTAACAGAGGCATCTGCTCACAGCTTTAATATTCTCCAGCATATTTTGGTAATCACTCAGTTATTTAATTGCACCCTAAAGGCACTGAAATTTTTGAAAACCTCCTTGCAGGGCTAACGCGGATACTCACATTTGCAGTCAGCATCGAGGGTGAACTGCATTTTGCTAAGCAGCCAGTTCCCAAAGAAGATTACACACTACGGAGGATTAACGGCTGCATGGAGGAACCGGAGGGATGGCAGCGAATGACATTACCGGCAAAGTAAGCAGCAGAGTGGTGCTCTGGAGGATTTCAGTCAGCATGTTGTGGAATCCCACTCTATTGATCTAACTTGTTTCTGAGATATTTTATAATGACAAACGATGCACTTATAGAGTCATTACAACTCCTGATCACCCTGGTTAGGTTCATACTCTAATTAGGTTCCACCTTGTGAGAGCGGGAGGTTAATCAGCAAAATTTATACTTTCTAGGAATAGACACATTAAAATTTGTAGAAGTTCATTTAAAAACAATGCCAGCAAATTATTGATCTTATCTCTGTCTTTGGCAGCTTTTTTACCCAAGCTGCTTTTTCTTTGTTATTATAAGGAAGAGATTTCTGTCTTAGCTTAAAGATGGTTTCAGTGGCTCACATGGAAGGCCAGCCACTGTGAAGCATAAAATCAAGCATAAAAACTTCATGCAAAGTTCTCACAGGAGCTTATGAAAATCCACAAATACTTAGTCCAACTAAAAATATCATGAGTTCATTCTTTTGGCTTAAAGTAGTTCCCATCTGAGATTGTTAAACACAATTATGTTTCCAGATGAAGAAGAAGAATGAATCCTCCAGGTTGCCTCTGCTTGCTTGAGCTCCTGGTGCAAATAACTTGAAGCCATCATTTTCTTTTCAGAACGAACGTTTAGGCACAAGACAGAGTGTGGTGAAGTTAGACTGTTAGTCCTTTTCCCAAACATCCATTTACTTGTTCCCTCTTCCTCAATACCAACCAAAGAACCTTAAAGTCGAATCATAAGTCTCATTTTTCTGTGAGTTTTTTTCCCATCTGTATCCATTACGTTTCACCCCTGGCTGCATACAAGGGAGGGAGGTGAAAGAGCACTGCTGAGCCCCTGATATGCTTGCTAAATGTGTTTTTTATTGCTCAAAACCCAATAAATCCGATAAGGTGAAGGAGGCTAATGCAAGCAAATCCTGCAGGCTAAAGGCCAGCCCAGATGCTGCACTTGCAGTGCCCAGAGGTGACCGTGTCTGGGCCAGGAAAGACCCTCTTGCTGAGCCTTTACTCTGCATTTGGCTTCCATTGGAAATGACATTTTTCTGGGTGTTACTGGAGTAAAGGCTGTCTGACTGCTTTCCCATCTCTGGAGGGAATGTTTGTACCCAGGACCTGCACAGGGCTTCCTCGGCAGCTTTCTGCAGACTGAGCAGAGGACCAGTCTCTTCCTCACCAGCTCAATCTCTTTTGCCATCCCTTTGCAGCAGTGCCTGCCTTTGAGTCGGAGTTAAAATGTGCAAAATGAATTTTGGCTTTGGAGATATCGGATTTGAGATGATTTAAAGCAGATTTCCTTCCAGGAAATTCAAATCTTCTGAAAATGAACCCCACTTAAAAGAGCTCAGGCGGACATCTGAAGTCACCATGAGATTTACAAGCGCAGCTCAAGGTCCATGTAGTCCCTGTGGAGTACGTGTTGAGCTGCGAGCACAGCACGCCCTCAGCCTTCTCGCTCTGTCCCTCCCTTGCAGAGTGAGATGGATCCTCGACTCGCACCTCCAGGCCTGAATGCAGGCACCTCTGGGCAGGTGCCTGGAGGAGAAGAGTGCCCTCCCGGCGTTTTCTCATGCCACTCTAAGCACAGCTTGAAGTCTTTGACAAAACTTTTTTTGTTTTCTTACATGCCTACTTTTTGGACACATGTTTTGTACAGTTTCTTCAAATTACTTAAAAATAAGGAAGGGTGGGGAGAAGGGGGAAAACCCAAGAGACAACCAGAGAACAAGCTCAACCCGGGGCCTGAATTTTTAAAAGCCATTTTATTTTTGAGCAATAGCTTCCTGCACTGGGAGTGCAGCTTTTGATACGGTATCAAATAGTTTTCTACAACCTCCCTCTTGAAATAACAGATGCTTCAGAAATGCCTGAAGCTGGAGTCTCATGCAGGGAGAGACTCCAAGTCAGCAGTTTCTTTGGGAGGTTCGTGCCATGGCTTCTGGCTCCAGTCGGCTCTTTTTCTTCTTTGCTTCCTCCTGAACTGACTTTACCTGTCCCAGCTGCAGTTTCATGCACCCCTCAAAGACGCCCCAGGAACGCCTTGGTGTGTGACACACTATGTCTTGTCTTACTGGGAGGTTTCTCTCAAGTAAGGAATCGTTTAAGAATGTTGTGTCTATATAAAATATTGCTTACTCATTATCAGCCTAGGGTCTCACAATCTGCTCACAGAGTTCTTCCCGAAATCCTTTGGCTTTGATACCAGCTCTGGGCTGGGCCCATGGAAAGAGCATTTTGTATGTTTCTGGCAAGTCCTGCTCATGCATCTGGAGGGGATAGGTTTTTAGACTGTACCACAAACAAACACACAAAAAACTTATTTGGGTAAAAGTTTAATCACAGGTGCATCTCTTCTGCTCTATGGGGAAGCGTGGAGCTGTAGCTGTACTTAAAGCCCAGAGATTTTGGAAATCCCGTGTGCGCGGGCAGTGGATGTGAGGCCGATGCTTGTGCCTTGTACCTGTGTTAGACAACAACGCCTGTATCCCGGTACCGCAGTGGGATGGAGCCGGGTTAAAGCCGACGGCAGAGGCGGCAGAAGGGAGTGGGGAAAGGAGAAGGGAAAACAATGCCGGGGAACAAGACGGAGAAAGCAGCCAGCGCAAACTTTCTGCTGCAATCTTACTCGTTTCAGCTGAGACCGCTGCGGGGTTTGACTTTCACAGAGAGGGGCTGATCTCAGCCTCTGCTGCCCGGCCCCGGGGGCGAGGGCGGCGAGCATCGGCTGGGCGCGACCCGGCCACGGCTCAGCCCCGGTCCCTGTCCCGGTGCCGGTCCCGGTGCCGGCGGGCGGCGCGGGGCGGTGCCGGG